>WBNH01009624.1:257616-322449 GCA_013401255.1 Urocolius indicus
CCTGTCACACCAGAGATCCAGACGGAATCTGTGCCCCTATACCTTGATGGCATCAATGTACACTATGCCCCTGTATCTACTAAAGCTTTGCATCTTTGTGGGTCTGATGTGCCAGGCCATCGAACCCACACAGTCCAGAAGATCCGGTCATCCCTTTCCTCCTCCTGGCTGGAGGCAGGGACCCTATATTTCTGTTCTTCATCAGAGTATTCGCTATCTGATCCTTGCAATCATGGGCCTGAAGTCTCCTCATCAGGAGGCTACAGGGGAAGCTTCTGGCAACTCTCTTTGTTTAAAGAAGCCACTCCTTTAGCCCCCTGCTACTGAAATAAAAACCTGGCCCAGGCCAAAACCACTACATCCTATCACTTGTTACTTTGGAGAATGACCCTCACCTTCCCACAACCTCCTTTCAGGCAAATATGGTGAGTGATGAGGTCTCCTTTGGGCCTTCTTTTCTCCAGGATACATAACCCAGGCTCCTCAGCTGCTCCTCATAAGACTTGTTCTCTAGACTGTTCACCAGCTTTGTCGCCAGGCTTTGGACATGCTCCAGCACCTCAATGCTTTTCTTTTATTGAGAGGCCCAAAACTGAACACAGAATTTGAGGTGCGGCCTTACCAGTGCCGAGAACAGGAGGACAATCACTGCTCTGGTTCTGCTGGGAACACTATTTCTGACACAAGCTGTGATGCCATTGGCCTTCTTGGACACCTGAACACACTGCTAGCTCACGGTCAACCATGTTCAGGCTGTCAATTAGCATCCCCAGGTCCTTTTCCGTGAGGCAGCTTTCCATCCATTCTTTCACAAGCCTGTTGCATTGCCTGCAGTTGTGGCCTAAGTGCAAGACCTGACACTTGGACTAGTTAAACCTCATACCACTGGCCTTGGCCCATCGCTCCAGCCTGCCCTAGTCCCTTTGAAGATACTTCATATCCTCAAGCAGGTCTACACACTTGCTCAGCTTTGTATCATTCACAAACTTACTGAGGGTGCACTCAATCTCTTCATCCAGATCATTGATAAAGATGTTAAACAATCTCAAACACTGAGCCTTGGTGAACACCATTGGTGGCCACCAACTGGATTTAACTCCATTCCTCACCATTCCCTGGGCCTGGCCATCCAGACACTTTTCCGTTTAACAAAGAGAGTATCCACCCAAGCTACGGAGAGCCAGTTTCTCCAGGAGGTTGAGGCCTCAAAGGCTTTATTAAAGTCTAGGTAGACAACATCCACATTGTTCCCCTCATTCACTAAGTGGGTTACCTTGTCATAGAAGATCAGATTAGTCATCCAGGATCTGGTTTTCATAAAGCTGTGTTGACTGGGCCTGAACTTTACTTTTTCTTTATGTGTCTCATGATGGTGCTCAAGACAGTCTACACCATAGCCTTCTCTGACACTGAAGTCAGACTAACATCTTCTGTAATGATCTGGGTGATGGAGCAGAGCTTACTTTCAGCAAGTTTGCAAAGACACCAATCTGAGATAGTTGGTCTTTACACCAGAGAGTCATGCTGCCATTCAGAGGGACATTAATGGGTCAACAGAAACTTCATGAAATTCAACAATAAGGGCAAAGTCCTGCCACCTAGGAAGGAACAACCTCCATGCTGGGGACCATACAACCAGAAAGCAACTCAGAATAAATAGACTTGGGGTTGCTGGTGGACACCAAATTGAAGATGAGCCAACAAGGTGCTTTTGCTGCAAAGACTATCTGGATCCTAGGCTGTATTATGAGTATTGTCTGTAGGTGAAGTGATACTTCCCCTCTACTCAGTGCTAGTGAGGCCACATCTGGAGTACTGTACCCAGTTCTGGGCTTCTTGGTCCAAGAGAGAAACAGACATACTGGAGAGAATCCAACAGAGGACCACTAAGATGATTAAAGGACTTAGGCATCTTTCCTGGATCAAGACAAGAGCAGGAAGGGCTCAGTACCAATTATGGTTCCAGACAAAACAGACACATCTAGTCGACTTAGGGAAGAAAATAAGAACAGTCAACTAGAATCAGAATTGACAGAAAGCAAAAACAGAGCAGGATGATGAGAAAAATACAACCGAATCTTTCAAAATCTCCTTCCCCCACCCCTCTCTTCTTCCCAGGCTCAGCTTCTTGCTCCCGATTTCTCTACCTCCTCCTCTCTCAGTGACACAGGGTGGCAGCAAACAGGGGATGTGATCAGTCCTTCACAGGTGGTTTCTGCTGCTTCTTTCTCCTCAGAGCGGGAGAACTTGCATTATTCCCCAGCTCCAATACAGGGGCTCTCCCATGGGATACAATCCTTAATTTCTCTGGTGTGAGTCCTTCCAAAGGGCTGCAGCTCCTCACAAACTCCTGCAGTGTGAGACTCCTCCGTAGCCATCAAAACTCCAGCCACATTCTGGTCCAATATCACTCTCCCACAAGGTCATGGCCTACTGCTGGAACAGCTGCCCCAGCCTAGTGTCTTCCATGAGCTGCCAGCAGCTCTCAGCTCCACTATTACTGTTCACAAGTTGGAGGAGGACTGCTGCTATCTCACCACAGGATTCAGGGAAGTCTCTTTCTCCAGCACACTTTCTCCTATCTTTGTTATCCAACTTCTTCCACCATCTCTAGCCTCTTCTTAAAAAGTGATTTCAGAAGTGCCCAGCTGGCTTATCTCCAGAGGTGAGCCGAACTTAGAGTCAGGGAAAGTTCCAAGAAGCCTCTTAAAGGAGCCACTTCTGCAGCCCCTCTCCAGTTACCAGAAATGTCTCTAGAAAAAAAAAAAAAAAAAAAAAAAACAGCATACAAGGCCAAAGACAATGGGCACAGAGAAAAAACACAGGAGGTGCTGTCTGAACAGCAGGAAACACTTTTTTACTGTGAGAGTGACTTAGCACCTGCACAGGTTTTGCAAAGAGGTTGTTGAGTCTCCATCCTTGAAGATACTCAACAGTTATCTTGACATGTTCCTGGTCAACTGGCTCTATAGGGGGTTGGACCAGAGGTCTCAATCACCCTCAACCACTTCGGTTTTTTTCAGTGAAAAAAAAAAAAAATCCATGAGAACTAACTTGCAGTCATACACACAACTGCTTCCAGTTCAATGTAACAGGAAAAGAATAAAAATAAAACCTCCCTAGATACTGTGCAAGATTAAAACCTTGAAAAGTAGAAGGTTTTGGTCTGGGATTATTTTTTTATGTGTATCCAAAAACAATCTACATCGCAAATTAAGACTAAGGTACATGCTACATGTGAACTAGTAAGAGACACAAAATGAAGCTCCTCAGGGCCATGGACTTTGCTTTAAACAATGAGTTGTTCAGTCTACCCTTAAAAGCATCCATGTTTGCCAAGTCTGACAACACCATCACAGGGCTTACTTTCAGGGTCAAACAGGGTTTCAGCCCTCCTCTTATTGAAAAGCACAGTGCAGTGCACTTTGGGTTGCAATTCTCCTCAGTATTACCTTACAAATTTGACAGTCCAAGGCTTTGTCTAAGTATTGGGTCAAACTGCCTATGTTTCTGGTGGAGGCAAAGGTTGTTGTGTCCAGTGCCAGTGCCAGCACTTCAACTACTATCAAGTGGAGTCATGGGAGGAAGCTAGTAGAAAAGAAGTTAAATTTCTGTTTTCATATTTATGTCTTTTTTTAAAAAAGATAACATTTCATTTTAATTTCATTGCTCATCCTTTTGAGGAGATTGTGTTTTTCATTAATGTGTGGATAATTACCATCATGAGTCCCATGACTCCTCAGCAGAATACTGCATACTTTATGTCAGTCAAATGCTTCCCTTATAGTAGACAATTCCAGAAGGGTGATACAAGAATTAGTCAATATACACTTCAAAATGAAAAATAGTTCCCAAATTCGTTGCCAGACTGGGGAATTGAAATAAAAAAAAATTGTTTCTCTGTTTCTTTAGGAAGCAATAATAAAATTAAAATGCACCTATATCCCAAAGAGATTCCTTCCTTTCTGAATTTTTAACATGAAGTATGAAGGAAATTAAGCCACGTATGTAAAAAAAAAAAAAAAACAAAAAAAAACAACAAATCTAGCTTTGTTTGTTTTTAAGTGTGGTAAGGAGAAACATATTTAGAAACCAGCCACAAGGCAGTAAAATTGATTTCTGGTTTATCTGGTATAGCTCTGAGTCTCTCACTGAGCTGGGAAATAATTGATTGCTTGAAGCTTTGTAGCAGTAGTTAAAAATTGATAAATGCTAAAGCTGGCACAGTGTTTTATAGGTTCTCAAGAACTGTGGAGCCTCCATATTTCTTTCTCATCACCAGCTCTTGATCATGAGGTGAAGTTTAAAAGACAGTTCATCTTAGTAAATTATATTCAGCCACTCCGAGAGCTTTCAATGTGGCAGACTGTGGTAGTGCGCTCACCCTCCTCAGCCTGACCTTTTTTTCCCCCATAACCATTTTCAAGTGATAAGCACTAGTGCCAGTCATAATGGATGTGTCTGGTTGGCATGGCTGAATCTGACTCAAAGTAGGTTCAGAGGAGACAGATAACAAAACAATAGCTAAGGATTAATTTTAGCAATGTGCTCAGCTAACCACAGTGCTAGTCAAGATCTAATTCAAGCCAAATTTGGAAGAAACTAACATCTATAGTAAATATGCAAATACAACTATGAGTTAATTATTTTACTCCATAAGTAGGGGACAGATCAGGGCCCGTTAGGCTCTTCTGCACAGCAGCAGGCTGCATGCCAGAATCTACCCTTGAGCTGGGACACTTCTCAAGGTTATTCCTCCAGGCTGACAGAATCTGTAGCACATCAGATACTCAGTAAGTGAATTGGGAATAAGCACACTGAAACTCTGAAGTTTTAGCTAGGTGATACAAAGGATTGATCATGGACATATAATCCTTTAGAAATTAATCTTCGACCAAGTCTGGGACTAAGCCTGGATCTAGCTGCACATAAACTTCTCTGAGAAGTTTAGAATGTGAGGAAGTTCTTTCTGAACCTCATGACTCAATAGGAAGGTCTCCCTGACAGTTTTGTCTGATCCTGTCATGTATATAGTAATTAATCAAACTTACCCTGTCATTGAATCTTGTTAAACTACAGTCATAATTACCATTGAACTTTGTTAACTCAGTCCTTTATGTTAATAAATTATATTGCTGTTTTGTTTTTTTTTTTTTTCCTTAGGAGCAAAGTGCATCACTTCATCTGTGAGAGAGACAAATCAAGACATTTAGTTGCATAGTACTGATACCAGGCTCCAGAGATTTCTCACTTATGGACCTCTCATTTATAGAAAATTCCAAATCCCTGGCCTCATTTACTCATCATTTAATACCATATATCATACAAGCATGATTTGGATATTGAGTTGAGTGGTGAATGATGAGAGAATTGAAAGCAAAAAGTTAAAAACTTTTAAAAGTGTCAGTAGCTGCTTATCTGTTGTGCAGACACCGGTGAACAGGAGGCCTTTGAAATCACCATGAGAAGCAGCCAAGGGAGGGAGCTTTAAAGCAGCCTGAAAGTGGCAAGACAATGATAATTTGGCTACAGACCACAGGACAGAGCAGACAAACAACTTCAAAATAGTTTCAGCAAGGCCACAGTGCCCAAAGTGAGATAATTGATTCACTAAATTAATAGTAAAATTAATCCTCTTTGACATCCCTAAAAATGACAATGAGTTAAAAGGAGTACAAGCTAAACATCTATGACAGTGTTCCTCAACTCTCCACCCAAATCATGTGAAACACCACCTTGCATTGCATGTGAGATGGGGAGGTGGGTAGTTCATTTTTCTGTAGCTGTGTATAAGGAGTGTTCCTTTATTTTTCGATGTGGATGTTAGGAGGAGAGATTCCCCCATGCACTCAGCACTGCGATAAACTAATGTCAGCTTTCTAAACTATAAAATTGGTTTGGAGAGTGCTCTCCAATTACAGATTTCAGTAACAGTATTGGTCAGCAATACAAAAAGCCAAGTGAGCTTTTTTGCAGGTTAACATTGTTTTAGATTAGATGATCAGATTACATTAAAAATAAATAAGATATATATGTAGGTAATCTTAGTTTGCTAAATTAATAGCTACAAAAATTATTGGCATTGATAGCAGTTGATAGTGTTGGATATCATGTATTTGTGTACAATATGGCTTAGAACTGTGAGCTGAAAACTACATTATGCATTAACAGTGATTGAGAGTGGACCGCACAACTTTAAGGTAGTTTACAAGCATAAACACCTGAACTTAATTGTAAAGTTCACTTTTAATTCGAGTTAATAGAATCAAACTCAAATCACAATGAACATATTGCTTTAAAACTGTCAGCTATATGCACCTGGCTACAAATTATCACAGCATAAAGATACTTTTTCCATAACAGATTGGTAAATACTTGTCTTTGTTTCATAGCTATGCTTCACTGAAATAGAAAAGGAAATAAGTGAAAAAGATCAATATTGAGTCAAATTTTATTACTCATTCCTTAACTGAATAGAAAATACACCTAACTGAACCTGCTTTAGCAGGCAGTCTGACTAGATAGTCTCTGGAATTCCCTACCATTCTGTGGTTCTGTGACTAGAGCCCAGATTTTGCCTTTTACATATTCTTCTATTTAGATACAGGGCTCAAATAATGGCTCAAATAATTTATTTACCGACTATTTTGCACAACAAACAAAACTATTTCAAACTGTTTCTGTTAGGTCAGCAACTCAGTACTTACCTTCAATACTGCTGGCAAAATCTGTGATCAAACTGCACTTTCCATTTGCAGACCCGTGAGACTGGTGATTAGCATCAAAACAGTTTATTTATTAAATTCCTGCATTTTAAGGCCATGGGCTTGTGCTGATCTTCAAGTCAGAGCACTTTCTGCATGACATAGGCTGTAACATTTCATTATGCAATGCTTGTGAAAAAACCAAATGCTTTAGGAACACTGTAATATATCAATCTATTTCTTGTCAACATTATTAACATTTTAGAACACATCCAGATTATCAGTTCACGTGAGGAAGACTTAAAATATAAATAACAATCTAATAGCATATAATAATTATATAAATCATATAATGATGAAAATAAATCCTTCTCCTTGATTTGCTCCTTTTCTGCTTCAGGACTGGTTTATCTACTGGCCCAAGAGAGAAGATGGAGAGGGATAGAAGTAACAGAGAAACACAACTGTATTCTGAAGGAGTTGCTTTCTCACTGAATCACAAGATGATGAAATAAACATTAATTAAAATGTACCTGGGGTGACTGACTTTTTTTTCTTCTCCCCTTTTCACCTCCAAACCATATTGCAAGCTCATCTGGAGCTCCATCAGAGCTGAGGAGCCTGTGAGGTACAGCCTACGTTCTTACCACTGGTTGCAGAGGGGTCCAGTGCTCCTTCTTCTTCCTCCTCCTCAGGCCCACATAGTCATCTCCCCCTTGTAACACACCTCCTGGTGAGCATTTCCTTTCTTTAATAATGGTGGCAGAGGCTCTAGATTGGCCCAACTGGGCCAGAGGTAGGTCTGACTCAGCTGGGGGAAATTGCTAGAATTGCTTACAAGGGTCATCACTACAGCTCCCTCCCCCTCTTACCAAGAAAAAAGCGACTCCACACAAACTCATGACAAGGATGCAGAAGCAACAAGCAAGTAAAAGACTATTTCTCAATGTAACAATCTCTTGCAGGTTAATAAGTAGTTTATAGGAAAACTATTTTGGTTTTTTTTTTGAAAGAGACTAGATTTAAAAATGTTTAAATTTGCAGTTAGCTTATCAAAATACTCTACTGAAAGACAAGCAGAGAACTACCAGTTCTTACTGTAAGCTCTGAGGTATGAATCTAAAAAGAAACCTGATGAGTCATCACATTTGCACAGTTCTTTAAATATTTTCCATTTCTACAGAATTCAGATCACTCTGCTGCAGTAAGAATATATTGTCATGATATGACTAAAAGTATTGTCATATAATATGACAGCATCTTTCATTATAGAATCTAATTTCTTTCTTTTGAATTTAAATTACTTTTCTTTATTCATTATATGTATTTTCTGTAACTTCCATTGCAGGCATTTTTCTTTTGATAATTCACAAACATCCATAACTTCTGATAACTTTGTCTCCAAGGACAGAAAGATAAATAGGATATCCTTGAACAGTCCTAATCTTCTTGATCTTGAAAATGTAACTACATGTTATGACATCTGTTTAGCAGCATACAAAGAGAAAAAAAAAAGCCCACCGATTAATTACTCTTTCAACAAATTTTGCATTAGGAATGCAGATAACATTTGATAGTGAGCTAAAATCTTCAAGTAGCTGTCAGCCATATTTCTAGTCAACATTTAAAACTTCAACTGGTTTTATCGTGCTGCATTATAAGACTCCATAAACTGGAATCTTACAAAAGTCTTGAAAAATGGGATAAAAAAAAAAAAAGAATTCAAGCAAGGTGTCCAAAACATCCTGTGAAATCCATGAAACAACATAAATATAGTTGTGGCATCATTCACCTAGCTAATGTGGTGTGGTACTTCCTCTGTATCATTACCTGGTTATCAATGTTGCACATATGACATTTCACTTCCAGATGCATGAAGAACAGAGAAATACATAATTGAACATGCCAGAGAAGACAGTTGACTCCATGCAGCACTTTGGTCTATGTAGTCCAGGAAATGAGATTATTATCTTTATTACTAAAAGGCCATCAGCTTATTTACCTGACATAGTAGAGAAACAGAGCTGGGCTTGCCTTGGACTGAACTGACTTTAGCATTTTTGCAGTTGCCTGATGGTCAAGCAACTCCTCTTCAACCTGTTTGAGCACCAGCCCTAAAATTATGGTGTATAATAAATTTCTGGCAGCCTGATGTAGCCATTGTGAAACAGGCAATAGCAGTTCATAGCAAATGGGGCTGAGGGAATCTCTTGCACAGTGCTCAGATATCTTAAAATTTTACATACCTCAGGGCCTTTTATTGCAACCCTCTATCCTGCTTTCAATGCAGCCCTCTGCCTGTCATCCATGCTTCTCTGACAATATTTTCCAGGACCTCTTTGAGAGTGTTTATCCTTGGTTGTCCTCATGCTGCTGTTCTTGCACCGTTTTTCTCACAGCCTTGTGCCTGCACTTGTCATTACTGTTGTCATAGAGGGAAGTAACTGCCACCAGCATGAGAATCACTTTACTTCCTCTCTTTTTTATATCTCTTGACTGTATTTTTTGGGATAGTGCAAAGCTTAGCAGCCATCCCCTGGTCAAATAATGCTTTAACAAACCACTACTTGCTGTGCAAGAAGGATCACATCCCCATATTTGAAGTGAGAAGACTTTGGCCTCCTCAATAGTCTGCTTGGAAGAATCTAAGGGTATAGAGCCCTGCAAAGAAAGATTCAAGGGCAGATGGTTAATTTTCAAGTATCAATTCCTTAAAGCTCAAGGATAGCCCATCCAAACACACAAGAAGGTAGCAAGAAACGTGACAAATCTCAATTATAGGAAGGATGCACACAAGATGTGGAAGCAGGGTCAAATAACACAATGATATTTGGACTCCATTTCGCGGTTCTGTGAGAAGGTCAATGAAGGTTCTGAAGCTTGCAGACTGGGCATTACAGTTTGGTCTATTTAGTAATAAGAAGATAGATTTAGAAATGAGAAATTGTAAGTAAATATAACTGTTTCACAAAAAATATCTTTTTTAAAATGAGTTGTTAGATTTTTCTTTGGTTTAAACATTTTTCTTACCGTTGAAAGGTTTTTAGTACTGAAAAATGAAATATAGAAGTAATCCTAAAAGATCTGAGTTTAGGAGAGTGGCAACGTTGGTAATTACCCATAAGCCTTCACAACACAGCAAGAACTGTTCCTATGATTTATTTCTATTGCTTGGAAAAATCTAGAAAGCCTGTACAACATACCATGCCCTGATATTAGCTTTACCTCAGCAACCTTACTGAAGCTAACTTAATGAAGTAATAAATTCAGAAATGTGTTTCTGCATGCATTTGATTCATAGATTTATTATAGGTAAATCCACTTATAAAATGCATTGGGATGAAAAGTCGACACTGCAAAAACTTCCTAAATACTGATGCATGTATTACAGTCTCCATCACCAATAATATACAGAAGGTAGAACATTTACTTTAATGATGATGAACAGAGGCTAGACACAGACTGACTGCTGTACAATATGTCAGTATGGTTAAGTATAATTCTCAATACCTGTTAAAAGGAAAAGGATGCTGTTATATAGATAACAAGTAAATTACTTCACATTTGTTCAATATATCTGCTCTTTTTGCTATTTAACCTATATGGACACTATAGACTTGAAAGCAGTTAGACAAATGTACTCACATGAATGTATGAAAAGTCTAAATCTTGATGGGTCTGCTCCAGTCCTCACCAGACTGAACAGAAATACTTTCATTTACATTGCATCAGCCCCTTGTGAGTAAAGAGTTTAGGGTAAAATTGTGACTTACTTAAAAAGAATGGCAAGTTTCCACTAACATTTCTGGAATCACACACTGGCAAAGGTTTTGTCTGGTTGAGCACACAATGTATCACGCATTTTGTAAAGCATGGGTAAACTTTAAGAATAACTTTTTAAAATAACAACACTTTCAAAGTTTTTCATGTTCAACCTTGAAGTTAGCAACGTTAGTAAACACTGATCATGTCTGTGAAAAACCCTGCCAGTGAAATCTCCATAATACCTTGCAAAATTTTACTCATTACCGTAAGGAGCTCATTGCTGTAGGAGGCAAGAGAACAAGAGGTCTGTCAAATTAATTTCAACTCAGTATCACCTGCACTTAAATTAATAGTTAAAGGTAGTTCAGAACTAGCTTTTTCAATTTTTTGAAGCCTCTATTTCTGTTGTCCTAGCTGTGGGGTTTTTTTTAAGCAGCAATTTCAGACATGCTGGAAAGCCCCTCTATGCAGGGTACGTCAGTGGCTGTCATTTGAAAGACTTACTTATGAATGACAATGAGAAAGAGTATTTAATATTGATTTGGTAAACCATAATATTTAGCTATCTGAGCCACTGATCTAGACCTCTTCATAAAGTCCTCACAATATTCCTTCCTAAGCCAGCTTTCCTGAAAAATATATTCCGTGACATACAGTGGGCTTCGGTTAGAGAGGCTGGTTACTGTAGCAGGTTGTGCCTCTGGTGAAAACAGGATGGCCTGAATAGGAAGTCACACTGTAAGAAGACTTACACTCTTGAGAAACTAAGGTTTCACAGGTAGATGAAGGAATCCACGTTAACTCACTTGTAAAGTTTTATATTTATCTTAAAGAATTTCAACATACTTGAAATTAAGTTTTGATAATTTTATTGGATTGAACTGAAAGTAGTGTGTTTCTACAGGACATAAGTCAATAAAATCCATATTTTCAGAAGAAAAATGTTGTATCAAGAAAACTTTCTTCTAGTTCTCTGCTTTCTAAGCATACTGACTGCACTTCATGGCTTCCCTTTGCTTATGATGCTAAGCATATAAAGTAAGTTTAGGCATCTTCAACTGAATTGTTCAATAACCCAGTGGATCTAATTTCTGATTTTCTAAGTAAGACCAAAAGTGAAGATGAGATATTAGTCTGTGAATTCATGCAAGCTGAAGAAACTCATAACCATCTGTCTCCTATAAGCATCCCTTTTGAAATCTCCAATAACAGCACACGTTTGAGATGGTGCATAATTATGACTCTAACATGCTCATAGACCTTTGAGCTGTACTTTCTACACACCTGTGCATGCATATAAATCTTATAAGGTGTAAATACACATGAAAAGTAACCTCTATAAAGGCCTGTTATGGAAATATACAAGATACCTGGAAAACATGACTGCAAATGACAGCTTCAAAATGGTTTGTCTGTATCAATCCCATTTCTCCTTCCCATCTCCATGTAAAGATGAGGTTATGCATGGCCTCTCATGCTCTAGATATGGAATTATGTACACATTTGACAACACCTTAATTTACAACACCACATTGCGGATTTCAGTGCATTTTATTGAATCTGGTAGATATGGCTGCAAGAATATATCATTGTACTATTGCATTTAAACATACTAGCAAAATGGAGAGGAAGTTGGGATTATGCATCTGTAATTATTTGTATGGTAAAGCTGTGATTACATAGTGGAACTGCTTAGCAAATAAATTGGTTTTTAAAAAAAGGCAAGGTGCTTCCATAGGGTTACTTCTTCCTTCAGCTCACAGGCAATATGCAGCCTTCAAAGGAACATATTAGCCGTCTGAAAACAATGCGATGTACAAATTTACTTGTGAAAATACTGACTTCTTGTTCTTTGCAACTGCACATATGAATGTTAATGAGAACAGAGTTTGGCCTGGAAGTTACAGACACAGTCTGCACTGTTACCCAGCATTTTTTAAGAACATCTGCAGCATATCCTGAGACTTATCTGTCACTGAAAGTGAATTCTATGCTTCTGGGATCTGAATATAGTAATTCAAAGCCTCTTCAGTAGAGAGAACAACTACGTATTGTTTAGTCTGAGAGATTCCATTAAATGACAAAACTCAAAGTGCTTTTCACTGACAGAGGAAGCAGTTTGCATTACTACAAGTCCAAGAAACTAGCTATAGATTTACATAGCATATGGATGTTCAAACAATTGCATACAACTGCAGATTGTACTTTTTAACCATATTTAATGGTTATTGGATTAAATTTCATTAATACACATATCTTATAAAGAATATGTGATGATAGTAATAATCTAAGGAAAAGGAGGAAAATCTGTTATGATATACATACATTACACATGTTTGCATGTACGTGATCAATCCAACTGTTGTACACAAATAATCTCATAACATGTGAGCTAATCTTATATTCTTTATAGCTTATTCTATTCAGCAAATTTACACCTAAATACATCAATAGTTACCCTTTCTGGCACTACATGTTGTGGTAAAATTTCCTTCATGTTGAAATGAAAAAAAAAAAACTTATGGCTTAGCTTTCACATCTAGGATTTGTGATTTCATCTTTCTGAGAATTAATCACAATTTGAAACTACGGCAAGTATAATTTTGGTCTTATCCAGTTTTAAGTTCCCTTCTCAGATTGATTTCTTCTTGTGTTTGCAACTATTCCCATCTTGGACTTGTTTTGTAAATATTAGCACAGCAGGACACATATGGTTTCTTACTTGATTTTACTTTTCTGAATTGTGGTCCTAATACAAAACTCACAGTAGTGGATTTTTACCCCCATAGGGGTGCTTTGCATGCACAGAACCACCTGTTTTCTGGTCACATTGTCCATATGGTTGCTTAGTACTTCCAACAAATTATTATCATTTCTTATTATAACCCCTAGCATTAGTAATTTGATTGCCTCAAGATATTCCTATGCCTGAATCAGTTGACAGAATAGCTGACCTTAAGTGTTTTCTTCAAAATTTAGAATCCTCTGATTTTTCGGTGTCATCTAATGTCACAATCAACATAATAGGCTTGCGTATTTTCATTTGTTTAAATGTCTCCCACAATTCCATAGTGAATTCCATAGTGATCCTAGGTGCCAAGTAACATTGTCTCAGCTTAATTCTTTAGTAGCATTCTAAATTTACACATGACTATCATCTGGCAGAGTCCTAACAGCATGGAACAGCCCGAGTCTGTGCTATTAAACTTGTAGCCTCTAGAGCAGGGTAACTACCTCAAATTGAAAGTGTAGGATCATCCTTGGCCTGTTATAACTCTTGAATGACTCCTGCTTGTTGTCTGGGAAAATGCTAGATGTCCTAACCAAA
The DNA here is from genome assembly GCA_013401255.1 of Urocolius indicus. Taxonomy (NCBI): domain Eukaryota; kingdom Metazoa; phylum Chordata; class Aves; order Coliiformes; family Coliidae; genus Urocolius; species Urocolius indicus. Next base: position 271,414 of record WBNH01009624.1, read on the forward strand.
ATTGTGTCAGGGACCATGCAAGTACCATAAGAATAAAGACAATCACATCTATTGTCCATGTGCACTTGCTGGGATTGGTAATTTTCTTATGTTGTTGAGCTATCCTGCACACTTCTGTTCCAAATTCCCACTCATTCAGAAACTATCAAACCCTGTATAAAACCCTTTCTAAAAAGAAGGGTTGAAATTAGTATGTGTCAGTGAATTCTGAAGTACTCAAATATGACTTAATCACGTAAAACATCTATGTACTAGAAACAGCAATTGGGGGAAGAAAAAGAATAATTTCCTGAACTTAAGGTCAAGTTTTTTTCTTCCCCATCCACTCCTGCATTCAATTTGAACTGTTATTTTGGGGAAAATACAATATTTGGTTGAGGAAATAATATGCCAGTTATCACTGAGTTAATTTCTATACATCGGCCTTGCTCAAGAGAACTTAAATCTTTGAAATGAAGATTTCAGGAGGTACTTGCTTTGTTTCCTTAGCTCTCCATATATAATTTCATATGCCAACTTATTATGTATATTTACTACAATAATGATGATGAACAAGGTGAGAAACTGGAAGAGCTAGACTTGAAGCTGTGAAAGTTCAGAGAGTCATGAGTTGACCCTAGATGCATGCAGCAGTATGTAGCTTCCATAATGTGTGATTAAGCAAGGCTGTGAAGGGAAATGAAAAGGGCAAAGAGGTTCAGGAAAAGATGTATGGCAAAAAAAGAAGTAGGAAACAAGGTTTTGTGGCTTTTATTCTACTTGGCACTGTAGTGGTTTCGGCCCATCAGGGAACAAAAGACCACGATTAGCCTCAAGTACCGAAGACTTAAAGATTGCTAAAGGGCAGGGAGGGCTTAATTGCCGCTTAAGGTGCAGGACAAAACAGACCAGGCTACTTGGCTTGGGGAAGGAAAAAAACAGAAAACAATTTAATACCAACTAAAACACAAAACCCCAAAAAACCAGAACCAAAACAAAACAACACAGAATGGTACAGAGATGAAGAGTCCGACCAGCCCTTTAAGACCACCTGCTCCCCACCCCTCTCCTCTTCCCGGGCTCAGAGCCCTGATCCCGGTGTTTTATACCTCCGTCCCCCCTGAACGGCCCAGGGGGGCAGGGAGTGGGGGTTTCAGTCAGTCCGTTCCTGGTGGCTTCTGCCGTTTGTCTCACCTCAGGGCAAGTGGGTTCTGCACCAGTCCTCCTTGCAAGTCCGTGAGGTACCACACACACATGGCAGCCCTGCACGGGCTGCACCGACGCACATTTGTCCCAAAGCCCTGCACGGGCTGCACCGATGCTCATTTGTCCCAAAAGTTGCTGCTCCTCTCTGCCTCTCGTGTGGGGCTGCTCTGCGGTGCACAGGCTCTCCAGCATGTCCTGTGCCATGACCGCCTCTCCCACACAGTCTCTGGCCCGTCCGGGCACACTCACATGAAGTTGCTGCTGCTGATCCATAGGTTGCAGGGGTACCGGCTGCACTCTCACCACGGCTTGCAGAGGGGTCTCTGGTCTGATGCTCCATCCTTCCTCCTTCTCCGACTGTGGGGTCCGCATGGTCGCCTCCATCTTGTACCACTCTTACACCTCCCACCTCGCACCTCAAATTCCCGTCCCTAAATAGTGATCGCAGAGGCGCCAGATTGGTCCAGCCAGGCTGGGGGGTGGGTCTGAACCCAGGAGTCGGGGGAGAGTCTAAAAAACTTTTACCGGGTCTTCACTGCAACCCGCTCCCCCTGTTACTAAGCAAAAGCAACTCCTTGCTAAACCATGACAGGCACTAACAAGTAGCATAGTTTGCAGAGGATGGCTCAGCCAGCTGTGGTCCAAAGGAGGCTGTATCTCTCAAACCACCATGTCAATCTCTTGCAAGCTTCAATAAAGTTTTTAAATGCATTTCACTGCTACTGTTAACAATGAAAAGGACAAACACTCCGTGTCACCAACTAAAAGTAAGGGTCATCTGTTGGAGAATTTAGAAAAAAATACATTTCAAATGAGGTGGAAATCCTGCTGTTTCACCACCTCTAATGGTAAGCAGAGTGCTGTATCTATTGTTTTCAACAGAGCAACTGTCTCTTCTTTTTGGAAATCTGCATCTTTTAGATTCATATTTTCAATCAACACTTTAGTCTGTCAGTGCTTTCACATGCCACTACTGTTACTGCAATCATAAGTCATTGCTTATCAGACTTATTGCCAGCAGTGCACTTCTGCCAGAACTGTCAACTCAGGTGGTTATAAGCTTTAAAAAAATAGTTTAAAGTGCGTATGTGTACATGTGTCATTGAGGGAGATAGGGAGAGAGAGAAAAAGAGACTAAATTGCACTCTTCATTGCTCAGGTGGTAGGGCTGTTAGAGGTTTACATGAGATCGAAACAGAATCAAGTTATGAACTGTTCCGATGTAAAACAAAACAAAGCCCACAAACCTCAAATTCTCAGGTAACTGAGTTTGGAGATGTAAATCTCTGCCAACCTTTTGGAAAGAAACAGACAACAGAATTCAGAAAACCTCTAGAGATACACAAAAGCTCAGATTTGTGACAACCTAAAGGAAAGATTTGAATTACAATATTTTCTGCAGAGAACTCTGTTCATGTATATCTCAATGCCACCAACAGGTAACTCAATTGGGTTAAAAGTTGTCAAATGGTAATTAACATCACAAGTTGTACAAAATTATATGATGTCTCTAAGAATATCTGTAAACAAGCCCCCCTCAAGACCCTCAATGGGATGGGGAAGAGAATTGGGGGAAGAAAAAAAAAAAACACCCAAACTTGTGCGTTGAGACAAGAATAGTTTGCTAACTAAAATGAAATTAAATTATAATAATAGAAACATAAAATTACAGAGTAGTTTTAGTTGGAAAAATCTAAGTCATTCACATAACATTGACAAACCCACCACTAAACCATGTCCCTAAGAATCTCATCTACACATTTTTAAATACTTTCAGTCAGGATGAATCCACCACTTCACTGGCCAGCCTGTTCCAGTGTTTAACAGCCCTCTCAGTGATGAAGTTTTTCCTAAGATCTAATCTAAATCTGCCCTGACACAACTTGAGGCCATTTCCTATCACTTGTTACTTGCGAGAAGAGACTAACTCCCACTTCGCTATGAACTTCTTTTAGGCAGTTGATGAGAGTGGTGAGGTCTCCTTTGAGTCTTCTCCAGGCTGAAAAAGTCCGGTTTCCTCAGCCACTCACTATAAGACTAAGAGCTCTAGATCCTTCATCACATTCGTTACATGTCTCTGGACACACTCTAAGAAGTCAATGTCTGTCTTCTAGTGAGGGGCCAAAAACTAAATGCAGCACCCAAAACTAAGTGAAGCACAATACAAATGCTCAAGCATTGATCCGACTCTCCCTGCCAATTCCCACCAGTTTCTATGCTGAGCATAATGTTCTATAGTACACAATGTGCCTTTGTCTAGTTCACGTTCGCTGTCCTGGGCATGCTCTCTCCCAACTTCTTGTGTACCCCGAGCCCACTCTCTGGCAGTGCAGGGTGAGAACAGAAGAGGTCTTGACACTGTGCAAGCAATACTTGGTAATAACTAATGCACCCCTCTGTTATCAGCATTCTCTTCAGTGTGAGCCCAAAACATAACCATGTATTAGCTACTAGGACAAAAATTGCTTCCGACACCAGGATTATTTTTTATTGTAATCTCATATCCTTAAAGATGGTGTGAAAGGTGTAACCTGATTTAAAGTAGCAAGTGTTAAAAAAAAAATGTGAAGCTCCATGACAAATTCCATGTGTGTAAGACTGTCACAGCTCTTCCATGTAAAATCATTCTGTTACAAAGATCTAGTAGCCAACTTAGCCAACAGACTATTGGTAGAAAGCAAGGATGGCAGTATAACTAGAGCTGGTTGAAAATTTTCTGAGATTTATTTGCTGTTGAAAACATTAACTGATTTGACATGGAAGACTATATGTATATATGTATGTGTGTATGTGTGTATGTGTGTATGTGTGTATGTGTGTATGTGTGTATGTGTGTATGTATATGTATATGTATATGTATATGTATATGTATATGATAGAATCATAGAATGTTAGGGTTGGACGGGACCTTTAGAGATCATCTAGTCCAAATGCCCTGCAGGAGCAGGTCAATCTAGATCAGGTCACATAGGAACATGTCCAGATGGGTCTTGAAGACCTCCAATGAAGGAGACTCCATATTTGATTAAAATTTACAGGAAGATTTTTTTTTTTTTTTTGTGACTAGCATTGTAATGATTATTAATCTCTTTTAGGTACTTATCGTGTAATAAATCATCTAGTCAAACCCCTCTGCAGAAGCAGGTTCACCTAGATCAGGTCACATAGGAACATCTCCAGGTGGGTCTGTTCAATACGGTACACATCCAACATAGCCCTATGTCAAAGAAGGCATGCTACTATGCTACAGGCATGCCATAATAACTTTGCTGGTAGTATAGAGGACTAGATGAATGGAAATTTGGATTTATTAATGTAAATTAATAAATCTAGGCCAATTAAAGTTAAAAAAAGCAAAACCAAAAGAAAATCTGTATAACAGAATGAGAGAACTAAGAGTAATTCCAACATCCTTTCTAAGAAAAGGAACAATCTCCCTACCTGGAACTCTCTATTTGCTGAGGTGTTCAAGGCATCTTCCTCAGCCTTTACTGGATACTCAGCTTGCTCCTTATCCAAAATTTTTAATACTTACTCTGGATGTTATTACATAATTGTTTTGTTCTAGAGATGTGCAAGTAGCCATTTTAGGTTTGCAGTTACTAATGTTAAATGTGCTTGAATTTTATTTTCCTTTGTGATTTTAACCCTTTGACTTTCCTCTTGTCTTTCCCCATATATACAAATTTAGAAATATTTTTTAAAATCACATTTCAGTGGAGGATTGTCCTGACACACTAATCTCTTTATAAATGTGCAACCATGGGTTTATAGCATAGCAATAGTTCCCTTGGTCTGTGTACTCTAAGTGATTTAAATTCCTAAGGCAGGATAATGGTGTGATTTACAGAAGCATTGCAGGGTCACAGTTTATTGCAAGCCGAAGTGAGAATACATGTAAGAGCAGCAGTCTCTGCAATGAAGCTTAGAAAGGCTACATTGCTGTATGGAATTCTGGAGCTAAGCTGCTCTTTGTAATATATCTCCTTGTCTGTTTAGAAATCTCTGCAACATCAGCTGCCATGGCAATCAATGTTGTTTTAGAAGATTTCAGTCAAAGTCAGAAGAGGAAAAAATAGGTAGGCAGACTAACGAAGTGATCATACAGATCTTTGTTTATGTGAATAGGTCATACTAGAGTAGCCCTAATGAAATAACAGATGTAAAGTCAATCCAGATGTTAATAAGAACTCTGCTGATAATACTCAGCTGTGACTGGGCTGATGTCTTTTGGAAAAGTCCTGTAATGCACTTATCTGTCTCACTACTCTTAATCCAGTCTGCCCATCCAGTTCATCTTTTTGACCTTTGCATTTGAAGTGAGGAAGCCATATATGGTCCTGCTTATTTTGTTCAGCTACTTCAATATGCAAATATTAATTATACCAACTGAAGATATCTCTTTTTAAGTTTGAGATGTGCTACCTCCCTCTTTTCTTCAGTTCAGAATAACATCATCCTGAAACAAAACATCTGTCGTGTGCCATTGATTTGACTGTAATACATAACACACAATATTCAGCAGGACAGCAGCATGCATCATTCAATAGAAAAAAAAAACAAAACAAAAAACATTGCAAACATGTGATATCTTCTAATTCTTATCACACAATGGGTAGGATGCAAGTTTAAAATCTTCCCAACCTCAATAGAAATACATTTTTTAAAAGACGATATTCGTTATACATACATAATGAAAAAGAGAATAGAGATGGTTACGTCTGAAACTCTCATTGACAAAGCTATAATTCCCATTAGTATTTTGCATGGTTAATATTTTCCTACACTGAGTCTACATTTTACTTGGGAGTCCAGAATGTGCAATGGATTATTCTGAAATCCGCTCAGTAGCTGATGAAATGATCTCCCACTGCTCTTTTGTTATTGCTTGCAAGTTCCAGCAGGGCAGTCCTGTGGCTAGTGGAAGAAGAGCAGAGGAAATCTGTTCAGTTGCAGGTATTCAAGTCTCTGACAGAAGCTGGCTGCTGCAGGCAATTTTAAGTGGTGCATTGGGATCTACCAGGTGTTCAAATCTCATAGTGCTCATAAGATAAAGTACCTGCATCAGCTGCCTAAAGCTCTATCAGCAGAAAATTTCCACACTGGGAACACAGAAAAGATCTTTGAATTACTGGGTAACCAGAATAAGTACTCAAATATTCTTCTAGCTTGTTAGAACTATATTAAGTTCATCTCCAGCAGAATTGTATAAAATATTTTTTTTTTAGCAGAACCAGGCATGTGAAACATTGTAGTGGTTAAGTTGACCAGGATGAGAAAGGCTGAGATCAGAGAAAAAGAATAAGAGATCCAAAAAAATAGCCACACAATAAACAAGTGTAGGATTGCTTCAGTTTTTAAGTATTTAACTTGAATATGAATAGAGTTTTACCTGTGTCATCTGCCTGCTTCAGATCTTTTTGGATTGTCTGTTAATTTACGAAACATCTATGTGATGTTTCTCTTGCTTATGGTACTATAACCTTACATTCAAAATTCATTACCACTAAATTAGTCATTAAAAATAACAGCTGCAAAAAAAAAAAAAAACAACACCAAAAACATAAAAACAAAAGCAAACCAACCTCTAAGTTCTTGTTCTGATATATTCCTTGGTCAAATTTTCATTTTTTTCCATCAAAGTCACAAAACCCCAAACTTTCTGCTTTATGAAAGCCATGCTTTCTTATAATGGCTTCAGTGGCTGGAGCATTAAGAACAACTGTGAATACAATGGTAAAATTATGAATACTTAAAACAATTTTTTGTCTGGGTAAGAATATGAACTGAGTAGGTCATATACATTGAATACCACGGAAAGACTTTGAAACTGTCCTTTATTTTCCATCTTCAAAAATTATTCCCTGAATTAATCTGAAAAAGAATTGTAAGACTTTTCAGAACAATGCTAAATTTTGACACTTAATATTTGAGCACCTTAACATTCACTTTTCCTTCCCCTGAAATCAGTATGGCTTTTTTTTTTTTTTTTGGTCTCATTTATATAATTTCAGTTGTTATAGCTATATATATGACCTTAATTTTCTGAGTAAATGTGCACTTAAATAGTATGAGAAGGGAAAATTTTGCTAATGGTACCTTCTGCTGCCTTCACGTGGGTATGTTTTCCTATTGTATGTTTGTGTGTATGTGAGAGACAGAGAGAACATATGGGACATATGTGTGTTCCTTCATAACTAGCAGGTTCCACATACAATTTACATATTTTTTTTATCCTGAGCAGGACATTTGATCTTGCAGTTTGTATGCTCCTGAAGGCTTTGTTGGGTTAAAGTCACTAAACTCAACATTTAGCTACCACCTTGGGACTTGGTAATCTCACTAGCCTGAAGATAGATAAAGTTCAATAGTGGGAAAGTCAGCTTCCCTTCTCACCTTGCCTAATTATTGATCACTTAAACACTCAGGTCTTACACTTCCTAAATGAATGCCTAAAGAATTGCCCAATTGCACTGGATACTCAAAAAAACTTTAGTATTCTGGGATACATCCTTCTGTTATTCTCACTCAAGTTGTTTAAATATTTAGAGAGTCAGACAGAAAATGATAATTATTCTGTAGTTTGAGCATCCATCAGGGACACCTAAAGCCTCTTTTCTACTCTCACACAAAGCAGAACAGCTTCATCTGATTAAGACCTATTGCAGAATACAAATCAAACAAAATGTGAATTAAATTTTAGGACCTACATATTCTCAATGTTAAAGAGAATAAGGTGCTTTGCTTGTCTCTTCCTGGGATACTTTGAGAGGTCAGTCTCAGTATTTTGAGACTACAGAATATTCCTTTTTTCTTTCTTTTTTTTGCTCTTCCTACTACAGTGGTTGATATAAACAAAGTCATTCTCATTTCCTAATGCTATGTGACAACAGTCAATGAATTTTCTTAATGCTTGTTGCTTATTTTTATTGACATTTGCTGTACAAGTCAGTATCACCCCATTATCTTGATTTTTGATGCTCTTCCTATTGTTGTAAGTTCTTTACTTCTCTCTAGACTAATATTTGCTTTAGTTTCTTAAAAAAATTCCTTTCATGGGAAAAAGTCTATGTATTTGTAACTATTGTAAAGAAAAGGTATATTTTGAAGGATTCAGCATCAAAAATAAGAATAATCTGAAGTAAATCAAATAGCTGTGTTATATAACTTTCAAAATGAGGTTTTTTTCTTTACTAACAATTTTCCTTTTTAAAAATTATTATCATTATTTTGCCAGCAATTCTACTACTATGTTACAGAATAATACAAGCATTTTTTTCTCTGCTGATTAATTCTAATCAGATGAAAATTGTATGTAATCAAGAAAATATTTCTATTGGTTCTGTTGGTATTTCTTTCAAGTATTATTAATATCTTTCTCAAGCCTGAAAGAATTCAAGTGTTCTTTCTGTTTTCTCCAATCCATGACTCCACAATTTCCCTGACACTGAGCTGCCAGTAGCACACATTTTATTTCTATAGAGCAGCCTTCATATAGGATTTCAAAAGAAGCATTGTGGAGGCAGTTATCACAACCTACATGCAAAATGATGGTTTCACAGTGGGATTTAACAAGCAAAACTAGCAACATCTGTGAAGGAAGAAGTGAAGGGATGTCAGATAGTGTAGTATGGCTGAAAACCACCCTGTCCAGAGGCAAGAGAGTACAGCTGGCTGAGAGTGCTCAGTAAAGAGTGACGAGCACTTCATAAGGTGAGATCAGAGAAAGCAGAGATGTAGGAGAAAGGGACTGTAGACAGAAAAGTAACTGGGTGTGCCTGGTATTTCTCAATGTTTGTGTAGTGACAGGTCCTTGTGTTGCTCAGAGATGAGTTTCCTTCCTTCTTACCACCTACACTCCCTCATTTGGTTTCTCTCTGCCTTCCTTTCTTTTTTCATTTTTCTGTTATTGTGTTTCATAAAGATAAGGGATAGGAAGATGTGGAATTTGATATTCAGACCCTCCAATTTCTGTTTATAATTCTGACCATTGTATGAAAAGGACAGAAGCTTCAAAATATTATTTAGCATAACTGCTGTGTCCCTTCACTTGCCAGCTATAATTAGATAAGCAGTGGATGTTGCCCTGCCCTAAAGTTTCTGAAAGTTTTATAATAGCAACAGGACTCAGGAGCCTATGTGTTGCATGAGGTTCTTATTCCAGTGCTGTTAACATTCACCTCTCCCAACTGTGTCCTTGCTATCACCTTCGAGTTGCATCATTAATGACTGTGTGAGCTGACACAAGTAGGACACAGGAACAACCACAGAATCATGGATAAAATGTCAAAAGTAAATTTATTCTCATTACCTTGAGAACTAGAGAATTTCTAAAACAGCATCTGGGCAGAACCACACAAGTGGGGACACAGGCATCGTGGAATTCAGTCCTAGCAGTAGCCGAGAAAAAAGATGAAGACCTCAGTACCACTACTTCCATCTGTATGTTAGGGACTGTTTACCAAGCATAATTTTCCTCTGTGTTTTGTTCCTTCCAACATGGTAGGAATCTCAAGAATGTCTGATAAGTGCCTCTGAGTCCATCGAAAGCATATGTTACCTAAACAGAGATGTTCCACTTGCCCAGCACACAGGACGAAACAACGACTAGCATATGTGTTTTTCAGCACCCCAGCTGTAAGTCATTTGAGTGTATTTACAGTCCTCCTCTTCAATCTTCCATTATTTTCCCACATTCCACCCCCGTGCTCAAGATACTACTTCTACTAGCACTGGCAAAGCTGGAGGTGTTCATTTGGATTTGCAGGGTGTAGGATATAGCATTTTAAAGAGGTATGCAATAAACAGATATATAAAAAGAAGGAATTAACATATCTCTACAATAATGCTTTGAATCAGGTGTCTTATATGTCCTGACAGGGAGTTAAACTAGCCAGTCAGCTAGGCACCATCAGTAGATTTTTTCATGTGATTCATTAAGTGCTGGAGAAGTTGAATATTGTCATCTATGCTGGCTGATTCATCAGTTATATTGAAGACACTAATGCCTTCCAAATTGAAGCAGCATTTATGGTGTTAAAGGATAAAGTAGTCCGCTTTCAATCAATTTTGTAATGTTTGTTGCTGTACTGCAATTACCTAGTCAGGAGAAAATAAAAACACTCAAAACAAAGAGAAATAGTAATATCAAAATCACTTAGTGTAAAATAATTCTGTAATACAGCTACAGAGGTTGTCACACCAATGAAATGTATTGTTAAATGATCTTAAACTTCCTTCAATATGAAAGGCAGATGAGTTAGTAACAGTGGAAGCTAATTGAGTTAAAGATTTACATGCTGATCTTGTAGAAATATGTGCAGTGTATGTGCTTGTAGCACAAGACTACAAAGCATGACAGGTCAACCTGTGATAAAGGAGAAAAAAGGGGAGTATCATCTCCTTTCAGTAATAAATACACTGTTGAGTCTTCATGTCTAGACTAATAGGCCACAGTCCTACCATACAATCTGTTGTTGTAAACAATTCCATTTCCCCTGTACTTGCCATGTACATTGCTCTTCCATTGTTAAATCAGGCATCTTTTCTGTGCTCTTCTATTAATTCCTCATAAGGAGAAGCCTCCTCCACTGGAGATGTAGCGGTATCTCCAAAAGGGTCGCCCCAACTGTGGACATCTGATTAAATGCTACAGCTCTTAGAAGAGTGGTGTGTGGAGTGGTTACATGTGATGTTCCTGGTAGAAATTATTGTCATAAATAATGTTTTCATTTCCAATGTGTGGCTGCCTGAGCTATTCCAGGATGGGCCCTAATAGAGCCATCATATAATGAATACCTATGGGTATGTGTGCAGTTACACTGTCTTGGTATGTAAAATTTGTTTTTCCAACAGGTTATAATGTATAGTGCATCATTGTAATGCCTTAGACCAAAACCTCACAGACTCTGATTTTTTGGTCCTGTCATCTGTCACAACCCCCACAAGACTCTATCATCTACATTACTTCTGGTTCAAAAGGATATCCTTGCCTAGGAGTGTACAATTCCACCTGCTCATTCAAAGCTTCTGAAATCTTCCCATCATATTTTTTTTCTATGTCAGGTGAGGAGAGATGCAACAGAAATTATTAACTCAGGGCCTGATGAGGAGCTGTCTTCTGTTGCAAAGTTACAGGACATCTGTTGTTGTGTTACAGGACATCAAGACCAGGAGCTGCTCTGCTTTTTAACTTCTCTGCAACTCATTATCGGTTTTACCATGGCCCACCATATCATACAACTTCCACACAAGACAGATACCTGCTTTATCCTGCCTTCCTCAGTGAATGTTTAGTGTCATTTATTTAGCCATATTTTCTGTTGAATACAGTACGCTGGTCCTACTGAGCTCTGGAGATTTTTTTCACTCATGTGTGTAACATCTTTCATTATCTGGCTTCATTTTTCAGAGTCTGTACTCTGTACCCTTTTTTATTAATCAACTGAATTGATGAAGCTCTTCCCACATCACATGCTCGGTACAGGCAGTCCAGCATGAATCCCTCTGCAGCACCAAGATGCCTGCTAAGAGAAACACCTGTCGCCACTGAAATCAACAGGAATTTTGGCATTTACTTTACTGGTTATGGCGTTGACATCATCAGAGTTTGATCCAAAAGTTAATTGGCATCTCTAGCTATTGAGCTGATTAATTCATGTGGCTCACATCAATGCCAAGGCCAGTAAGGGACAGAATCCCCTTTGTAACGGATCCAATGGGCAAACTATAAATGTTATTCATAAACATATTCACTGGTCCTCACAGAGATATTATTCTTCTTGTATTGCACAGGAAGCCAGCACTTGTTTACTGTGTGTGTCAAGAGATAAGGTTGGAATTTTTGTCCTATGCTGCCTTTGCTGGGCATATTGGTAACTTCCTTGTACCATTTTACTTTACTCCTTATTTATATGCATGCTTTTTAATCATGCTTATTGGTAACTGTAGTAGGCATCCAGAAGATCTCGGATTGTAACGCGAGGGGTGAAGAGGAAGTGAGAGGTCTGGCACGGGGCAGAGAGAGAGGAGGTGCTTATGCCAGCAGATATAAGGGCATAACATAAACAATAAAGAAGAGACTAAGCATCATCCACACCATGTGTGCAGTGATCTCTTTCCCCTCAGCAGTTGGTAATCTGGAAGATCAATCTGGACTGCCAGGCAACAGGTAACCAAACTTCTTAATCTTCCTCCAATTTAGCTTTTTGGTATTTTAGTCACTCACCTCTGTCACTTGTTTCAATTTCCCAGTGTGCTTTTAGTAATTCATTCCATCTACTGCTCACCAAAACATTAACAGCCCTGTTTATCTTTACAAGAGACCTCTCAAGGGGATAGTTCAAGTTATTAATTTATTTGATGAGTGGAAGGCTTGTTCAAAGATACTGAAATGGGAGAACTGGGAACACGAGACTTCTACTATTACACTTGTCAAATGCCAGAAGCCTTTGAGTTCATACTGTCAATATATCTCAGTTTTAAACTGAATCCATCAGAGTTGGCTGAGATGCTCCTGGTGACAAATTGTTGGGAAGAGTCTTCTTATTCCTTCTTTCTGAGTGTTCCCCATGGCCACTATCCACCTGTACTAGCATCAAATTGTACTGTTTGCCACCTATGCCAGAATGGCAGGCAAGTGGAGAATCTTAACCTGACAAAGGATGGCATTTTACTTTCTCCTCTTTTAAAGATCTTGCACTGAATTTAACCTGGAGCTGGAAGCAGAGACTTCAAGAGGAGAAGTGTGAAGGATGTTGTTAAGCATGTGCTGTTCAGAGAGAGAAAATGTGGAATATGTGTTGGTATTTAGCAAGAAATCAGAAAATATCGAAAGCCAGCTTGTAAACTTAAAAAAATTGAGACAGGACTTTGTGTTAATTTTGCAATTTTAAAAATCACATCTAACATACATTCACTTCTGCTCAACTAAAACTTAACTGACCTTTCCTTTTCCTACATTTAAGAGTTCTGTTACTTTTTTCATGGGTTTTTTCCATTCTTCGTAGATGCTAATGATGCTAAGTGCACCCTGCTGATATTTGCAACATAACATGGCCTTTCTACATTTTTTATTATAAATGCATGAAAATATTTTGGTGTGTGCATGCTTCAAAGTCTTAGCAGGTGAGAATCTGGGGGAACTTTGAAATTCATGCTAAGTTTTTTAACACAGACATGAGTCTAAATAGTCACCGTCTTTCCATAGACATTATTTTCAGGTGTAAGGGCATGGTTAGAAAAGGGAGTCAAACTTACAGACATGTCTGTTTGCAAATAACACCCCTACAGATTCTAGTAATATAAAATTGGTGGGGCTAAATACAGAGGGAAACCATTGTTACTGTGAGAGCATATTTATAATAGATAATAATGAATAAATAGTTTTGTTAACATGGGTTTCCATACCACTTTATCACAGATATTACTTTTCTCAGAAGATAAACTGAAGCAATCTGTAGAGTAGTGTGTTTTTAATGATATTCTGAGTGCAGCTCTCAACACATTCTTCAGAAGGGCTTGACACGTGTTTGGGTACTGCATGACTGTAGTTATCTTTTGAGTTACAAGCAGCAGAAGCAAAATGAAACAATCAAATTTTAAATTGTATTGAGTACTTGAAAGGGATTAAGTATGAAGAAACATATTTGCACTGTGCTAATCTCCTTAGGCAGGACAGGGATACCTAAAAAAAAGTATAAACTTGCTTGTTTTAGGCAATTCTTTGGACTACGATGGACTTTCTCCCCTTTGAAGTTATGGAAGAGGTCAGGCTGGCATCCTCCTCAAGCAGCACCAGTGAGACAGAAAGCAAAGTCCTCCTACTTTCTTTCAGGAATGAGCTGATCTATCTCTCATTAAATAAGAAACTTGCTTATAGAAAACATAATGCCAGACGAAACTCCTTGGCAGCACTAAATCAGCAATCCTCTTGTCATTTGCCTGTTAGTGATACAGATATACCTTTGACCGTTGATGATAAGCACATTGAAATGTTTCAGAATATATTCTGTTACCTCCTTATAATTAAAGATAAAAATCCAGCATTTAATGTTTCTGAAATTGAGCCTGATTCATTATCTTGAGAAGCTGAGCTGTTGCTGCAATCAGGACTAGGAAATGTTGTTTATCAAACAGCAGTACTGAAACTGGAACAAAATTTCTGGGCATTGTTTGAACAATGGCTTCTTTCCCTTCAGATCTGAGGACAAAGTAAATACCATAGATGGCTGATAAACATTTTTTCCCAATCAAATTTATTCATGCCTTAAAGTATTTATGTTAATTTGTTTCTTACAGAATGCATGCCTGTAGCTATGAGAAACTTTCAGGGTAAATAGTTTCCCACAAAAATAACTCTTCATGGGTCATAATTACAACTATGGACTTTTATGCTCTTGGTTCCAAAACTCATAATAAGGAACCTACTAGCTTGCTATTTCCCATCTCTCTTCATAGCACCTTCACTTGTCTTCACAGTAAACATTTATGAATATCTGAGTACGAAAAAATGTAATCGCTTCTGCAATCAAAAGGTACTAAGAATATTTTGTAGAGAAGAGTCTTCACAAGTTTATATCTTATACTCAATTCATAAGTTCTTAATCACTTAGTTTTCATAGTGAACATTTTAACTTATAAAGCCTCCAAACATATGACATCAGGCTCTAAAATAGAGCCATGTATTCTAAAACTACTGTATAAAATGTTTCTGTTCAGATTTTTCTTTTAATTTAAACAAATCATGATTCATAAAATTATACTAAGCCAGATAAAACTGCATTCAGCATAAAAGTACTAAATATCTTGTCACGTGATGTACAATCATCAGAGAACAAGCTTTGCAAAATGTATTTTGGTCACTCTTATTTATCTATCCATGAAATGTTAGAGGCATGCAGAAGAAACCCATAAATAGTTTTTATAGCCTTAATAATTCTCACTTGAAATAAAAAAATTCCATATTATTTGAAAAGGTAAAGTCAAAGTGAAAGCAAAAGATTACTTGATCTTGTAAACAAATATTTTGCAAAATTCACTTGTTAAGTTTGTTTGCTAAGTTCCATTTCCAATTCTTGCACATGCAAATATGTGTAAAGTAAGCGCTTCTATTTCCACAGTCCCAAATACAACATTGTTTAAGTACGTGTTGAAACGTAAAAATATCCCTGCATTTCCGTAGACAATAACATTTTGCATTTGCAATTATTTTCAAAAGAAGGAACCACTTCAATGGATTTGTAGACACTCAGAAACTAAGGATTACTCTGAATTTCTGGAAGAAAAAAATGTCTATGCTTGGGATGGCATGGCCTACTGTGCTTGCTTTGTTCCAATTGTGATTTCACATATTTCCATTTATCTGTAAAGCCACAAAGACTGTATCAATATCAAGTCCTTCTTTTTTGAGGAATATACATCACACAAGAATCCTTACACAGGATTTCTCAGCAGATAGGCAGGAAGTCATAGTGATGTACAAAAAAGTTAGGTGTTAGAAAGCTTATAGAAATATCTGCAATCCATTAAATAAATGTCACAATGGAGCTGAGAATGCCTGAAGGAAATTGAGACTGATTTTAATGAGATCTAGGGAGAAGAGTCTGGCAATTAAGGCATGCAGATGATGCTGCTTCTGGAATTAGTATTTAGGAGCTATTTCAGAGCCAGATTCCTAGAAGACAGAAAAGAAAAACTGTAATAAAAGTTTACATAGAAAAACAGTGGTTAAAATTAGTTACATTGGCTCAGTGAAGAAGCCAATATCTCCAGGACATCTCAGGTTCCAGTTTTTCCAGTTCAGTCAGTGTAACATAACTCCACTGAAGGTAATGCACTGTCAGTCATGTAACGTTCATTGAAAGCTCAGCCTTAGAAATACAGTTTAAACCACAGTAAAGTAGAATAGTGAATTGACATCAGTGGATTTCTAGGTAGTTAGTCCATATGAAGCTTTGGTAAAATTTAACACTGGATTACATTATGATGTACTATACCTAAATGAGCTTTCATTTAATTGTGTCTTACATGTATTTTGGATGACTTCACTATATCACACTGATCATACAGTGTCAGACTAAAGGCTGCTTTTAAACAGCCTTTAAACAGAAAAAAAGTCAAAATGACTCTTAAAAGCTGTGCAAAATGCTATATTTTGTCATTCAAGAGGTTCTGAATACAGGAACAGAAACTAGTAGATTAATATCTGAAAGGAAAGTAAGATACGTAGCACATCTTGTAAACATAGTATGGCCTATCTAGCAATGTATTGTACTAGTAAGACTATGCAGCCCTTCCAAGAACGTTTAGGATCACAGTACAATATGCACTGCACTGCATTGCACTCATCATTTTTAATAGACTTTTGCCTGGAGTTTATAGGTTTTGAGGGTAACAAAGAGTTTCATCGGTTATATGCTCTCCTTTTCTTTGCTCTCCTGTGGTATCTGCAGGCTCTCAGATAAATGCAATACAGAATTTTTGGACTGTCTTTCTGAAAATCCTTCACAGGAAATAACATTGTTAGGCTCCATAAGTGTAAATTTAGTGCTAAGTTTAAAGACATTAAACAGGGAATCATCGCATGAGTAGTTTTTATTTTTTGTGCATAGTCTAACTTACTTCAAAACTTTTTAGAAAAAGAAACTGGTGATAAAATTAGACCCAGTATATTTCATCTGTATTACTAGAAAATTACAGTGGCTAAGATATACTTTGTTGCTAAAAACCAATTACACTGAATTCTAATCCTCAGAATATGTATTTTTATGCAGTTGCTATGTTTTTTTGGTCCATACTATGTTCAAATATCTTTCTAAAGAAAATCAAAGTAGTTTTATTAGATTCATTGAAGAAGTTTCAAGGACTTGCTGGGCTGTCCTTAATGGTCAATTGCAGGGACTTTACATGGGTGAGCAACAAGAAGCCTTTTCTGAGACTGTGCAGTCTATCGTTTGGGCATCAGTTCAACATATGAATAAAAAAATAGTTCTCTACACAGAGAGAAGGAGGACAAGGTAACAATGGAAGAATGTATGCTCCCAATGTTTCATCTGTGTAAAGCAGAATACATCACAGTGTGGTGAGAAAATCCCTGAGGAAATTGCCTGTATTCCAGAACCATCTATTCCTTACAACTGTCAGTTTAGGCTTTGATTCAAGTATAAAAAAAATGACACTCCTCCACACTGTAGAAGTATTCTATACAGCAAGCAGAAGACAAATTCATTGCTGTCATGTAAAGCACAGGTGAATGCCTCTGAAAGTTAGGGCATTCCAACCATACAAAGTCAGTAATGCTGTGGTAATCAACTCAACTAGACTCCTTCCACCACCGAAGCTATTTCAGCAGTGGCAACATCACAACGCAATCAGCCAGGTAGATGTACAATTTCTTGTGTTTTCGGAACTGACTAGTGATTGAAAGGTATTTTGAGGAAAATGGATTTTGACTGACTGCTGACCACATTGGCTCACATTGTAGACATCACCCTTGTCATCTTTTCTTTACTGCAGACCTTAAATTCTGACTAAATTAACACTATCTGTTCCATTAATAAACTTAGACTCATTTAAAAATAGAACCAACCAGAATTTGTTAGAAAAATCATAAATTCAAAAATTTCCTCAGCTATGTGTATAACATGGAACACATATTCTATAGTTATGTCCAGCTTATCTAACATGACACATGTTGTCAAAGAACGACAGCTGTGTTTCTGCACTTAAATTTAGTTATGTAAATATGACTAAATCACTGTTTTAAACAAAGTTTTAATGTTATTCCAATGTTACTGAAAACAGAATTTTGCCTGGAGTCTCTCTTTTTTTTTTTTTTTTCAAACATCTGGAATCTAGTGAATAATTATCTTAATTAAGATGTATGAAGAGTCATGGTCTATTTGACATTTGTATATTTAGCAGTTTCAAAAATGTCCATTTCATCAGGAGATGCATGCCTCCATTACCCTTTTTTTAGCTTTTCCTCTTGTGATACAGAATTTTTTTTCTCCAAGTGTCTTTTAAAATGAAAAAAAAAAAAGGTCTAAGATTGAATATAGATTACAGTTACGTCTTTTTCTACAGAGTAAAACAAGGATAAAAAGGATAAAACAATGACAAAAGAGATGTTTAGGGAGAAGAAAAAAAAATGCACCTTGCTGAAGAATCTCATTGATGACTGGTTCCAGCTTCAGGATGGTGTCATGACTTTTCCTCCAGGAAACCAGAGCTTCATCTATTATGGGTCATGCTGGAAGGCCCAGTCAATAGTTGTCTTCTCTGTTTCTCATGGGCATGAAATAACAAATGGAAATTTTGCAGGGTTTCCTATAGAATCACTCCACCTCTGTATCCGGTAGATTTGTTACTTTTTGTTATTTCCAGTGGTGTAACAGGGAGAATAACAAAAAATGCAGCCCTCTTTTCTAAGAGCTACTCATATGCTTTTAGTTTCAAAGCCTATGAACAGTTTTTCACGGAATCTTATATTGAATTTTTCAAATAATCTTTTAATACAGTTTAATTCAACAAAACCCACATAACTGAGCAGTATCAAAATACATTAACATAATGTCAATAGCTTAATTTGAAGCTGTCATAGCATTCTCAGTATGTAACAGTAAAGACAGTCTGTTTCTTGGAGATGGTTGGCTCTGGTTACAAGAATTTAACTTTTTCTTAGTCTAGTGTGACATAACTATGTAGAAAACCAAAGTGTCCTAATGTGTTGTGTTGTCACCTTTCTAGAGACAATGCCCTTAGGCTAAATCTTTCCAAAATCAATAAAGAAATAAAGTTTCATTTTTATTTAATTAAACTGTTCAAAAATAGTTGATCAGGAGTTTTAAAGGATGAATTCAGATGGTTTAGAGACAAAGAAAGAAAAGTTTGAACTGGTCAGAAGAAATATAGCATTACTGCTATAAAAACTTCCCTTGGAGGTTTTTTTTTTTTCAGGTTTTCATGCCAAGTTTAACAACCCAAATCAAATACTGACCAGTAGAGAAATCTATACCTGGCTGCTCCCAGAGTCTACTTTCCTAAAAAAGGTCTCTGATGGGTATAACAATTGCACTTTAGTTAATGAGGTATAAATTCATGCAGTAGCTGTTAATTTGGGGTACAGCAACTTGTACATACTTGGAGAAAGAGCAGGGAGACAATGTACAGGATTACCCCCCCATCCTTTCTCTTTTGTTCTTGACAGTCATTTCCAGAAGGTCATATTTCCTTATTTTATTATCAGATTGTATTACATATTAGTATGGAACGAAACTATCAATCAGTAAGATGTGTTGCATTGACCAAAAAAGACAGACATATTTGCCTTCATCAAGCCTTCTTAAAATACACACTGACAAAGCTAATCTTAACAATGGTATTTGACTGTGAGGCTTTTTTTGTTTCAAGCAATCTGTGAAACAAAACACCCATTTAGTTTCACTTGTAATTGCTAATTATGCTTATTACTAATTAACTTTTCCTTTACAGATGGCTTGTGAGGAAGACCTTCAGGTCAAAATGCATTTCCAATTCTTATTTTTCACTGACATATCTTTAACTAACCAATTCTCCCATCTGCAACTCAAATAAGTATGTTTGCTTTGTCATTTGATTAGGAATATTCACTTTAATCTCTAATATATCTAAATATAAGGTGTATCATTACAGGCACTGAGCAGGCCATAATCTACTGTAACTTCACATCATGCCTGAAAAGTAAACAAAATTTCTACATTTATTATCAGGAGCTGACACACAGAAAGGCTCAGGGCTTATTTGGGATCATTTAGAGTTCCTTGCTGCTGAAGGAAAACCAGGGACCAAAGGCAGCCATTGCCCAGGCTTCCCATGGCAAGGATAAGGTCTTCTGTGGGTTTTAGATATTTCCAGGCCTAGATGGTCCACTGTAGACAGAAGAAATAAAAGTAGAGAAAGATAATCCAGTTTCAGACTTCAGAAACTAAAGCTCATCTAGATTCTAGTTCATCAGAAAAATTCTTTATACCATCTAGCTGTAAGCTAACATCTTGTCTTCTTTCTGTGTCAGAGTACAGGTTGAATGTTTGTTAGCAGTTCACATTATCACATTAACAATTAAATGCCAAATACTGTGTGATTAGGTTCCTGTAAGGCTATTAACTGCAGTTCAAGATGTAATCCATACAACTTAGTACATAGTCATTATTTTGAGGTGCTGACTACTATGCAGTAACTGGTATAACATTGTATTTTTAAAGATCTTTCTGAAAATTTACATAAACCTAAACTTAGTCTTCATGTGAATAGAAATTTTAAAAATGAAGAAAATAAAATGAAGCATAATGCTTTGAAATGTTGTTTTGATAACAAAATATAAATTTTCTCTTGAAGAATAGGTAGTGAATTTATGCGGTACATCAATATTAAATTCCATGATAGCTAGAATTTTCTAATATTTCAAAAGAGAAACCATTCTGGTTTGTCTATGTTTCTCTTATCCTTGAAAATAAGTTTTAGTTTCTGATGTCAAAAAAAGATTATCCAATTACCGCAAGCCTTCAGCCAAGGCAAGATGGTTAAAAAGATTTTCTGGATATGATAAAATATTCCCTGAGTGTGTCCTTCAATCAGTCAAACTGCTTATGGAAGGCCTCTCTGCTTACCTCCTTGGGAATCACACAAAGGGAGCTCCAGTTGTCCCACTTGAATTGTGGTTTCGAAGGTGATTCTCAGATTGTTGTAAAGAAATGGTTCCTCATCCTTGGGAAATATTTCTCTGGGGCTGAAGATTGTACAGGTGAAATAAAACAAAGCAGAAATATTCAGACTGGATGATTTTAACTCTTGTCTTCTCTAGTTGACGACAACACCATCTGTTCAAGGATTTTCTGCAAGCAGACTAAATTCATTGAATAAACTGTACACTGCAGATTGTTTGCTCTGCTCTATATAGCAATCCACAATTGTTAACTAAAGTGCACAATTCCCCTGTGAGAAAGGTATATACAGTTAGTCCAGATGGGGAAAATAAGGCACAGAAAGTTTGTCTGAATCATGATAAGCAGCTGGAGAATTCAGTTTTAAATAGTAGGTCACAGGAGCAACATTTCCTCATCGTTACATAGCAGTCTGAAATATTCTGTCATATGCTGTTTTAATTTTTTAAAAAATTAAAAGAGTTTGGAGAAGGAATTCTACTAAAAGGTCGTTTCATGTATCTTCAGAAGCAGCTGCAACTGCTAATGATAATTAATGAAAAGTTTGCGTTGCCATCTGATGTCAGACTGCTTTACCTGGTTAATACCCTGAAATTTCATAAGTCAAGAGTTTCCTTGACTGAATGAGTTCCAAGGTGGAAAATCATATCTGGATCTTGCAAACACATACTAGATGATCTTGACTATTGCATTGATCCTTCTGCCTAGAAATTAATTATATAGATTAATTAATTAATTATTAATTAGAAATTAATTATATAGATTTGTGTTCAACATTAAAAGTGCACATTCCTCTCTCTTCAAAATAAAAGCCATGGCTGAAACAAATAATTAAAAGGCTTAATTTATTAAGCTGGTGCCTGGCCAATGGGAAGGCAATGCAGGTATGAAAAGTGTTGCATAAGCAGAAAAACTGAAGAGGCTAAAAACTGAAGTTTGAAGACAATGCAGGAGACTCACTAAATGAAGACAAATACACCTTTTTGCCACAGAAGAGAGAGAAAATAACTGCAGACTTCTGACTTACAGGTTATTTGTATAGAAATAATAGGTTTCATTCTCTGTGTGCAGTTTTTGATTGTATAGCTCTGTAAACTGAATTTAGATTAGTATGGATGATTTATCATACATAGGATTTAAAAAACAGTAAAGGTTATAATCAGTGCACCTCTAAGCTTACACTGTAGTTTGAACAAGAATGATTGTATGGCAGTATTTCAGGAAGGAGGAGATACATTATTGAGAAGCTTTGAGCCTTGAGAGTGCAAGGGAGAAAAGAGCAGGTTCTTGGCAGTGAAAAGACAAGTATCACAACACGACTGAGATTGCAGAGTGCTTTCAATCAGGAGAAGACGAGACAGAGCAGAGTACATACTGACTTGTGTTTGGTGTAGATCTTGCTGTAACTCCATGACCATGAATTGTCATTAACTGGAAAAAGCCTAGCAGGGGCTAAAATATCCCTATAGGAATAGAAACTTGATCTCCCTCATGTATTAGTAACAAAATAAAAATAAGAGGACATGTCACGAAGATTTAGAGATGAATGACTTAAAGTGAGAAGTTAAATATGTGTAAAGTAGAGTTGAGGTAACAGGGCAAGACAAGATGATGATTAGATGAGTTGGGAGCTTAACAACATCTCCATGCAGAAATTGTCATTTGGCCTTGATTACTTCAGCTTTGGATAGACAAACTTAGAGATAAAACTACAAACAACTTGGGCAATGGATGTGTCAGAATTCAGAGCTCAAATTCAGGATAAGTACTATCAAATAACAAGAAAAATACAAAATATACCTGGTCAAAGACACCAAAAGGGAAGATGATTATTTTGGAATTTTGCCATAGGCTTTTTTGCAGCCCTTATTTTCTCCATTGTTTTAACTACTCATGACGTAGTATATTAATCACCATTAATTGATTATATTCCCTTTTCATTATTCATGGGCAGTTACAGCTCTGACAAGTAAATTCTGCATTAACAGGTTTTTTTTTTTTTTTAGTATTTTAGCATTTTGTTCTACAACAAAGACTAAATTATTCTCTACTTTAGTACTAAATTTAAAATGTCCTGTTCATCTCACATCAAGAAAATTATCACTTCTTGTATCAGCAATTTCAACTGGCTCATGCTGCATAAAAGGAAAAAAAAAATGATGCTGAAAACTGGTAATATGCCAAGTAAACCAAATGGTACTTGCTGTGGGTTTGCATTGTAATAGCTTGTCCCCAAACATACAATACCCTGACAGCTAAGTATGTCAGGCTAAATTCTAATCAGAATAATTCTGGTGCAGATCCAAACTGAATTACTTTAATGAGATGAAGAGAAAATTTTCATTTTACCAAACATATAGGTTACTGTCCCCATTCCATGTAANGAGTTTGGAGAAGGAATTCTACTAAAAGGTCGTTTCATGTATCTTCAGAAGCAGCTGCAACTGCTAATGATAATTAATGAAAAGTTTGCGTTGCCATCTGATGTCAGACTGCTTTACCTGGTTAATACCCTGAAATTTCATAAGTCAAGAGTTTCCTTGACTGAATGAGTTCCAAGGTGGAAAATCATATCTGGATCTTGCAAACACATACTAGATGATCTTGACTATTGCATTGATCCTTCTGCCTAGAAATTAATTATATAGATTAATTAATTAATTATTAATTAGAAATTAATTATATAGATTTGTGTTCAACATTAAAAGTGCACATTCCTCTCTCTTCAAAATAAAAGCCATGGCTGAAANTTTCAATCAGGAGAAGACGAGACAGAGCAGAGTACATACTGACTTGTGTTTGGTGTAGATCTTGCTGTAACTCCATGACCATGAATTGTCATTAACTGGAAAAAGCCTAGCAGGGGCTAAAATATCCCTATAGGAATAGAAACTTGATCTCCCTCATGTATTAGTAACAAAATAAAAATAAGAGGACATGTCACGAAGATTTAGAGATGAATGACTTAAAGTGAGAAGTTAAATATGTGTAAAGTAGAGTTGAGGTAACAGGGCAAGACAAGATGATGATTAGATGAGTTGGGAGCTTAACAACATCTCCATGCAGAAATTGTCATTTGGCCTTGATTACTTCAGCTTTGGATAGACAAACTTAGAGATAAAACTACAAACAACTTGGGCAATGGATGTGTCAGAATTCAGAGCTCAAATTCAGGATAAGTACTATCAAATAACAAGAAAAATACAAAATATACCTGGTCAAAGACACCAAAAGGGAAGATGATTATTTTGGAATTTTGCCATAGGCTTTTTTGCAGCCCTTATTTTCTCCATTGTTTTAACTACTCATGACGTAGTATATTAATCACCATTAATTGATTATATTCCCTTTTCATTATTCATGGGCAGTTACAGCTCTGACAAGTAAATTCTGCATTAACAGGTTTTTTTTTTTTTTTAGTATTTTAGCATTTTGTTCTACAACAAAGACTAAATTATTCTCTACTTTAGTACTAAATTTAAAATGTCCTGTTCATCTCACATCAAGAAAATTATCACTTCTTGTATCAGCAATTTCAACTGGCTCATGCTGCATAAAAGGAAAAAAAAAATGATGCTGAAAACTGGTAATATGCCAAGTAAACCAAATGGTACTTGCTGTGGGTTTGCATTGTAATAGCTTGTCCCCAAACATACAATACCCTGACAGCTAAGTATGTCAGGCTAAATTCTAATCAGAATAATTCTGGTGCAGATCCAAACTGAATTACTTTAATGAGATGAAGAGAAAATTTTCATTTTACCAAACATATAGGTTACTGTCCCCATTCCATGTAAGATGCCAATGCTGTTTGTTGACACTATCAGTTGGAGGGAAAAATATGTGAAGAGATAAGTTAAAATAGTACATCGATAGTCTGAGATGCTGGCAAGAAAATTACATTCATGAGAATACATTTCATATTAATGCAGAGGATTTGATGGAGATTTTACTTATCTAAAATGTAGAAAGATCTTAGAAGTAACAATGTATTTTGTGCAGCTGCAACATTTTCAAAGACCAGAGTCTAGCTAAGTTTGGTGACAGTCTAACAAAGAAACTCAAGCTCCTGTCCCAAATATCTTGCAGTCAAGTAGTTGTGAGAAAAGTGGATATAATCAGGAAAGAAGAACAGAAATAATAATGTTTCATTTCTAAATAATAAATTCAGCAATGGATTCTGATATATGAATATTAAGAACTCCTTCATCTTAGACTTCTTAGATTTCCTTCTTCATGGAGGAATGGTACTTCTATTAGAGCTCCACCCTGCTACCAATTATACAAACAGGAATGATTGACTGTGACTGTTACCAGTGTATTCAAACTAGTTGAATAATGAAGTTCATCCTGTAGCATTGTAATCCAAAGCATGGTATATTTTATTCATCCAGACCACAATAAGATGGTTGAACATGGTAAATCAAGTACAATTCTGGAGAAGTGCCATAAAAACAGGATAATTGCTTGCTAGTATTATGCTCTCCTGTCTCAATGTGAGAATCCACCTTTTCAAAAAGGGATGATAAATAACATATAAGAAAAATTTATAGGTTCAAATAATATATAAATAAAATACATTCACAGAGAAGTGATATCACGAATCCACTTCTCTGTGGTTAGGAACTTCTGATTTCATTAATACAGCATTAATATAAAGGCAACACCATCCTTGATTTTAGGTAATCAACCAGATGTTTACTTCTCATAGTTGTTTAAGATTATGGAGGAAATAGTCATGTACACCTTTTCACGTAATGCTAGAAACTGTTCCTAAACAACTAAAGCTTTTACAACTTGGCTGGAGGTGGTTTGAGCGGCACATGGATCAGATAATGAAACTGAGCAGCAAATGGTCACCTGACAAAACCAATATCAACTTTTCTGATCCTTGCTCTATCTTTCTCTGCTACTTTGAAGCTGAAGGTATATCAAACGTAAAAAAATTGAGAAATAGGAGACTTCAGCTAGTATTAGGTGGTACTTCTTTCGCAGTTGCCAGTTCAGTTGGATGAAGCCATCCTACATAATGCATAGGATTTTCCTCCTACTACTTAAAGTGCACATTAAGCTCAGACTATTTAAACAAATTAATTTGTCCTTGCTGACCCCTGACATTCCTAGATTTCCCTTTTCCTTATACTTAAAGCAACTGTAACAGATTACTAATACATTCCTTGTAATTTCTATATATAGTATTTCAGGTGCTGTCAAGAACATACTTAAGTGTCGCCATCCAGGTGAGTGTACTCAAGCTGCATGGGGACTTTCAGACAGGAAGAAAAACAAATTTGTTATTTGATTTTATATGCCATATGTTCAAATCTATGAAAGCTAATGACCTGTTGAGAGTAACAGATAACCAGATATATAATCTTTCTAAAATGGTAACAAAACTAAAGTAAAATGTATCTTACAATATGCTGGTCCTGACTGAAAACTTTCACTGTAATACATCATCCTGGGAAGTAGAAAAAGACATCATATGAACTATTGCTGTTTTAAAGACAATCAGAATGACTCAAATGTGGGAGAAAGTTAGGCAATGAAATACATGAAGAAGCCTTCTAAGAAGATAATAAAAGTTTTACATAAAGGCAGACACAGCTACCGAGTTAGTGTTTTTCATTTAAAGTTCAGCAAAAGGCTTTCCAGAGATGAATACTGGTACAGAACCAATGTGACAGTGGTGTAAGAGTGTATAAAATGTATAGTAAATAAACCAAAAGTTTGTGATGAGAGAAAGCAGGCTGAAAAAGCCCTGTCTGAGAGGAAACTTACACAACATGTTTAGCTGTGCCTTTACTTTGACATTTGATCACCAGAAAATCTCCAGTACACACAGAGAAAAGAGTGGATCTGAAACAAGGTAAAAAGTGTGGGAACTAAATAATTTCAGAAAATAACAAGACATTAGATGAAGTGGAGAACCCATACAAAGAGTAATCAACAAGCTCAGGCATAGTTAAACTTTCAGTGGAGATGACAATGGCCTCTCTTGCTCCGTCATTTACCCTGGATGAGGACAGAGCCCTAAATCAGGCTCTGCAGTCCTGTTCAAAATGAACATATTTTCAAGAACAAATATTTTCACAGTGTATCTCTTCTTTTATGACATGCCAGCTACGCACACACAATGAGCCTCTCACCTTTGTCTCTCTCTCAACCCCAACATTTTCAAGAGTAATGGAAGCATGTTATCCTTGATCTGTTGAAACCATTTTTGTAAACTGGCTCCTGGATACTGAAAATATTAATTAAATAGCACTCGTGTGACTGTTGAAAAGAAGGTCTTTGTAAATTCTGGTTGATATTCTTCCTAGGTCTGGCGGATGTTTGTAAGCATCAAAGCTTGAGGGAAGCCAAGAAATTGTGAAGATTCCACTCTTTATGTTTTCCTCAAATGTTTAGATTAAAAAAACCCAAATTCCTCCTGTGTACAGAAATGATGTCATTACTCTCAGACACCTTAACAGAAAATGGAACAAAAACACAGATAATATTTGTTAATGAACTGTTTGTAATTATTTGCATCCACAGCACAGTGCAATCACTAACATTAATAGTGTGAATGAGAGAAACCATGAGAAAATGGAGGTTATTCACTTCTAATTTTAGCATTATAATGAGTATTTAACTCCTCAAATGCACTGAACAAATTAACTTACTCCCTCTGTATTTTTCATTACACCACTCATTAACATGGTGCCAATTAGCTCTATGTAAAGTTTCACAGTCTAAAGCACTGTAATAATCAATATCTTAACAGTTTTATATGGTCATCATTCATGCTACTGCATTTGACTTTGGACTGCTGCCCCGCTGTTTTATAAAACTTAACATGTCACTTCACTGATCAGCAGGCAAGATTCCAGTTTCTTAGTCATATAACTTGCAGAATAGCTGGGAAATGTCTGTTACAAATCTAAGTACTGCAAAATGTGCTGTATATTTTTTTCTCCATTATTTCCCCTTGCTGTCTGTATGCTTCTGCTTCTTTGGGCTATTTTCTTCTGTTCCAAAGCTGCCTCAAAGTTCTTATTCTTGTCATATTTATTCCTTCTGTTGCAGAGAAGAATTCTCTGTGCCTTTCTGTTTCCTAAAAAATAGAATTTTTTTAAAGTATATTAATTACTTCCATTGTTTTCTATTATTTTTGACAGAAACTTTGAGTTACAATTTTTCTTCAGAACTGTAAAACAACATGCTGAGAGAACTATCATATTTAGATTCATGACTGTCTCTTCTGTCTAAGGTCCACTGGATTTTGACATTTCTCAGGGGATATCAAAGCTTTGCAGGAGTGACGAACAGAGTAGAGTAATATCAAGAAGATTCTGAAGTTCAGCGATTTCAAATCTCACCCTGTCAGACCTCAAGTAAGTTATCCTGCTGACAACTAGCAAAGGTCTGAGACAGATGTAGTTCTGATTTGTATAAATGAAATGTAGATTTTGGTGCCCAGACTTTTGCTTCAGACTATGAAAGAAAGCAGCTGCAAGGTCTATTTTATCCTGGAAGTTCCCTGTTGTTTGGGGACATGTAAATAAGGAAAACATTTGCATAGCTCCTAGATATACCTAATTTTTAATGAGGTAGCAGGGACTTTTGGTTTTGTTAAAAAAGGATGTCATTCCTTCTACAGCAGGAAAATATTCTTTTGAGGCTTCCTGGAATTCTTCACCTTTATAGAAAAAAAAATCAAACAAACTAGACTTGGAAAAGTTCAGTCTTAAACTGTATGCCTTAACTATCTTAAAAAACAGTTTAACTATGCCTCCCAGGGACATCCATTCAGATGTCATAACTCTCTTTAGTGGGCAAAAAATGCCAAACTTCCTTCCTGACTGAGCCACAGGGGACTTCCAATCACTCTGGATCATTGAACATGTTATGAAACTTAAACCCATAAAGGAGTACAAGGCACAAGGCAACCCTTTTACATTTCCATAAGCTTTATTTTTTTGAATATTTGTGGTGGTTTGCTTAAACCAGTGACTTTTGGTATTTACATTTTCACAAATTGTAAAATATTTAACTTTAAAATTTAGAGATTACTGGGATGGAATAACCCACTCTTTTTGTGTATTTTCACATTCTGCAGAAATTTGGTATTTTCAACACATGCGACACAATTACCAGCTTTCTCTCCATTGTCTTTTCCCTGTATCTGCCAGTTCCCAAAGCATCTATAAAATTTAAAAAGTTTATTATGTGAATAAAAAGTAACACACTGTTGGAAAGAGATTTAAAAGAAGATGCACAGATATTTATCAGTCTCAGAATAGGATTAAATTTGTCCTCAATTTTTCTTGCCCCACTGAATACAAATGTGGAAAGTGAAGAAATATTTCAAAAGAGTCTTGGAGTGCATAGGGTTAAATACTGCAACCATACATGAGATAGTAATGACACTCGGTTCCTCAGTAAATATATTCTGTGTTCAAGACAATGAAATAAAAGATCATCTTTTAACCAGGTGAGATTTCAAAAACTTTCTCCATTGTCCTGGAAGAAACAAGAAAACAACTCATATTTGACCTGTTCACTATTCCCAGCTCCTTTTCTTATAAAGCTTGATTAAAAGCTTGATCTACCTGGACTTTAGAAAGGCTTTCACTCTAGAGAAGTCCTTCATCCTAGAGAAATTGTCTCCCAGTAGTTTGGATGGATGTACTCTTCATTTGGTGGAAAACTGGGTGGGTGGCCAGGTCCAGATAGTGGTGGGGAACAGAGTTAAATCCAGCTGATGGCTGGTCACCAGTAGTGTTCCCCAGGGCTCAGTGGCTCTTCTGTTTAACATCTTTATCAACGATCCAGATGAGAGGATCAAGAGTACCCTCAGTCAGTCTGCTGATGACACCAAGCTGGGTGGGAGAGTAGATCTGCTTGGGAGCAGGAAGGCTCTTCAGAGGGACCTGGACAGGTTGGATTGACGGGCCAAGGCCAAATGGTATGAGGTTCAACAAGACCAAGTGTTGGGTTCTGCAATTGGGCCAAAACAACTCCATGCAACGCTACAGGCTTGGGACAGAGTGGCTGGAAAGCTGTCCAGCAGAAAAGGACCTGGGGGTATTGATTGATAGGCAGCTGAATATGAGTCAGTGGTGTGCCCGGGTGTCCAAGAAGGCCAATGGCATCCTGGCTCGTATCAGAAATATTGTGGACCAGGAGGATCAAGGAGGTGATTGTCCTCCTGCATTGGGCATTGATGAGGTTGCACCTTGAATACCGTGTTCAGTTTTGGGCCTCTCACTATAAGAAAGACGTTGAGGTGCTGGAGCATGTCCAGAGAAGGACAATGAATCTGGTGAAGGGACTGGAGAACAAGTCTTGTGAGAAGTGGCTGATGGATCTGGGTTGTATAATCT
The DNA here is from genome assembly GCA_013401255.1 of Urocolius indicus. Classification (NCBI taxonomy): domain Eukaryota; kingdom Metazoa; phylum Chordata; class Aves; order Coliiformes; family Coliidae; genus Urocolius; species Urocolius indicus. The sequence continues at coordinate 301,670 of WBNH01009624.1, forward strand.
GGAGAGGTTGAAGAGAGACCTTTTCACTCTCTACAACTACCTGAAACGAGGTTGTAGAGAGGTGGGAGTAGAGTGTAGAGTCTCTTCTAACTCCCACCTTAGTTCCTTCTAACAAGTAAGGAGTGATAGGATAAGAGGAAATGGCCTCAAGTTGCATGAGGGGAGGTTTAGACTGGAGATTAGGGAGAACTTAATATAATTATTAAAATCTGAGAGTCTCCAAAAAGCCTAAATGGATTAAATATACAAGTCTTACAGACATTTTGAGAGGTCGATATCAAAAAGTCAAGATGTTGTTTTAAGCTCCCATGTCAACATCTCTTTGGTTCTTGAGCCTGGAAGACTAAATGATGACTCTCAGATTATAGGCCAATTTCCAATCATCTTTATGAATAATAACTGAAACCCACTTCTCTGTAAATGGGGTAAATTTGCCTAGAAGTTGTTAAAAGAATGAACGGAATATTTCTAATTCCACTTTTCAAGACAGAATATGTTTGAAATATAATTCTTTTTCAGATCAGTACTTTTAAACTACATAACACCATCACAAAAGTGAGAAGCATGATTCCTAAGTTCCAGTCTGTTAGTGGTACAAAACTAGACACTTCAAAAAACCTTTGTTAATCAATAATATCATAAATGTCAACAGATTAAGAGTCACAAATTAATAGACATGTTGGTTCTAGTATTAAAATGAAATCACAGAAAGGGGAAAAAATATCTGTATCTTTGAGGGAAAAGGTATCTGTATCTTTTACAGTCATTGTATTCAATCATAAAGTGCATTACATTCATTTAAATGAAGAAAAGGTGAAAACAGAGGGGAAACTGATTTAAGATATGTAACAGACAAGACTTAAACAGTACAGGTCATTTCCCATTGCAGTCTGTAAGTACAGACTGGTTTGAGGATTTTTTTTAACCACAGTACATTATTATCAATGTCATGTTTACATGCTAACAAGAAGGGAAATGTGGAAAATGGATCTTAGCATTTTGATAATATATTTGAAAATTTACTTTTATTTGCTATGCATATTCTGTAGATTCAGAGTAATTAGCATTATTATCAAAATAAACAATAAACATTTTATAAATATTTTTGTTGCTTTTTTTTCAGAAGCACTAAAATTTGTCAATCAATTTCAGACATGCTTTCTATCACCGAGAATAATGAAGAATGAAGCAGGTGGAAACAAAAATGGCAAGTATGCACTGTTTGTGGTGTGAATATATGAGGACTGGAATTGTGCCAATGCAGCTATGATTTCACCATGTTTTACAAGTTTGATCCTTACTTGCCTGTATCAATATAATATTTCCGTCTGTCTCTCATTAAATTAATCCCACTTCTGTAGGATGAGAAGTGGTGGTCTGCAGAGAAAGTGACCTTAATGAGCCTTTATGGCTGTATCCCCAGCCCTTCCATCAAGTGCATAGCACAGGCCTAGTTAAACTCTGAAGCATCATTTAGACTATAAGGACTTTAAAGGACATACGGTTAATTCTGTAACATAAAAAATATAAAGATGGATAGTGGCATAAGTTATCAGAGACGAGGTCTGTGAAATACACCTGGCAAACAGAAAGCAGAGGCAATTAATCAGTATCAAGCACCAGAGTCAAAGGTAATGAAAAGAAAATACTAACAGTATGAGGTGCAGTTCTTATTGAGAATTCCAAATGAGTATGAATTTATTGCATCACAAATTAAACCCAAAAGAGATCCAGACAAGGTCATTGCTAAATTCCCTCAAAGCCCATTTAAGCACAGAATTAGTCCAATCTCCAGTAGGCCATGATTTTACTGAGTGTTCTTACTGGATGCACAAAGGAAATTTCAAGACTGATGTAAGAAACATTCCTGTAAGGGCGACAGGATATTGCTGAATAACTGTGAAACATCTGTCAGGCATATCAGTAAGTTCCATATAAGCTTCAAACATTTTTTAAAGAAATAGTATTATCAGCTTTTTTTTTTTTTTAGACCAAACTGACAACAGCTTAAGGATAAAGTCAGTTAGCTAAACAGTATAATAAAGATATTATGTGACTTATAACCTAGTGTAGTCTTTGAACATAATTGGGTTTCCTCATGTTCTTACAGCTATGCGTTTAAGAGCTAAAACCAGATCTGTCCAAAGGGAAAATCTTTTTTCCAGCCCTCACTGTCCTAAAGCAGCCCCTCTCTAGCACCACTCCTACTGCAACTCAGATGCTTGTCTCTATCTTAACCTCAACCCTGTTGGGTTGGGTCTGAGTCTAAATCCAGAAATTTTGAAACAAAAGTGTTGTAACTTTAACATCATTGAGCTAATTTTCATTCAAATAACTATTTTAGTGGAAGAGAGATCTAATCAGGTCAGATTACATGCAAAAACTGAATTAATTCATCCAACAAAAAAACATGAATTCTTGTATGTGTTTTTTCTGATGTAGATAATTTGTTTTCCAATGCATATTTTCTTAATAATTTCCCCTACTCCTAGAATAAAAAATGTTTATCTAGAATTACATACCTAGATGAAGAGAAGATTTCAAAACAGTCAAGCTTTCAATCCCTGTGCTTCAGTGAATTTTGAACAAAGTGAAGTTTGAATTTTGAGTCATCTTCTTTAAAAGCTGAGTGTCATGGTTTGACATGACAGCCATTTCTGGTAAGGGAGAAGGGGCTGTAAAGATGGCTCCTGCAACAAAACCATAAAATATGTGAAGATAGAATTATTGCAGCTGTATGAATAATAGAAACAATGTAAAAAATAATTTAATAAAAGTTCTTTTCAATCATTTTTAATATCTTAGTTTTATAATAATCGTAATTTTTATAGAAGTATCATCATACTAGTAGATAAATAATTCCATACAATATCTGCTGTGCAGGAAGTATTTTTGTATTGCCAGACAATTATCTCAAATGACATACTGACTGACTCCCAATTACAACAGATACAGCTAATTACTTTGTTTCACCTTGTAAAAAGCTCAGCATGTATCTTTATGAGAATTAAGTAATGACACATTGCTCAGTGAGACTGTATAAGTAAATTGATTCTCAAGTTTTTTTATGCATAAAGTTCTTATTTTTCAATATCTGTATAACTTTTTCTTCAAATTTAACTTCTCAGAAACTTAATCATGGTGAATAACTAGAGAAAAAGACTAAGAGGACCAGCTGAGAGAACTGGGGTTGTTCAGCCTAGGGAAAAGGAAGCTGAGGGGAGATCTTACTGCTCTCTAAAGTTATCTGAAAGGAGATTGTGGCGAAGTGGGTTTTGATCTCTTTTCCCAAGTTTCAACCAACAGAAGAGGAAACTGCCTCAAGTTGTGCAATGGTAGATTTAGATTGGATATTAGGAAAAATTTCTTCACCAATAGGGTTGTCAAGCATTGGAAGTAGTCACCCAGGGAGGCGGTAGAGTCACTGTTCATGGAGATAGTCAAAAGACGGTTAGGTATGACAAGTAGGAAGGTTTAATAATGGACGTGGCAGTGCTGGGTAAACAATTGGACTCAGTGATCTTACAGGTCTTTTCCAATCGAAACCATTCTTTGATTCCTTGATAAAAGAATATTCAAGGGAACTCAAGTGGTACAAGTTGTACCAGTTGGACAAGAAAAATTTTGATTCACCAGTTCACTGAAAATGAATCTGTTCTGTAAAAACCAATCTATTCTTCTCCTCACAGAACACCATGGAAATAAAGTGATGTTTCTATTACCTGCTTGCATAAGTTAGGTATGAGTAGGAAATTTTTTTGATAGATACAGAGTAAATACCCAAATACAATCAAAATTCAGGAAAAAATGGATGGGAGCCTACATCCACTTAAAAATATATCTCACCTGCAATGATCTTACATACAACAGCAATCTGTCAGCAGAAAATTATACAATGGGAGATATCAAATATATGGCTTTGTATTGTGAAAAAAATGCTGATCTTTATTTTATTTTGTTCTAATTGGGCATCACAAGATACAAATGTAAAGAAATGCAAGGTAATAAAATATTTTTATTCAAGTACATTTAAAGAGTTTAGTCAGGAAATTTAATGTTAGTAGTATGTAGCAATATAACATATGTAGTGGACAAATTAAGGGACTGTAGTGATTTTGGAATAACTTTTTCTCTGAGTCATTATAGAACTTTTAAAATAAACTATTAATTGAACTTCTCACATTTATGATAAAATCTCTAGAAATATTGCTTAACCAGTTTGAAATGTATAGCATTACATTTTTTTCCTCCTAGTATATATTCAAACAAGTAGTCCACCAGTCTAATTTAAGCACCACATTTTTTAATGGACTCAAGTTCTCAAAGATTTCCAACAATTCTTGATGTCATCCAAAAGTGACAGCAATAAAAATGTATTTCACACTTAAGCAAACTTCCCTTTATCATTTTGAGGTTGCATACTTTATTATATCTCTGCACAAGGACAAGTGCAGAGTCCTGCATCTGGGGAGGAACAACCCCATGCACCAGTACAGGTTGGGGATTGACTTGCTAGAAAGCAGCTCTGCAAAGAGAGACCTGGGAGTTGACAATAAAACTAAACATGAGCAATGTGCCCTTGTGGCCAAGAAGGCCAATGGCATACTGGGATGCATCAAGAACAGTGTGGTTACCAGGTCAAGATTGGTTCTCCTATTCCTCTGCTCTGCCCTGGTGAGGCCTCATCTGGAGTACTGTGTTCAGTTCTATGCTCCCCGGCTCAAGAGGGTCAGAGAACTTCTGGAGAGAGTCCAGTGCAGGGCCACCAAGATGATCAGGGGACTGGAACATCTTTCATACGAGGTTTTGTTTTTTAAAAAAAGCTTTTAAAAAAAAAAAAACAAAACCAAAAACCATTCACACTGGATCTCTTGTTAGAATTTTACTTGATATAGAAAAGGTGAAGTGAGTCTGAGTTTAGTATCTTCTCTTGCACTAAAAATTGATTGACAAGAAAGTGTATTTGTCTTTTCTACTGCATTATGTATCTGGAAAGTATTTGTAAAGAATTGCTGCTATCCACCTGGTCCCAGAAAAAAATCAAAGCATTTTTCTTATAGGTACATTACTTCAAATGCCCTCGCCATTTTTTATTCTGCTTTTCTTATTATAGAATGAACATAGTTCCTACTTTTTGTCCAGTTTCTGCTACCTACCACCAGAGAAACCTATCACATCCAGAAACCCATGTATTTCAGTAGCAAAGAAAGTGATATAATTTGTGAAATGCTTTATATTCTATGAGGGAAATAGAAACATGTAAATTCAAGACATTTTGAAACAACTCCTCAGGTGGTACACACAACGAAGTTGCTTCGGAGGAATTATGAAGACAGGTGGTATAAATTGAAAAGCACCTGCCTCAGTAAAATCTCTTGAATTGTGGATTCATTGTTTCACTGAAAAAGGGGAAAATTACATCCTTCATAGAAAACCTGGCAAAAAGACAGTGACTCTGCCTAAAATTAGAATTCTGTCTTTATTATTGCCCCACTCTTCTCTATCATTAATTAAACCACTAAAGAAGTTGTCTCCCATTTAGATGCACAGAGCTGTGGCTTCAAAGCATTTCACTCGGTGAGGAACATGACATAGGTAGGACTCAGTTTGGAGACTGAGCACTAGGTCAAGGTGAACAATGGTTTCCCAGAACAGGGAAACCTGTGGAAGGAGTGGAGAGATCCACTAGGAGCTGATAGCTCTCGCAAAGGAGGCAGATGTACTGGGAGGTGGTACCAAGACCACCAAGGAGCAGCAGCAATGAGGAGTGGGAAACCACAGTAGGCAAAAAGGGTCCAGTATGGCAGTTCACACAGAGATGGCACTGAACCTCTGCCAGCTCAACCAGCTGAAAGCCAGGACTATGGCTTCTGGAGGTTCAGCACCCACCATGGCTGAGGCAGTTGCCAGACCAGACTGAAGAGAGAGCACGCAGCCACCCAGGCTGGGATGCAGGGTATGGCCTGCATTCATACCAGTACAGAATGGAAGAATGTGGAAGATGTACTCAGGTAAAAGTACACCTCTGCTTAGTGGTAGATCTCTGACAGGAGGTGAGTAGGTTGAGGAACATCAGAGAGTGTGAGAAAGGTAGACAGGATCATGCCCTACCATTCCTGACAAGCCCAACACCTGACACAGGAGACTCCTGCTCCTCCTTTGCCCACAGAGACTCAAAGGACAAAGTGCAATGAGAACATCATACTGCCTGGCACTGCAGACACATATCTTCTGCAACTACTCCATGCTCTGAAGTGTCACTTATTTCTTTAGTAGATAACTATATGATGGGTTTGTGTGGAGCCTCTTTTGCTTGGCAACAGGGAAGGGAGTTGCAGTGCTGCCCTCGTAAACAGTTCCTGAAACTTACCCCAGCTCTGAATTTTGGATCCACTCAGACAGGCTAATCTGATGCCTCTGCTATCATTATTTAAGAACAAAACTTTGTAGTGTATAGGAGGAAGTGGAAGAGTAGGGCAAGATGGAGGTGACAATGTAGACCCCACAATCAGAGAAGGAGGAAGTAAGGACAATTGCTGGACCAGAGGTCCCCCTACAGCCCACGGCAAGAGTGCAGGCTGTCCCCCTGCAACCCACAGATGGCAATGGCAGGACTAATAGCTGCCAGCAGCTCTGAGAGGAACCCGTACAAGAAGGTACAGGGAGTTGGAGATCCCATGTCAGAGTGGGCGAGTGTTTTGGAAACAAGGATCAGGTGCCCAAGCCCAAGAAGAGGGGAGAGTTGGGGGGATCTTAAAGAAGTTTATTGCACCTTTCATCATTTGCTCTACTCCATATTGTTTTCAGTTGGGTATTTCTGTTTCTTATGTTTTTAGTTGGTTACATATTAAATCAAGTTTCATTTTCTTCCTCAAGTTGAGTACTCTTGTCTGTTTTGCCTGGGAACATAAGTGGCAAATGGGCCCTCCCTGTCCTTAAGGGGTTCCAAAGACCCTTGGTACTTATCCTGGTCTGATCTTGGTCATTTGTTCCTAGGTGAGCCTAAATCACAACAAACTAGAGTAATGAAATTTATTCAGTTAGTGAATAACTGGAAGTCTTATGAGGAGCAGCTGTGGCAACTGTGGTATTATCCTAGACAAAAGGAGACTCAGAAGAATCTTTGTCATTCCCTATAACTACCTGAAAGCAGGTTGTGGTGTGATGGGGGCTGGTCTCTTCTCCCAAGTAACATATGATATGAGAAGAGAAAATGGCATCAAGTTGGACTAGGAGAGGTTTAGATTAGATATTAGGAAAAACTTCAGTGAAAGAAAAGTCAGTTGAACACTAAAACAGGCTGCCTGAAGAGGTGGTGTCACCATCCCTGGAGATATTTAAAAGATGCATAGATAACATGCTGAGAGATGTGGTTTAGTGGTGGGCTTGGCAGTGTGAGGTTAGTGGTTGGACTCGATCTTAAGAGTCTTTTCCAACCTAAACAATTCTACAATTCTGTAATGTAGTAGGCGTCCGGAAGATCCCGGATTGTAATGCGAGGGGTGAAGAGGAAGTGAGAGGTCTGGCACAGGGCAGAGATAGAGGAGGTGCTTATGCCAGCAGATATAAGGGCATAACATAAACAATAAAGGGGAGACAGAGCACCATCCACACCGTGTGTGCAATGATCCTTTCCCTCGACTGTCGGAGAGCTGGGAGGTCAGTCTGAACCACCACGTAGTGTTGCCTGCAGCGGCAACACTGTAAAAACAGAAATAGCATAAGCTTATAAATCCCTCTTATGTCTCTTCATATACATCTAAGTAAAATCTTCCTTACATAACTATTAAATAAAACGTATTTTTTTTGATCAGGAAGCTCTTGATCATCTGTTGCTTAATGTTGGAGAACATTCTGAGAAGCAGCAAGAATTAAATAACACACACTTATTCATACTGTAATTTCCTTCAAGAAACATCATTGCAATCTAGCCATTGTAATGTTTTCGCCTTTGGATGGTCACTTTTTTTAGGCACTGGCATTCAAAATTAGAGCAAAAATGTGTTCCCTGAAGTAGTTTTGCAATATCAGAGGACAGTAGCATGTCTCATTATTTACTTCATTAAGCACTGTACCCCTGTCAATTAAAACAAGAATTGCCACAGGTAGCATCTGCTGTGACAGCTTGAAGCAGAGCTTCACAAATTTTTTGATCATTGACACTTTAAAAAAATTATCAAAACCTTTTTTGTGGAATTCAGTTAAAAGTTTAACTAATATTGGCTTGAAGTTGTCTTGGAGATTGTTTACCATGCTTCCGATCCGGACGATTATAGGATCTTTGCAATTTAACGTTTCATTTAAAAACAGAAAATTACAAAAATCAAGTCACAGTATGACAGGAACATAAAAAAAGAATCATTACTCATGGAAGACTCTGAACTAAAAAATCCTAGAAGTGATAGCTTATACTGGATTTTTAATATCAAGTTCCCAGTGAAACTTCAGATAGGTTAAAATCAACAGTCTAGAGTTTCTTTGGAATGTCATCTCACCTTTTATTACCCCATTTAGCAAATGACAACTCATTAAGATGACTACCTCTGAGTCTTACCTTAGAAAGTATTTTTCTTGTCTTGAGGTATCATTAGAAAGAACATTTTTATGCTTTTATTTATTAACATAAAATTAATGAAGCTGAAAAGTCACATTGAAAAACTATGTTTACAGAAAGACTGATGCTGGTATATATGAAATACATTTTTAAAGACAGGGAAAAATGTTAGAAATTATTAAAATGTTGCACAGGCATTTAAACATATAAGCAAATCCAAATGGAAATTAATATTGGACAATCAGAGATGAGTAAGAATTAAGATTTGGATAGTTCCAGATTTCTGGTGGGAGTTGGTTGTTAAAGAATGTTTTTCAATTCAAGCTGGTGACATGATATTGTTGATCTTTGAAATATCTTTATTATTTATGAGGTTTTGCTTTAATTTATAATTTATAATTATTTCAGAAAGGCATACAAAGAAAAAAAAGCAACTACAGCAGGGTTTTTTAGGAAGTAATCAATTGCTGACTGATAGAAATTGACAGGCAGATTGCTAGGAAATTATTTTAATTATAAATAATTGTAACTATTTTTAAGAATTACATCACCTGAGAGTTGCCTGTGATTTTTTAACATGAGAGAGTATTAGGATTTTCTTTCTACTGGCAAAATTTTCTCAACCTGAAAAAAAGAACCAAGGAAATTCTGTATTGTAAGGACCATCTCAATTTCCCTCTATGCTATTTTTGATACATTGTGCATATTAACTGCTGTTCACGGGAAAAATATGTTTGGTTTTATTTCTGGAATACATGAGTGCATTTGAAGATCTTGAAAGAAGAGAATAATTACATTTTACTGCTGCCTAGAACAGGTTAAGCACAAAATGTTACCTTACTAAAATATCGTACTGCAAACAAGGAGGTTTAGGTCCAAATGGGAAATGCCAGTTGATATCTACTATACTCTTAAAAGTATTTCTTGTTAAATACACATAAAAATATGAAATTACTGATGTTAGAAGCTTGGTAAATAAGAACATACACAATAAAAAAAAAAAAAAGTCTTCCCAAGATTCATGAAACAAATACAAATTGTCTTCAATACAAATCACAGTGCAACCTGTTGTACTGTGAACCAACATTTCTCACCCCAGTTCTCTCCTTTAATTACTGTTTCCTTTCACTGAAATTGCTTAATGTCTTTGACTCAAATTCTTACAATCATTACTCGTTTTCCTTTGTATAAGAGACCTACACATTCATTACTTTGTAGATGAGAGTCATAAAAGTTCATCTGATATGAAAATTTACATGCACAAATGAGCTACCTAAAATTTTTATTTTCTTTGGATCACCTTCTGAACATCCTTGACATTTCCTGACATTAAGATGAATAGACCAAGGGGGAAAATGGTAAGTGTTTTTTTGATATTTTTCCCTTAAAACTCAACACTTTAAAATATCTGCACCTTTTTTTAAAGAGAGTTCAGATGTTATTTTAAGATGCAGAATAGTAGGCTGAAGTAAAGCCTGATCCTGCAAAGATACACTACATGCTTATTTCTCCATATCTTGGGATATTTCATTGAAATCAATAATACTATTCAGAGCCAAAGTTGAAAGTCACAGACAAGTCTTGTAAATTTAGATCTCCAAATAAAGGTAATACAGTTTATTTGTGACTTTATTAATCTCCTATACACTTTTGTTCTTTTCAGTAATACCTAGATAGTCCATTTCAGGTAGATTCATATCTTTTGGGACATTTTACCAGTAGGGTTGTTGTATTTTTTTTTCTCAGTTAATAGAAACTAAACAATTATATTTAGTAATTGAAACAGTTTTTACAAGACTGTATATTTATTACTGAAGTTTTGTATTTCCAGTGCAATCTCACTAGTCATTGAACAGGAAGAAAATACAATTAAAATCAATCACAAAGGAGAGAGATTTCATGCTTCTATATTCCTGTCAAAGTTCTGTTCCTTACGGCCTGTAGAGTGACAAACTACAATTTAGTCAACATGTCTCAGTGCAGTTGCTGGATAATTACCTGGAATAGCTTTATAGCCAGATTTTGCTGAAGACATATGCAGACATAGGTCTCCCACTGAGGTAAATCACATACAAAAAGAATTCAGTTTTCTTGTGCTCATGTCATACTAACATTCCTGTTACAATGCTCATGTCATACTAACATTCCTGTTACAAACTAAAAATCCATATTCACCATCTAAATCAGCTGGTCACAAATTTTAAAAGCATTATAGTTCAAATGAAACAAAGACTTTGCATTGGATCACATTCATCGAATTTACTCTTCTGACTCAGGCTAGAGAATAAGATTTAAAATAATAGTAACTAAAACAATTTAAATGTCTCTGTCTCTAAAGTTCTCAGCATAGCTTTAAAAAATGCAACCTGTTAGCCTATTGTTAAAAACCAGTCTTTTGAGTTGTATTCATAGAAGTTACCCCTTTTGAAAATAAGAAACCCAGAAGGCTTACTGGAGCATAGACCTGTTCAATTAACTTATTTGATAAGCTCCTTCTCCGTAAAGCTCTTTTCATCTGAAAAAAAAAAAAAAGTGAAAACTTTTGCTTGAGTACCAGTCAAATAATTACTCTTGGGAAACAGCGAGGTTAGGCTTCTTTTGAGGGGAAGGTAACTAACTAAGACAGTGCCCTACTGATGGATGAGGACCCCAGTACCTGAGCCACGTGGGCAGAATAAAGCTCCATCAGTTAGTTCCATTGGCAGTTCCAGGCACTGCAACAGGATAAACTTTTTCCAAGGCCCAGCTGAGAACAACAGAAGACTAGGCCAGAGATGAAGCTGAAAACAAACATACTCTAGACTGTTGCCGATGGAAGGAAGACCCGGGCACTCAATATGAGTGATCAGCAAGCTTCGTTTATTAATCGTGCTTACCCAATATTTATACTCTAGTTAATTAACTCATACATAGTGCAAAGCTGAGCTCCTAATTGATGCATGTACAAAGGATCAGTCCCTCCCGCTTTTCCCATGCCTTTCTTACTGCAAAAACAACTTGTTATTGTATAATTGCAACAGTCAAAGATAGTGTGGCCTTGCCTCCCCAGCAGCTACACCAGCTGTGTGCTATGATTAACACATTCCTCCTCAGTCAGCTGCAAAACATCTAGGTGCTTTTTCTCATGCAACCATTTTCCCACACTAGGCTTCTAAATGATCTATCCACAAGAGAAGCTGTTTAGGGCGTGGGTCTGACATCTATTCAGAGGGAAAGCCAGAAATCAGCAACTCTATATCAACTTAAGGAAGGAATAGGTGCCAGGCATGGGTTTAAATGAAGCTCTGGAGCAGGAGGAGTGAATGGAAGTCCCAAGTGATGCTGGTCAGGGTCATTAAAGATAATCAATGCTCTGAAAACATTATTTTTTTCTGGATTCAACTGCAGAAGAGTATGGGCTCAAAAAAAGTTATCTTATTAAAAAAGTATGCTTCATTAAACTCCTCCTCACTGTATCAGTAACATCTAAAAATGTGATTTTACCACAAGCTATGGTGAGCATGAATGCTTGTTGGTGCCATCTTTGCTCCATTTTTTTAATATTCATTTTATATTCTTGCATCTAGCACATATTAAGAGAGTTAAAATTTTCAGAAAATTTCCACAAAGCCTATTCAAACAAGCTGAAAAAAACCAAGGTTTTAGACAAGAGGAAAGAGAGCAGGAAAACTGCTAGCTAGAGCTATTAAAAGCCCCCAGATGTAACGGCTTTCATTGCAGAAGGATCCGAGTTGGTCCCTAACAAACTAGAAACATTAGTAAGAATATTTCTTAAATATAATGCTAACATTTAACTGATTAATAATCTTACTTCATTTGATCTGTGGGTACACCTGTGGAACATACAGTAGTGATGAAAAATGGTAACTTAGTTCTATACTAATGTAAGGAATGCTTACATTATCCATTAAAGGCCCAGATCAGTTTTTCTAATACAGTTAATTGAAAACTTGTGTGAGTGATGGAAAATATTAATCTTCAAAAACTGCAGGCAGAAAGTAGTGCTGCAAAGATTTTTGTCTTCTCAGATGCTTTTCAAGTTCTAAATCTGAAATAATGCTGATGCTATTTTTTGCATACCCTAAGAAAGATGTGTAGGAACACTCCCTATTATCTGTGAGTTATAACCATTTCAAAATATTCCAGTGATACTGCTAGTTTGGCAACACCTCTAGCTATTATACCAAGAATTATATTCCTAATCAATACAAAGTAGTTGTTGATAGAGTTTCTTACTGGGAAGAGAGCAGAAAGCTAGGTAGTGATTTGAGATTATTATTAAGCTAATAAGGGGAAAAACATTAAAAACATCTCAGATTGGGTTTTTCTAATGAGTTAGATTCCTAAATTCCTCTAAACTGCAGTAGACGTTTGATCTATAACTAACCTATGCTCATTTGAAAATTGTGTTGTTGCTGGTGTAGGCAGAAGTAAAGCAACAATCTTAGCTTCCAGAAATCTAAAAGCCCTATGACATTAACATGGAAATAGTCAAGAAGACCTATAGGTATACAGCAAATCAAAATTAAGCTTTATGCTTCTGTAGGCTCAAAAGAGTTCTTTCCAATAGCTGTATCGATTTTTCAATTTTTCTTTCAGGTGTTGCCAAACTGTCGGAGCCTTCACTGCAGTATTTGAAAAATGACCGACTCAGATTTTATGTGAAAAGGTTTTTCACTGGCTTATGTTAAAATCTTATTATTTGCTTGCCAAAGCTTCTCATAAAATTTCTTAACTTTATTAGAATATATGGAAATCCTTGTCAATTTTAATGTGAAGAGTCAATTTTCCAACTAAGTTATTATTCCCTTGGGAGCATGTCTGGTCACAAGAAAACCCCCAACCATTTCCTTCTTTATTTTTCTGCTGTTGTTCTTGTTGCTATTTTTTCTTCAAAGAGTCAGCAAGCCAGAATAACTCCTATTGCTAGCCTAGATTTTTTTTCCTCCTATCTGCCTAACTTGTTTACACACTAGCAGCCAAACTAGTTGTCACTTCAGTTTAACAAAAAAGACACCTGAACAAAGTGTATTTTAACTAAGCCGTGCTTCCCTCCTTCCTCCAGCTGCTCTTCAGTCCCACAGCACATTCTTTCACTCAAGTCTTCTGCATCACAAGTCAGACTAATTGTCAAGTTGGAGATTCAGACACAGAATAAAAAAAAATAGCTGTCAAGACAATATGCAGTATTTTTTTCTGTTTCATGCTGCAGAATAGAAGCCATGTTAACATATTTAGCATAGTCTTAACAGTAAAAGAACCTTAAAGAAATCAAAATACATCATTTGCGAAAGAAGAATGACAAATTAAAAAAATATGTGCTTCACTTAACAACGTGCATAGCTTTAATAAGAGACTTTATGGATAAGTACTCTCATAAAGAGAGGAAGGTACTGGATATGAAGAGGGAACAAAAGTCTCTCAGTCTTTGTAGGTGGAGGTGAAATTTGTACCAAAAAAGTGTCATACCGCCACAGAGCACCAACACACGTTATCTATACCTGACTCTCTTTATAGCAACTGCAGCTCTTTCCACTGGCAGCATAGGTCCAGGAAAGAGATAGCTATGCTCCAGTCCTGGCAGCTCAGCAGCTGTAATGAATAGTCTCTCTGGGAAGTAAGGTAGCTTTAAATGTTCTCACTGTCAGTGAAATTACTTTTCAGAGATACACTAATTAAGCATTAAAAATATGCATGAAGATTAACCTCTAACCCCCACATGATTCCTTTACTCCTGGGTTGTCTGAAAGAGTCCAAGAACGGGGACATGGAGGACTGCACTTCTTTTAATCTACCATGGGAAAAGTGAGCTTAGGCCCTTACTGAACCCAAGAGATAGTATTCTCCAAACCCACTAGTTTCTAAAAATCTTGTCATGTGAAGCAGAGACTTCATAAAAAGGGATGCAGAACCAGAACAGCAAGCTGAAATGGTTCTTGGATGAGACTCATGAGAAGCGAGAATCTCTGAGTATGCACCTTGCAATGCCTAAAACAATGTTGGGGAGCAACCATAGACAGTAACATATAGGAGAGTGACTACTGCTCACATTGGAGATATCATGGAGATATCATGGATTCCTGATGTCCTTTCCAGTCCCAGTTACCATTAAGTCCACAAGCCAGCATCACAGGGGCTTGGGAAATGAGGAACTAGAAAAGACAGGCTTTGCTATCACAATAGTCTTCCTCCAGGTCTTTGAGTCTGAAATTAGCAGCATATGGTATACAGACAAAGGAGGCGCAATAGAGATTTATTAGACTCTATTGTTTCTCCAACTATATTCAGATGTTCGGCTAATTCTTTTTAGCCGATCTGACGCTGACAGATTACATGCACTATGTCGTCTCCTCAGGAAATTTTAGTAATTACCTGAAACAACCATTGGAACTGTGTAAAGATCAGAAATTAGTTAAGATATTTCGTGAAAAAGTGCAACCAGTCAAAACATCACTTCAAGTGAAACATCGTTAATGAGTGAAGCCCCATTGTGTTATTGAGTTTTGAGCTGGGCCTTAAAAATCCTAGATAGTGATTTCCAGTATTCAGATAAAGACTTAGACTGGAGAATTGCAAGGAGACAGTAAACTAATCAAATTTATGAATTATTTAAAGATGGGGAAAGGAAACATTAAGTATATTACAGGAAATGAATAATAATAAGACCTTGTTAAATTGAAAAAATTAGACTGACATCAATTATGTAGTTGAATAAAGATATATACAGGCACTTAAATAGAGATAAATAATGAGAGGTGAAATAACAGTGGAAAACAGAGGATAACTATCTCAACTTCAACATCTTGCATAACAGATTATACTTCAAAACAGGTAACAAGAAAGCAAATGCAGACTTGAATGGCATTATTAGGAGCATTATCTGTAAAATGACAATTAGTATACTTTCCTTTATTTTACACCATTAAGGGCCCAGCTTCAACGTTTTCACCACACTTCAAAAAGAGAATGAACAAAGTAGACAGTTCACAACCCTGAATGACAGAAAGTGATTAAAAGTTAGGAAAGTGAAGCTGATGATAAAAGAACATGCTTAGATTCAAGAAAAGATAACTCAGGGAAGATGAAATTGTCAGGAAATAGCAATAAGGATGTTATAAAAAGACAGACATCAATTGTTCTGACTTCTCAGTGAGAACAAGAACAAAATAGAATGTGCTTAAACTGCAACATGAATATTCTGTTTCAACAGTAGGGAAAACAACTGTCAAATGCCAAAAACTTATCGTAGTGCTTGAAATTATGGTAAAAAAAGGTCATATATCTACTCAAAGTCTTAGAAGTCTAAATATCAAACAAATGCTATGTGAATGTTCTCACATGAGATTAGCTGTTAGCATACTTTACTATAGGATTCTAATTGGAAGAGGAAGGTATACCTTGTTGCTAAAAGGAAGAGTAATTTATCATTTAATTACCTAACTTTTTAAGTAAAAAGTAAGACCAGAGACATACTGAGAGTGGTTTAAGCTTGAATTCTATTTAGTGTTTGAAATCCAGGATACAATTCCTGAATATATTTGTACAGTAAAAAATGCATGGAGCAGTAGGTGGACCAAAAGGTCTATGAAAGTTTTGATCTAATATCACTTTGTAGTATATATATCCCTATGCTAAGGGACTATTCTCTAAATTGAAACAGACTAGTAACTTCAATCTAAGCAGTACTCAGCCTTCTAATTTTAAATGAAAGTCCTAAAAAATTCTCAAAATCCAGATTAATCTAATCCTGACATGGAGTTTAGAAGTCCTGAACACAACCAATTTAAATATCTAGAAATGTATCTGGAGGAAAAATCATATCCATAAAATCACTCTCTATAAAAATCACTGCAAGCAGAAACTCCTAATCAAAGAGCTTTCCTTCATCCACAATTGTCTTGAAATATTTTTACTGTTAGATCAAAAAAAGAAGAGCCTCTCAAAAATTTTAGCAGTTTTTTATGATAGAACAGATTCACTATGTAGCTCACGCACCTCTACACACAAAGCTGTAAAACCTGAAAAGTTTTTTGACCAAATTTATGCATAGATTGTGCAATAAGAAATGAATTCAGTATGGTAAAGTTTTATACTTTCACTAGCTACCAAGTCATCCATATACTGTACCAAGCATTAGACACAAAAGCATCAAACTTTATATATAATAGTGCATATATGGACTGTGTATATTGCTTCACCTATATGACCTGTCCATTTTTTTTTTATTATTTTTTGAATGGCGTAGTGTATTCAGTCAGGCAAAAGAAAGTTGAATTAACAGTGAAACTGCAGATGCATGACAGCACATATAATATTTGGATAAAAAAAAGAAAGTCTACTGACAGGGTTTCACAGCCAAATTTTCTTTCCTTGTTTGCCTCTGTTTATTCCTATCACCACTAACTGAGAGGCTGGGAATATAAAAAACAAATAGATGAAGAATCAGGTTTTTTCTCAATTTTATGACTCGTGATGGGTGCTTATTTTTGCTAGAATTAGATGTTGCCTTCACAAAACACATTCCCTGAGTGACATAAAGATCCTGTCAATTACTACAATTTTTTTCATTCTGTCAAATAAGTGAAAAAGAGAGATCTCTGATTGTGCTAAAATCCTATTGCATCCGACCACTGCACAAAACAGTGGCAGACATGTTACTGACAGGATTTTTTATTTTTAAAGTAAAAATTTATAAATTCTGAAGCAGTGGTTAACATCATACAGCAAACATACAAAGTCAGCCATTCTCATATAATGATCCGCATTCTTTCCTCAGTGTGGAACTGACCTTTCAAAAATGCTGTCTTTTATTCAGGATTTCAGAGATCACACAAATTGGCAGCTGCAACAACAGCTATTTTGATTCATGGAAGAAATCATTGTTATGTTTCCTTGAGACACAATTGTTACAAGCACGGTTAGAGCTTAGAAGGCTTAAAAAAAAAAAAAAAAAAAAAAAAGAAAAGCCATTGCTGACAGCTGGTCATGCTGTCCTGGTGGCTACTGAGTCAAGTGTAGTGCTGCTTTCCCTGGGCCACTTCCCCAGCCATTTATGTCCTCCAGGATAAAGCCAGGATCTCAGATAGACAGAGGCTGCAATACAGTCTCTGTCTTATACCTTCTGTCAAAACACTCCTATGGCAGCATAAATGCCATCAAAAGTAGCCTTTTGGTTTGCTTTTTATAAAACTGAGACTGTTGTAGAGCCCAACTACCATGTCTAAATGCTGCCAACAGAATAGGATTGTGGGGTTGGGAAGGAGAATGGGCATCCTGAGGGACATAATCCCTTAGTTTGATTCAGCTGCAACTGTACATCTGACCACATCCTCTCCCAAGTCTGTAAATATTTCAGCCCCATAAATCTTGGTCTTATAAAAGCCAACATAGATGGCATGACTGAAGAACAAGGAGCTTGGAAACAATATTTAAAGATAAATAAATTTCTAAACCTTAAATTACATATCTATGCATACACACACACGGTCTTGTAATATTCTGATCATTTCTGTATTTCTTTCTCCACTTTTTTACCTTTTTTTTGTTAATCCAATGGGAGAAAAGAGAAAAAATCTTCATCATTCCTGGGATGAGATACCAGTCTGGAGTATTTTCACCTCTCAGTGTCACTTTCTCAAAAAGCAAATGAAAGAATTTCCTTTCCAATGTAACCCATCAAACCAAGAATCAGACAGAGACAAAGGATATGTAGGTTTGGACTACATACAGCTAATGGGGATGTAAACCTAGAGTTTCCTTTGCCTGAGTGACAGGGCTTTAAAAATACACTCAGATATTTTTCAAAAGAAAGTCAAGGAAGACAAACAAATCTGCCAATTAAAATCTCATGCACACTTGGATTTGTGAAAGAGGTAAAATTTCATATCTGTTCTTTTAGTATGTTTTAGAAATCTCTCATTTTAGTGTACCATTCTTATGACCCCCTATTCGTGAGTGTCTGGTCTTTCCACATGTATGTATTACAGGAAAGTGGATGTTGTAATTTTGTGAATTCTGCTGCAGAAGATCAGTATAATGGTATTAAAATAACCTCTACAGGAATTACCTGACAACTATGATGAAATCTACAAAACTGAATACTTTAAAATGAAAGTGGAACCATGGTCTTGATTAAAGAGTTCTTCCCTTGCCATAAAATTTCATTGGGAATTTTAAAATTACGTATGAAGGTCATAATTCTGCAAACAGCTTTATAACTTTCTGCATCTACCCTATAAACTTGCCTTATTGCCTTTAAACTTGAAATATAATTCCACAAAAGACCCTACATAAAGCTATTTCTTTTTGTTCTACTTTCCAAGATCTTATTCTTTTTCATGCTTCTTTTATATACTATGTGAATTTTAAATACCAACATTATTAATTCCAGTTTCTCATAAATGTGTAGCCCTATTATAAATAAATAAATTGTTTTCTTCAGATTGTTCTGAATTAATCCAAATGTGCTATCAGCTAAATCTGATGAGAAACACAGATGTTCTAAACTTTCAATGAATATCTCAGGTGGCTGTTGAACTACAAACAAATTCATTTGACGCACCATAACCCCAGTGGAATAAAATCTTCCCTGATAAATACATTATTCAAAGTCAAAACATAACTTTCTAATTTCAGCTGAGGACACTATAAAATGTCTATGACAGTGAGCTGAAAATTAATAAAATATCTGTTGCAGAAATTCACTTCTGTTTTCTGAATTTGAAGGTTGCTAGGTGATGAAAAATAAGTTGATTGAATCAACAAAAAATGCTGATGTGGAACTATGACATGGATTGCAGGATACAATTCTTTGAACAGGAATTAGCACATTGTTATGAAAAAGAAGCCATTTTGCAGAATTATGAGATCAAATGAGCTTGCTTCAGACTGCATGAAGTTGTGTTTTAAATATCTATGTAAGATAGAGAGTCTGGACTCTGCAACATCTCTGAGCAACCTTTTCAAACTGGAGGTTCACAGTAGGGGGCTTTTTGCCTTATTCTTGAAAGGAATTTCTTTTGATTTGTGCCCATTGCCTCTTGTCTCTTCACTAGACACTAGTGAGAAGAGTGACCATCTTCCCTCCCTGTATCAGGCAGTTATACGCAGTTATTCCCCCCTGAGCTTTCTCTCTTTAAGGCTGAACAGTCCCAACTCTCTCAGTCAAACGTCACGTGAGAGATGCTGCAATCACTTGTCTTTCTAGCCTTTTGCCAGACTTGGTCCAGTATGTTGGTGAGTTTTTTGTATTACGGAGCCCAGAGTTTCACTCAATATTTGAGACATGGATCATCTCCCTTGACCTGCTGGCAGCGCTCTGCCTAATGTTCAGGAAGCTAATGGACTTCTTTGCTTCAAGGGCACATTGCTTGCTTGTGGCCAGCTAATTCTCCTTCAGAATATTTCCCAAAATCCTCTGCCTGGCTTGGTTTCAGCTAGTGAGCCTGGCTTTGTGTATGGGTTACTCTTTCCCAAATACTGGACTCAATTTCTCTGTTGAAATTGACGAGGTTCTTTTTGGTCTCGTTTCTGCAGCCTGTAAGGAACCTCTGAGTGGCAGCACAACTGTGTGGTGTATTTCTGCATTCTCTGGAAGCTTGTTGAGAGTCCACTATGTCCCATCACCCCAGTCATTGTCATGGATTTGTGTGGAGCCACTTTTTACTTGGTAACAGGAAGAAGAGGCTGCAGTGCTGTCTCTGTAAGCAGTTCTCAAAACTTCCCTTTGCTCTGAGGTGGACCTACTTCCAGCCCAGCTGGGCCAATGTGGCACCTCTGTGATTACTATTTATGGAGGCAAACTTGCAGGAGAAGAGGAGGTGGAGGAATGGTACAAACTGGATATGACCATGAGGACCCCATGGTCAGAGAAGGAGGAAGGGAAGAGAATCACCAGACTGAAGAATTCACTGTAGCCCATAACAAGAGCACAGGGTGTGCCCCTGCAACCCACGGAGGCCAACGGCAGGACCACCAGCAGCTTCAGGTGATTGCTCCTGACCAGGCAGTAGACTGTGTGAGGAGGCGGCCATGGCACAGGCTGTGCTGGAGAGCCTGCAGGCCCCAGTGACCCACACAGGAGGTGGAGAGGAGCTGAAGCCCTTGAGATGAACACACATTGGAGTGGCCCATGCAGAGCTGCCTGGCCTGTGAAGGACCCAGCACTGGAGCAGGGAGGACCAGCAAGGAATCCACCTGCCTTAAGGAGAGACAAGTGGCAGTAGCC
>WBNH01009625.1:0-250139 GCA_013401255.1 Urocolius indicus
CCAACTCCTATAATTCTATGATTTTGGACCAAACGGTACATTTTAAGGTAAACCCTATAAAATCATAGTAATACTTCAAATTAGCCTAAGTAGACTACAAAACTAAAAAAAAAACCAAAACCACAACAACAATAAAAAACCCCAAGCAAGCAGCTGTAAACATTGTAAAAGGTTAGGACTACCTCCTCAAAACCCTATAACAAACAGGGAAGCCTGTGAAATGTATTGATACAGAGATGCATTGTTGTGAGTGCATAATGATGTGCATATGTATATTCTGTAGGTATAACTGAGGATCAGAGTTCAGAATGCCCTGCAAAATCTGAACAGCTGGGTGCAAGAATCCTAGATCTCTTACTCAAATGGGAAAAAAAGTATTCTGGAAATAAACACTTATTGTCTCTCATAAAAAACTAAAATGGATTAATTGACCATTTGCCAGTTGTTGACAGCTGTCAATATGTGGATTTGATTTCTTTATCCAAGCATCACAAACACTACTTTAGTATCTTCAGAGAAAGATCTTGACTGTGAGCTGCAGTTTCACTGCCCCAACTCAATTATTGCATTCTTGAACTGCAATGTATTCATTTGCAGGCACTGAGGCAGCCAGTGGGAGGGTATTGATTGGAGTATAATGTCAAGTGTAGCAGTGAGAGTAAGATGAAAAGTGTTTTCTGCTTAATGGGTTGGTATTAAGTAGGTGGGAATGGCTTCTAATTAGCCAACAATTGCTGTGTTTCTCAGTTTTCCTCCTTTCCCTCCTCCTGTCGGTCACCAGCTGCCAATCTCTCTCTCCTTTTCCCTTTTTGTGTGGAGTTCATTGCTCACTGCAGTGAAAGCCTTTGTTTAAAAAAGAGGGCTCCCAGGGTCTCATCTGCCAGGGTACAGCTTGCTGCCTGCGATGAGTAGCAACTGTCAGTTTATTTTATCTCAACCTTTTCATCATTCTGCTGAAACTGGTCGAGTGAAACCACCTGAGAGACCTGAGGATTCAGTACCTACCAGTCATTAGCCAGGACTGCTCAGTATCTCCCCACACGGCAAGTCAACTGAGCACTGCTTAAAATATTGTCCACTTTAACCCCCTATTTTCCTATGGACATGTTTCCTATGCATCCTCCTGCATCTTCCAGATTTTAGTTTCATGATTATTTCCTAAATGTACTACAGCTATCATTAGAGAATAATCTATTTCCCCTTGCTTTTCAACACAAATGCTCAGGCAACACTCTAGAAATACAAAACATAATATACTGAAGTTTACTTACTAGAATACCTTCCCAATCAAACCTCTCTCTTACCTAGGTTATGTTTCCCAGAATGAATATCTTACCTAGCAATTCCCCCAATTATTTGAACCTCTGCTTATCTAGAGGGTTTTGATAATACATCCCAGATAAAAGGGGCTTATAGTTACAATTGTGCATCCCCCTCAAATCAGCAAGAATTTATGGGTATAATAAAAAGCATAATTTAGTCCACAATTTTTAACATATGTGCAACCTTTCCCCCTCTTTGCCTTACAGTTTCTCTCTATGTAGCTATATATTTACATACTCCACATACATATCCACCTTCCAAGCAGCTGATATAATTGCTGTACAATCATTAAAAACTTAAAGTATGTGAGAGAAAGAAATATTTTATTTTGAACTAAACCCAAATTTAATTTATCTAATTCAAGTTTCAAAGTCATTAGACTAAAGAAACTCTTTCCAGTAATCACAGTTGACCTCTTGCAGGCATTCCTCATGGTTTTAGTATAACAACTATTGCTTTCCTCTATCTAAACAGTGAGCTATTTTAAGATATGTAAGAGATTACAAGAACACAAACCCATTTACTCTCCAATTTATCAATTGATTTCCTAATGCTAAAATTAACAGTGTTTCATCTCAATTATTTTCTTATCACAGCATAAATGTGCATACTTGTATAAATACCAATAAAATAAAATATAATTTTCTTTAATTGTATTTTCAACACTATACTAAAAGTGGTAGTGAGGATAAGCTCACTCTTGGGAATTACACATCTCAAGATGATGTTCAGCTGATTGAAAGGTTCTGGAGTCAAAGAACTGGGCTACACAGTATCCCAAACTGCCATTTTCCACCAAGGTAAGAAGCCAATGGATAGCCCAGAACTACCAATACCATGTGGCATTCGTCCACCTTCCCTCCTGGTTCCTACTAACAATCACATTCTCATTTTCCTTGACACCATCTGTTCTGACCAAGACTACTGTACGGCACACTCAGCCTCCATTTTTAGAGGTTCAATTTAATTCCAGGAAAGAGTTGAAGGCATAGTACCTAGATGCCCAGTTGATGTGCATTGACACAAGTAGACAGCCTGATGTCTATATGCATGTGATCAGTATGTATCAGATAGTATGAAATACACCTGAAATCACCGTCACAGAAAAGATGCAGTTTGAGTATTGGCCTTCACATTATGGTTAGCATATGAAAAAGCACAATGTTGTGATATGAGAGGAGCTAGGCAATTGTAGTTCACATTTCAAAAACTGCTGCAGAAGATTAATTCCCCACAGGAGCTGACACCTGCTACATTGTGTTTGACAAACATCTGTAACAGCTGCATCTCAAAAAGTAAAAAAAAAAAGGCTAGAATTTTTAGGAAAAAGAATTATATTAAACCACTGTTGCAAGCATGAAAAAAAGAGAAAAACTTGTTCAAAATTATCTACTTGTATGACACACTACATAAAATACGGTATAATTACTTGGCTCTGTGGCAACCCTTGTATGTGCCCTTAAAAGGGAATATTCTGTATTACAGATAATATTGAATGCTTAACTGAGAGTAGAAACAAGTGGATGAGCCTGGGGGCATGGTCATCTACTTAAGCATGCATTTGGAACTTCAAGCTAATTAATCACCTGGTAGTATGCTTAAACTTACTCAATCCATTCACACAGGTGATTAAGATCTCTTTAAGCATTATTCTGATACTTCACAATTTTCTATTAACGAACTTACCAAGATACTCAATATGAAGTGTGATTCTTTCCAGTGTATTCACTGATCACAATGTAATAAAAACACAGAGCATGAAGAACAGTACCAAAAGGGTAAGTATAAAAAAATGGAAACACCAAGTCCCTATATTGATTCCACTACAAGCACAAAATATATATCTAATAAGGTATATATTGAGATATTAGCTACTGAGTTCAGAGGCAACTGGCTGACATTCCTTAAACACTGACTGGAAACGTAAATAAAATTTGAGTTTGGACTGAAGGTGTGGGGTTAAAAAGGGAAAGAGAATACTTTGCAAAATAAAAGTGAAGAACAAGAGAGAAAACAAAAGAGAAGTAGGGCACATAACAGGCAGGGAAGGAAGAGAAACGGAAAATAACTGTTTTGGAAACTGTTAAAAAAAAAATCACAAAATATTCCTGCTGATTACAGAAAAGAATTAAAAGATAGGTAGGTTTTGGGGAAAAAATATAGTTTTATAAGCTCATTTTCATGCATACATAAAACAGACGAAAATATGACACTTCCTAAAATAGATTGTCTTATTCCAAATGTAAATCAGTTAAATCTTGACTATACTCAGATCACAGAGTCTTAACAAAAAAAGTCAATTTGTTACTTAAATATAAGAAGGACATGAAAGGATATGTTGAGCCAGGGGAAAGCATCTCAGAAAAAAAAAACCCAAAAAACTGAAACCAAACCACTCAAAGATGCAGAGAAGAAAGCTGGCTTGAGAGACCAAGGAGAAGGAAGGTGTTTGATAAACTGACTGTGACTCCTGAGATGACCTAAGGGTTCTGTTACAGAAAATATACACTGAATAGAGTTTCTTTGTCTTGGCTTTGATTTTCTTTATCCAAGATTGTTGTGGAGCTTTTGGTAAGGAAGGGTTTGCAGCAGAGAGCTTTTTTCACATTGACCTGAGGTCAACCTCTCTCAGTTGGCATTTTGCAGGCAGCAACAATAAAAGGTTCTTTATGAAGTCTAAATGATGACAACCTTCTCAATACTAAAAAACAACATAAAGTCTACTCCTAGGTTCTTTCTGAGGATCAATTTTCCCTTTTGAAAACAAGAGCATAAAACCACCAGAGACATCTCTTCTCGTTCGTGTATGCAGCAAAGGGGCCTATGATGGGCACATGTGGCTTCTCCACATGTGCCCATCATAGGCCACTTCAAAGTATGCCAACTCATTATTCCTCCTTTGGCCCTGCAGCTGTCAGTGGGCCATCAGAGCACTGCAGCTGCCAACTCTTCTGCTTTATGACTTCTCTCTGTCAGTGCATTTCTTTTCCTCTGGACTGGAGGCAAACCTAAAACTTCTAGGTGCCTCCAAATCAAGGATTTCTCCAGAAGTGATTAAATATAGTTAGACAAAAGCTTCATTTTCTTTAGCACCATCCAAGTGTCCTTCAGAATCAGAGGACTGAGCTTCTGCCCTCACAATTTTCACTTTTTAAACTGGTAAGGAACTCTGTTTTTGGTAAAAGTACTGAGAGTACAGTGCATGAAGCTACCCTAATTCAGTGTATAAAGCTACACTAAAGAGTCTGACAATATACTGTAGTTTGAAGAGCACTTCCAACATTTTTTTTTCCACAAGAAAGAACAATTCAGCTCATTTAGGGAGCCATTTTCTACTGATCTAGAAAGCTTATATGAGAAAACACAGCTGGATGCCAACAATGTTGGATATGTCTAAAGCAAATGCATTGCAAAATTTAGACATTTGCATGGAAAGTATCGGATAGAAGAAAAATTTAGATTAGATTCAAATTCTCCTCTGGTTAAGATAGTTTTATGTAACCATAGATGACAAGAACACTCACAATCACATTTGACAGGATGATACTGAACTTTTTGAAGTTTTATCACTACTTAAATCTACAAGAACTGCCAACTCTTGGCAAAGATGACGAATAAACTTCTTCTAACACATTATTCGATGGTTAAGCATTAAAAATATTCTACAAGCTCCCCTTTCCTC
Organism: Urocolius indicus; assembly: GCA_013401255.1. NCBI lineage: Eukaryota > Metazoa > Chordata > Aves > Coliiformes > Coliidae > Urocolius > Urocolius indicus. The sequence continues at coordinate 5,006 of WBNH01009625.1, forward strand.
TCAAATCTGGCACTTCTGGACTCCCTAGCTCAAGAGGGACAAGGAACTTCTGGAGATAGTCTAGTGCAGGGACACCAAGATGATCAGAGGACTTGAGCATCTTCCTTATGAGGAAAGGCTGTGGGAACTGGGGCTGTTTAGGCTTGGTGGCCCTATGCTGGGCTCTCTCCAGAGGTTCTCCATCCCTCTTGAGGCGGGGAGCCCACAACAGGACAGAGGACACTCAATAAAGCCTCACCAGGGCAGAGTAGAGTGAAAGCAGAACCTCTATCAACCTGCTGGCCACACTTTTTGATGCATCCCAAGATGCCATTGGCCTTCTTGGGCACGAGGGCACATTGCTGGCTCATGGTTAGTTTATTGTCAACCAGGACTCCCAGGTCTCTCTCTGCAGAGCTGCTCTCCAGCAGGTTGATCCCCAACCTGTACTGGTTCATGAGGCTGTTCCAGGTGCAGGACTCTGCACTTGTCCTTGTTGAATCTCATGAAGTTCCTCTCTGCCCAACTCTCAAGCTGGTTGAGATCCCACTGAATGGCAGCACAGCCTTCTGGGGCAACAGACAGTCCTCCCAGTTTGGTATTATCAATGAACTTGCTGAGGGTACACTCTGTCCCCTTATCCAGGTCGCTGACGAAGATGTTGAACCAGTCTGGCCCCAGAAGCAATCCCCGTGGAACTCCACTGGCCATACTTTGAATATAAAGTATAATTTATAATACACATTTCTGATGAAGGCTGGTTTTGATTCACTAAAGTACAGTCAAGCTTTTTAGGTACAGAGCCATGGTACAACAATTTTATTTAGCATGCGTTTGAGGTAACTAACAATTTATTAATGGCAGAAAGATAAGATTTGTAATGTAACAAGTTTTCATGGAACTAGTGCACTTCAGAAAGAAGAAACAATAAAAAAACAGTTTATTACATTATAAAGGAGACTGTTTTACTTTGGACACTATTACCAACCTATGAATTATGTGTCTGTGGTAACTTACAGTAGAGAAATGAGAACAGAATCTGTTTAGTGTAATCTTTGATCTTATATCTCACCTCTGACTTTAACATTCTTTGGGGAGAATCCTTTTACTAATGAATAAGTCACATACAAACACAAACTAAAGTGCACCTGGTGAGATCCCTATCCTTCAACACATTAACAATTTTGTTTTAGCCACATCTTTTACAGAAAAATTACTATAAAACATCTTAAAGAGCTTTTAAAAACCTGAATTGATAGGTTGACTATATATTGACTATTTAACCTTTTACACAACAAAAAGGACACATTCACATTATGGAATGTTACCATTCCACACATCTATGAGAGGGAGCTGGAGAAAGAATATTGAGGGGCTACATATTTGGGAATAAGAGAAAAAAGATCATTGGATTGTACTTTCTAAGCTATAGTTTTAGGTGGTACATGCATTTTAATTCATATTGAAGGCTGCTCAGTTGTAGAATGCTAGAAATAGTCCTGATCATGCTGAAGTTGATGGTATACGTTGATCATAAGACTTCTCATTTGATGATATAAGACAATCGCTTATGCTGCATTTGCAACTATTATTAAAAAAGCACAACAAAACAAAGATAGAAAATCTATGGCAAGATGTGTTAATTTTGCAAAATTCTCCAAAGTCAAGAAATGTAATTCTAAGTTGTTGTCTAATGAATATAATATTTCTCAATAAAACAATTGGAGACTTTTTATTATCAAGAAAACAATACATTAAAGTCTGCTCTTAAAATTATTTAGATTGTTTCTGAGGCTCAACCCTGCCAGATGCAATGACATGGACTCACAGCAAACATGATTCCTGGTCAGCATTTCATATAAACAATATCCAAAACTGGATGCAAAATTTTACCATGCTCAGCACCATCAATTATTCTTCTCCATTGCAGAAGATGGCAAGTCAGGAGATTATTGAAAGATCTGTGAAATATTTTGTCACCTGAGAATGTCAGTCCTGCTGTGGGTTACTTTTAGGCTTTTACATGGAGTCACAAGCCTTGTTGCCTACTGATTCTGCTGATCATCAGCAGATTTTTTTAAAAATACATTTGACTAAACATATAAAGATCAATAAAAATGTATTTGTTCTTGCAGTGGCATCTCACAATGGCATAAATAACTCTTGCAAATGAAGGCAGATGACTGAGTCAAATGCAGCAGATAGAAATGCATTTATAAACATTTGTTTTCTAACAATCCCATCCCTTTTGTTCATGACAACTTTGGTCACAACGTCCACTTTATTAACTAATGGTGATGTAAATTGAGTAATTAATGGTTCTTACTGCCTGGTTATTGGAATGATGGATTTAGAAAATAAGCCATGGTTGAAAGACATAATTGCAGTAGTTGAATTTAAATGTCAATGTTCCTCCAGTAGCCTAAGTGTTCCTTTTGTGTAAAAATACAGAAACTACTCTTCTTTTTTTTTTTTTCTTTTGTCACAGAAAAATTGTTCCATCAGAACAGCTAGAAAAACAAAAACAACTTACTACCTTCCTACTTCTTTTCATTCAATTCCCCTGTGGATTAAGAACTAACGTTGCATCTTGTCTTTAACTGTTTTATTCTCAAAAAGACTGAGAAAAATCTAGTACATTATCGACGTCGAGCAGTTTGAAAGAGCTAGAAACACTGTTCTATTATCACAGCAGGAATCTCTGAAGTGATGAGTTCATCATAGGATGCACATTCTCCTGGAAGGTAGGATAAAGGCTGTACCTAAAACTCAAAGACAGTGAATCCTAACATTGAATTGGTGCCAGGTCATGTTTTTCCAGACAAAGATATTAAAAATGTAATGCCAGTACTAACGAGAGACTTTGCACAAAAAACATGAAGAATGTTACAGATTGTGCTGACAGTATGACACTATGTTTTCCTGGATGTAATCTGGGTATCATGAGAGTAAACTTGGAGTACTAATGAGATGAATGATATTGAACTGGAAGAGCTGCTAAATATGCAGTAGCCACAGGGTTCCTGGAGCTAACTGGAACTAAAATGAAAACTATAATACCAAAGGTAACAGAGGGAAAACTAGGCAGAAATACAGAAGGAAGAGAATCTCAGCAGGCAAAACTTGTTTCTGGTACCATGCTTGCCAGGACATAAAGAGCTTTTGTAATCATATCCCTTTTATCCCTGAAGTACTGTTAAATAGGAGCATGCAGCTTGAGCTTAAAGGAGTACATATCATTTCAGGATATAGATGAATTTCACAACTGGCTGGAGAAAGTGATGTATAAAAATAGAAGAGAAAATCTGTTTAGGTGCTATTAGTAAAATACATGTTGAAGCTACAAAGATTGTCCTATCTCTCTGATGTTCCTGTTGTTGCCATTGCTGATTTTTCTTGGCCTTCTATTTACATCAGCTATAGGTAATAATCTTCATATGAATTGCACATAAAATTGCTTGACAATGGGTTCTTCTTTGACCTCCCCTGTTTGAATTCTTGGCATCTGCACTACAGAAACTAGAAGAAGTCTAGAAACTAGTCTAGAAACTTACTAGAAGCCCTGTGGGAGACATGCACCCAATTAATTCTGTCAACAAAACAGTGAGTGTGCTAGATATTCCCTTATTGTGGCAAAAATCATAAATCAAAAATCATAAATATATATGACCATTGTAAAAGAACGACACTATCATCAAGAACTGCCCTGTTATCATCACTGGAACACTAAGCAGAGTGCTATCTAATTTGATATCTGTTCAGCATGCCAATGAATGCTCTCGTTCCTCAGTTCTCAGTTGCTTACTGTTGACTCAGGCACCCTAGCTCCCATTAAACTGCTAATATCTTCAATTATCAGGCTATTAGCAAGTTATTTTATATATAAAATTCACAATTGAAGTTATATTTAATTTCTCTATTTGAATGAAAGGAAAAGATACACAAGAAATCAGCAAACAAGCAGTTATTTATCTTGGAAAGGATGCTAATTGAGGGAATTTGGACATAGTAACTCTGAAGCTCCATATTACGACTTTGCCCTGTCTGTCATTTATTTCCACTGTACTCCAGATTCACACTCTCCACAGGAATGCAAGAGGAAAGTTTTAAGGTGGAATAGACTTATCCCTTTTCTTCCCCAGTACTATATAGTATAATTCTATCAATACTCGGACATAATGCATAATTCATCTCATTTTGTATTAACATACAGTACAGAGGGGAAAAAAATATAATCCATGAAGAAACAGGTCTACTCTACACAAAATCCTCTACTCTTTATCTGAGACAAGAAAACACTGTGGACAAACCACAGTATTTTTTTTCCCTCCAATGTTAAGTATAAGGATGCCAAAAATAAAATAGCAGTTCTTCTGAATTCAGAGCGATGTCTACTATGTCAAGCAGAAATTACTTCTTACTTTGAAAATCAGGGAACTTATTTTTTTATGTACTTGAAAAACTGACCGTAAAATAATATTTTTTTTTCTTTAAAGATTAAAATACCATTTGCCCATAACTGTGATGTTTTGGAAAACTGCAGTGAAAAAAGTAAGTTACCATCTCTAGCAACTACTGCTGTTTCTCCCAGATATATTGTATTTAAATCTATTTGATTCAGCTTTTAAAATAAGGACATAGAGTAAATCTAACCTTCATTCAGCACAAAGATTAAACCCAGGAAGTAATTTAATAAACCTCTACAAGAAAAACGACTTAACCGTTGAGGACAATACAGCACTAATGTGTTTCATAACCAATGTCTTACCGACTGTAAGAGGGTCAGTGCACATGTCACTTCTGTTCTCCTTCCATGCCAGCAGGTACTTGAGGTTGACAGGATCTTCTGCTTCTATATGGTTGTTAAATGCCACCATTAGCTTATGAGCCTTCACAATGCCACAATAACTTCTTATTTCTTCCACTAAGGGCAAATTATTTAAAGTTTTTGCTGCCTCATAAGCCTGACTGAAACATTCAAAAGCTTCATTATAGTTCCCCTAGTAAAGAAGAGGAAAAAAAGAAAAGAAATGTTAAAAACTACTTGTAGTCACCTGTATTTTACCTTGACAACAGACCCTGCTTATCTGGCACCTGAGAGATGTTGCCATCCACAAAATAACTCATGTATAGTATTAAGTAAATCACTCTTCCTGGGTGTTTTCTAACCTCTAAAATCCAAATAACACTGCTGATATATTTCTCAGGAACTGAATTGTGTTTTGGTAGTCTGTGTAGTATTGTGAACATTCAAATCTAAATATATCAATGTTGAACATTAATACTGATTCCAGCCAAGCCATTTAGAAATGATCACTATTGTTTCATTAAGTTTTACATTTAATACTGTGATACTAAATTTTAGAAAAGAAATCTTAAAAAGAGGGAGAAAAAATATAAAGCACAGAAAAGAACAGAAATGAAAACCTATCGATTTATTTGGGATATACAAAAAATCTAGAATATTCCTAAACACAAACAGAGAAACAGTAAGAGAAATACAAGCCAAATGTTACTAAATAGAAAACTCAATTAATTTACCTCTTTATCCTACAGAATACAGAAATCCAGTATTCATGAATCCAGTAAAAAGAAGTATAAACTACAGCCCATAATACATTAAGCAGAATTAAAAATGTAAAACAGTAACTATGTTTATGTGAGATATAGAAAGAAAAAATCTCAATTTCCTGACCAAAGAGTAGTAAAGAGAAAACTATGGAAAATCTTAATAGGCTGAAGGACATTGCTGAAAAGCTAAAATATTTCTTGGTCTGTTTCTTCATCGTTTGCATATTCTTTGTCACGAAGCTCAGAAATGGAGTCATGAGAAGAGTTGCAGAAGCAAGCACACCACTACATCTAAGTAGAGCATAAATAAAAGATTTGAAGAAATATGAAGACAAAGAGATTGACTTGTTGGAAAATAAATTGCACCTCTCATTAAAACTAGGTAGTATAACCCGGGCTTGAAATGTAGTACATTTTGAGTTGGTATTATACATGGTAGTGCACAATAACTTTATGCTCTTGCATCAGTATTGTCTGACATTGAATTATTATAAGAATCAGATGAAAATTAGTCCAAGACTATTGAAAAAAGTAAAAAAGGAAGGTTTTTGCAAGGCTTTGAGGAAATTCAAAGGGATATAATAGTACTGACTGAGTGATTATGTGATCACAAATTAAATTAAATCTTTAGAAAATGAGAAGTAATTCATACTGCCTGAACTATTTGTAACTTTTCAGGAGTTCTAATTAACTTAGGTTCAGGAGAGTAGTCTTGAAATAATATGGGCAGCTATGCAATGGCTTCTCTAAATGCAATACAGCTCTAACACCAAGAAAGGTCAAATAATATATTAGATTGTATCAAGAGTGCAGTGGAGAAAGCTAGAGCGGACACAATCTATGTAGGTAAGCAGTATATTATGAAAACTGGAAAAATAAATATATGCCAAACAGAAATATAAACCAGGAATAGAGTAAAAATTGTTACCAACTCCAATAGAAGCACAGCGATGAACTGAATACAGCTGAAGAGCAAGTAATTATAAAATAGTAGTTCTCCTCTTATTTAATTGTTTATGGTGAAAATCTTGATCACAATCCTACTAAGAAGAAAGCTGGACAATCTTGTGAAAAAAAAAAAAAAAAAACCACAAAAGTGTTCCTGGGAGTAAGTCATTGTAGAACTGTTCAACTTTTACCTTACTCTGAAGGAATTAGTGCTGGCTATTGTCATTGCTGGACTCACTTCTTGTGGCTGTTTCTATCTTTAACACTAATTTTTGCTTGCCTGGTCTCTGGAAGATGCCTTCAATTTCTCCCATTAACATGTAATTCTGCTGACTTGATGGCACAAACTTCCTGATTGAAAACATTGTCAGTGCTGTCTTTCTCACTCTCATCCTTGCTTTAGTAATAGCTTCAAATTCCCTTCTCCATAGAGTAGAGAGATCAGGAGGAGAGAGACTCCAATTGATACCTGTTGCACTTAACACCTCTCTGTGGGATCAAAATTTGTGTAATTGCTAAAATGTGCTTGCAATTAAAAAAGGAGCAAAGAGTAATAGAAATTTAGGTAGTCTTTAGGAATTGTTTGAATGCAGCAGGAGAGCAGAATGCAGCAAATCAGACTAAGAAACTTGAGAAATGTGAAATGAGAAAAGACAGAGTTCCTCATGTTAAATCCATCAGAGCTTGCATACTAATCAACCTGCTTAACAAAGTGGGAGAAATTAGACATAATACTTGTGCATAACACCCAGGCATTTCAGGAAACAAGGAACATAAGGGTTAAAACAATCACAATTAGAAAGTGCGAACCAGATGTACAGCGTTAAAGAAAGACAGTGATAGTGACAGAATCGTGAGATAATAGAACTGTAAAGATATAGAAACAGCATGGATTTTAGTCAAAGTCACTTTGGGAAAGACAGTAAAAGTTATATCTCTAGTTTACTACAGGTTCCCAGGGACAGATCTGGATATAAATAGAGATATCTTTAATTTGATGAGAAGGACAGTGCTACTGCAAATTTTATCATTGGGGTAAGTAGAGAATTGAATAAAAATATCCTAATAATAACTTAGACAATACTGGTGATGACAGCTGACACCATACAGGCAGTGATCCAAGAGAGGAAATGTTAATTCAGACTCAATTTTGGTAAACATCGCTGACCTTGCAGAAGGAATTGTAAAACTTGAAGAGATTTTTTTGTTTGTTTGTTTAAATTAAATATTTTATGTAAGTTGCTAAGATGAAGTCACTACATTTCTTTCCTTATACACCTCTACCCCAGTTTAAGGCAGAAAATTCTAAACTGAGAAAAAGAATTTGGAGAATAGTGAAATAGAGCTTAATTCTTAAAGTATCACTACTCATAGAATTAATGATCAGCTATAGTGGCAGAAACAGTGAAATATCAAAGTAGTTAAACAAAATTTAGTTAATTACTTTTCAAGTTGAGCACAGCATCACATCACTCTACTCTCTTCCAAGTTTCAGATCCATTTTAAAGTTACTTCAGCAAGTTCTCAAGCACTTTAAAACCTAGTTTTCAATGGGATATACAGCATTTATGATAAGAACATATGTAATAGAAAATTCTGAGGCTAATTTAGAGATCACAGAGTAAGATTTTTTTTTTTTTACTGCTTGTAAAACAAAAATGGGCCATCGGCTTTCATAGTAGAAATTCTGTATAAGATGAATTCAGAAAATAAAAAAACCCAAAAGGCATTTGTGAGTATTGTAAGTGGAATGGGGCAAGTAACCTATTTAATATACTTCACATAGAAAATAAATTCTGACACTAAAACAGGCAACAGAAGCTAGAAAGGATGATTTTGAAAGGGTATTTCTATTTTTATTTCTTTCACTGTGGAAGTGTTTCCTAATTTCCACATTGTTCAGTCTGCAGAACTATTTTTTTATTTCTTATTGTATATAAATAATTTCATGTACCATTTCAGCTCTAAAATAGGTGTTAAAGAGCTCAACATGAGTCTTTCACTTCTACAGTGATATTTTTAACCCTTCTGATTTCTAAGCCCAAACGCTACTTCAGTGCAAATGCTGCACCTGTAGAAGCAATAAGGGACAGTGTAAAGAAACTGTTACCCAGACAGGCAGTCAACAAAACTGCTGCCTTTGCAGAGTTCGTCCCAGAGGAACAATTCAGAGACTGGCACATTGGTTAGAAAAAATGCACTTCAAAAGACCTTAGAAACTATGATAAAAATAGTTTCTCAGTTATCTCTAGCTTAACATTATCTGTCACTGCCTATCTACTGATTTAAACAGGCCAAATCAAAGCCATCAGGCTAGATTGAGGCATATAGGAAAGCCCATCTCTACCAACACAGACCTTTGCTCACCTATTTCTTGCTAGCACACATTTCATAAATTTGTTTGAATGTAGAGAAGAAATCAAGCTAATATTAGAAATTGCTTATTAACATACGATATAGTAATCATTCATCTAAAAAACCTACAAATTTCAATGTATAGTACAATAAAAATCCCCATGAGCTGATGGCTGTGAGTGCACACATCCCCAGTGGTGATGTGGATGCAGGTTTTTCACAATACTGAAAGTCTGTCATGGTCTGAAATTGTGGTTTGTATCCACCCATTCTGGAACAAAATGCTATGTGTTAAATATGGTGTGAAATTTTTACTTTTCCCAAAAGATTAAGCACGTTTTATTTAGTCACCCAGTATTTTCTTGTTTGGTAACTCTTATAAGATACAATACCTGGATCAAAGCCTTTTGGGTCATCTCATATCCAAAACTAGATTTTTACCACAAATTAAATACATTTCTTTGATATCATTACTACAACCAGTACTCACTCTTTCATTGTAGATATTCCCAAGTAACACACACGCATCCACCAGGCTTTGGCTTAGACGAGCATTCTCAGCAGCCTTCATAAACTCTCCCAAGTACTTAATAGTTTCAGCCACTTTTTTCTGACTGAAGCAAAAGACAGGGACAAAATTAAATATTCTCTCACACAGCTCTTTCTCTAAATGCTGGATATCTATCACCCAGTTCTGAAGTAACTTTACTTTGTGATGAGTCACCCATGACTGGACTTTATTTCTGAAACGGTTGTGTAGGCACTACCTGTTCTGAGTTCAACAGGACTAGTCTACACTGAACCTCTGAGGGCAGAGCTGGAGATTTTTCTATTTTACTGGGAAGGTGAGGGAGCGCAGAGGGGTTGTGGAGTCTCCTTCCTTGGAGGTTTTCAAGACCTGCCTGGACATGTTCCTNTGGAGATTCCATTATTTTAATATTTTTTTCTACTGAGCAACTGGTAACATTGTCAAAGCTGACAACATTGACAAAATATCCTGACAAAATAAGGGAAGAGGGTAACAAGGCTAAGTTTTTCAGTAAAATATTTTGTGCTATTGTCATTCAGAGCTGCCATTTCTTGCTCTAGAACCCTGATGAGGCAGCAGCTACCCCATAATGGCACTGTTTCTCAGTTCTGGGGATGACAGCCTTTCCCAGAGTGTAATACTGCACTTTGGCTGGGTGGATCAAAGGTTGCTGGAGTCACACAGGCAAGCCTATAAACTGTAGACTGCAGGTGCCACCCCAAAATCCCAGTGAGATCAGAGCAACCTGAGGTCACAGCTGAATCTAAGTTGAAAATTGGCTAATGTACTTTGACAATGACATTTGCAGATTTCCCTTTTTTTTTTTTTTAATAAAGTTGGTCATATTAACAATATAAGATCTGTGCAGTATGATTACAAGATATAAGATAGACATCTGGGTTTGCTTGTGGTAACGCACTTTTTCCCTTTAAGGCTAAAGTGTTACTGCAGCTGACCTCAATATTAGCCATGAACTTGAGTCACTAATGTAAGTGCGTAGCATGTTAAATGTCAAGACACCAAGCTAGAGAGAAAATCCAGTCTTAATTAAGAAACTCACAGAAATAAAAGTTCCTGTCAGTGATAAAGAATTGTGATTTATTTTCTCGACATTTTAAAACATCTTTCAGTTACATTCCTGTAGCAAATGACTGACTGGGGTTTATTTACATTACGGTTCCTATTATAAACTATATTAGGGATATATGCTTTCACATTCTGGACAAAAGTCTGTAATTCCCTGCCTTATGCTATCACAGTAATTATAACAGCATAGAGCCTGCCATGGAATGGGAAATAAAACAAAGCATGGTTGCAAATTTACAACGTCGCAGTAATTATCTGGATGTGACAGAGATGAGCTAGATTACGACAACAGGATGCTAAAACGCTGCAAAACAACATACTTGAAATGTTCAAGTATACGCTCCTGGAAAGATTAGTTATCAATAAGAAGAGCTGGATTTACTAAAGTTTCCTAATTTAAGTATTTTAATACTATGAGAATATAAAATATACTGTATTGTAAACATTTGCCAAATGTCACAAGACTTCTAAATTTTAGAATTAGAAGCACATATTTTTAGACCTGTTTTTTGTTTCCTAAGAAGAGAAAAATCAAATGTTTCCCTACAGAAAAAACAGCATATGATTTATATAAGTTAAAGGACAAGGTTAAAGTGTTAGACAAATATTAATTCCAGTTTTTCTAGTTTTCTATATGCAGTGCACAGGTGCAACTTGAAGAGCATATTATATGGTATAATCATTAAATCCGTTCAACCAGACCTTTGAGAGTTAAAAACATATATTCTGAGGAAAAGGAGTCCTTGGTCCAAGGAATGAGAATGAAACAGTGCAGAATATTTGTGTATCAAGGTGATTCCAGTTTCCAATTGGGAAAACAGGACTGTTAACACCCACATCCCCTGACAACTGTCCAATTATGTATATCACACTTGGCCTACTGTTTGCAGTAGAAGTAATCAATAAAGGATGTGGTTGAGTGAACATAGATTTTGGTTGAACCAATGCATGAAAACTTAATCATTTACTCAAACTGGAGAAATCAAATAGAGCAGAGATGAAACAGCCACTAAGGGGTTTGTTGATTGTGCCACCAAGTTTGTGAGCTAGAGGCTGAAAGTAATAAAGCAAATGGAATCAGTGACAGGAGAAAATGTAAAAAGGTTTTCTTAATTTTGTGAATTAATAGAAATGTTTTGATGTATTTTTGGCCTTTTTTTTTTTATATTTCACACAAAAACTTGTGCTCCACATATAGAAAATATGAAAAATTGACAACAAAAAAGACAACTTCTTTCGAGCAAACAGAAATCAATTTGATACATACCAGAAAGAAAGATATTTCTCGCTGTTAGAACTTCACTTACACCAACTAGCAATTGTTTGGTACAGTCTAATGCTTTTTCAAAGGAAGTAATTTTGAAAGCACTAAAGCTCGAGATATTTAAAGTATGCTAGAAGGATTACTCAAACAGTTTATCCTGCACAAGACCTGATAACATGGTAAACAGGTCTTTCCTACTCAAAGGGCTAATATTTTATAGTTCCTTCAAAAATCTACATGTTATTTTATACAGCCATATGCTTTTTACCTCCTTAGACTTCACCTCCCTAAATGAATAAAATGTAATTTCCTAAAGATATAGTAATTCTTGATCTCACAGAACAGTTATGATGACTTCAGCAGAAGAGATTACATATCTACAGCAACTCATTTTCCAGTTTCATGCTAAAATGCCCTATGAGATTTTTACTCCTATTAGACTTTTATGAAAATATGCACCTTTTATAGGATTGCTCATGTGATTGAATTGGATGTATAAATCATGTGTTCACAAGAAGTCATTACTATGGTGGACATTGGCAGAATAAGTCAAGAACATGATGCTATTATGTCAGATTTTTCCCTGGAAAATGACATGCCTAAATGCACATGATAGAGATTTTTAGTTTCCCATGGTCTGTGGAAACATCTGCAGTAAAGTTTTCACAAAAAATTCTGAAACTATCGGTAAGTTCTGAGTGATATGGGAGGGCTCAGCAACTTTCTCCAATCTGTCACATGCAATCAGTGCAAATTACTACAGATGTTGTGGTTATAATGTATTATTTTAGGAAAACAGGCATCTTTTTAAAGATGTTATCCACGAAATTTAAAAAGATTTGCACAAGTCTAGCCTAGATCAGATAAAAATACACATAAAACTTACAATGGTTTTTTTTAATGTCCCTTTTTACATAGGCTTTTCAAGCTCTTTTTATATGCCCTTTCCACCTCCAAAGAAGAGATAGTAGTGTTGCACCAGCATGATTTTGTTCATGAAAAATTCTGTTACTCAATTTTGAAGTCTGTTTGTCTGAAATATCCATCATGCTGGTGTACAAAAAGCATTTTATTAGAGAACATTACATGGCAAAAGGGAAATTATCTGGAAGGACTGTTTAAGACAAAGTTAGGGTTGGAAGAGATCTCTAGAGCCATCAGGCTTGATTAGAGCAGGGTCAACAAAAGGTGGCCTATATCCAAAGGATTTTTTAATGACTTTTGAAGGATGGAAACTCCACAACCTGTTCCAGCATTCACCCTCACAGTAATTCTTTTCTTCTTGTGTTTAAATGGAATCTCAGATATTGTGGTTTGTGCCCATTGTCTCTTGTTTGGTTACTGAACACCACTGTCAAGAGCCTGGTTCCCTCTTCTTCAATGCTGCCTAAGAGGTACTTTAAAATCTCCCCTGAGACTTTTCTTCCATAGTCTGAACAGTCCCAGCTCCTTCAGGCTCTCCTCCTAGGACAGATGCTCCCAGTCCGTTCATGGGACTCACTCCACTGTGATTCTCTCTTGTACTGGGGAGCCCAGTCTGCAACACACCACTCCTGGGGTGACCTCAGCAGAAAGGACAAAAGGAGGAAGGAAGTATGGAGGGTTTGCCCTCTATGTCAAGAAATGATCAATTGTGAAAAGCTGTTTCTAAAGAATGACCATGAGCAGGTTGAAAGCTTTTGGGTAACAACCAGAGACCAAGGCAAGAAAGGGAACCTTGTGGTTGGTATCTATTACAGGCTGCCTAATCAAAGGTGAAGCCTTCTTACTCCAGCTACAGGAGGCATCACACTCTCAAGTCCTTGTCCTTCTGGAAACTTCAGTCACCTTGATATCTGCTGGAAAAGTAGCATAGTGAGATATAGGCAACGCAGGAGACTCCTGGAATGCATCGGGCATAACTGGAATGCATCCAGTAGAAAGCTCTGCCAGAGGGGAAGTGATACTGGGCCTGATGATCATTAACACAAGTGAGCTGATGGATGACATCAAGACTGGAGGCAGCCTGGCCTGCAGGGATCAAGAATTGGTGGAGTTTGCAGGCTTGAGGGATATGGGTCAGGCAAAGCTGAAGTCAGGACCACCCAGGGACAGGGAGCAGAAGACAGCTGCCAGACATTTAAGGTTATTTTCCATAAAGGACAAAACCTCTTGATCCCCAGGTGTAACAAGTCAGCAATAAAGGCAGGAGACCGGCATGGATGAGTGGAGATCTGCTGATAGAATTAAAGGGCAAGAAGGAAATGCACAGCAGTGGAAACAGGGACAGGGATCCTTGGAAGAATAAAGAAACATTGCCTGGTTTTGTAAAGATGGGGTCAGGAAGGCCAAGGCACATGTGGAGCTGAACTGGTCAAGGGATGAAGAGAATAATGATAAGGGCTTCTACCAATGTCAGCCAGAAAGGACAGTGTTCCTCCTGTGATGAACACAATTGTCAAACTGGTAACAATGCATAAGAAGGCTGAGGGACTCAACAACTTTTTTTTGCCTCAGTATTCACTGGCAAACTCTCTTCCCACACATCTTGAGTGGACACACCTCAAGACAGGGATTGAGGGAGCAAAATTGCTCCCACTGTAAAAGAATATCATGTTCATGACCACCTGAGGAACCTGAACATGCATAAGGAGAAATCTCCAGGAAGACTTTGCAGCCTTTCAGTACTTGAAGAGGGCTTATAAGAAAGGTAGAGACAAACTTCTAAATTCAGAATAAATAGAAGGACAAAATATTTTACAATGAGGGTGGTGAAAGACTGAAACAGGTTACCCAAAGAGGCAGCAAAATGTCTCATCCATGGAAACATTCAAGGTCAGGCTGGACAAGGCTCTGAACAACCTGATCTACTTCAAGATATCCCCGGTCATTACAGGGGGATATGAACTAGATAACCTTTAAAGGTCCCTTCCAACCCAAACTATTCTATGATTCTATGACTCATAGGTGCCCAGACTTTTCTATATAAAATTTTCTACAACAGCTGAAAGGTACTGAGAATCATCATGATCCTTTAGAGGGCTGAGAAGTTTATGCCTATCATATTGCTAAAGCTCTTTGAAGCAGACAGGCACTTATGTAAAGTGTTTAATTTGGTTAATGTTCTCAGGGTGTAACTACTAGAGGGGTTTTATAAGAAACACCACAGCAGCGATTTCCAGAGGAAGTGTTTATGATTATCTCTTTACCTATGAAATAGATTAGCAGTTAAATCCCAGATCCTAGACATAACAATGTTCCTTCTTCTATCTTCAATCAGAATATTCCTCTCCTAGGACAATGCCTTAAATACTGAAGTGGGGGATCTTACCGCTCTTAGTTTTCCCTCTCATTTCTCCTTACTTACTGATTTTCCTCTTTTTCAAATGGTAACTGCTGGAAAGCAATACTGCTGGAAAGCAATAAGACTGTCCACTACAAGATAGCTAGAGAATATTCCAAGAAGGTGTGGAATACAAATTTGACACAGAAGAATATCACCAGCCACTCCTTCTTAAGCTCTGCTTTTAGGTAAAGAATTTGCGCTGGCATGGTGTTTCTAATGAAGCATTCAGCAAGCTGACTTCAGAACGATCTCCGAATTTATAACTTCTAATGTAATAAACCTAAATGAAAGTATATGCTCTCATTCCCAAATGCCTAAATCACAGAAAGAGGAAATCAATACATGTGGTTTTCTAGGAATGTCTTGTTGGCTATCTTAGGTCACTCTCTACCCAAACTGCTGCTTTTTGTGAACACAAGGAACCCACGAACATTACTGAGAGCTCAGACCCCTTTGCACTCATTGTAACAGCTCATGTCCTTGCAACTCAGTGTTTCTCAGGCTTAAGACAGTTTGAAAATGGAACATGGTATGCTAAGTCTGTTCTGTGGCTTTTTGAATATCTTATCCCATGTTCTTTTTTAGGATGCTCAGAATATGAGTAGACGTGAATTATGTATTAGAGAGCTCAACAGAACTGTGATGGTGGCTGGTGCCTACATGCTCTGAAAGGCCAAAAGACAAGGGATCTAACTCAAACATGAGAATTTACTTCACATGCTGAAATAAACCTGGTGACAAGTCCTCCTCCATACACAATTTGCCAGCCTCTATCAGGCATCACAGGCAGTCAAGTATCCAAACAAAGGATGAATTAAGGATAAGCTACAACCTTCACTTTAATCTCCTTTTTTCCTACTTTGTGTGATAATTGATGTCAAAATTGTTTGCATAAGAAGTTGAAGTAGTTTCAAACTAATTCACCTAGAAGAAGATTTTAATGCTAGATGTTGAAACCAAACATTGAAGACAAGCATCTTATTTGCAACAAATTTATATCTAGTTACACATGCAGAAACTAGAAATGTCTCCACAGAAATTAGTTCAGTAAATGGAAACTTGCAGTTCAGAAAAGATTACACAGACACACCTACTGAAGCTTGCTACATTATTCACGGTCTGTCTTTTCTAACCTAGAAAAATATGCCTGGATTTCTACTTTCCAAAGAGATCCCTCCCAAACTTGTGGGGAAAAAAAAATTAAAAGCCCCAAAAATGTGGGAGAAAAGAGACATATTGTAGTTTATAGATCAATAAATGCTTGGATCACACACTTTAAAAAAAGTGTACCAGTTTAAAATAACTTTTGATGAAAGGGTCACTTACTGCAAGAAGGACACTGCTTAAAATTTAAGCAGTCAGTAATGGGAAGTGACAGAGCTCTAACAATCTAAGTCTTTCACAGCTGAACGAATCTGCACTGACAGTCAGACAAGGATGTGCTAACCTACCTTAGCAGGATCTTGGCTATAGTTGCATATGCTCTGCCTAGGCCAGCAGAATCACAAAGTGCTGTGAAGATTTTTACAGATGTGTTCAAATTCTGTGAAATAAGAAAATAAACCCCAATAAATACAATTTTCACCTTTTTTTCCTCAGCCTCTCTGTCCATATGAGATACAAAATTAAAGTTTCCTTGCTTGACTATTTATTGTTTAATTGTCTGTAATAGAACTAGGTTTTTGATCATCATTTATAGTTGATTGGAACTATTCAATAATTACAAATTAAAGAGATATAAATTACATTTGAATCCCTTTATTTCAGCATTTTTCAAAAACCAAAGTGATATTATCTGATTCACAATATAATTTTCCTTACCCACAATGTAAATGACGTTAACAGTCTGTGCTTTTATGAATTTCTGATAATCAATGCCTTCAATGGTATCCTTTGCATTCATAGTGTTTTGGAAAGATATCCTGAAATACAACTTCACACTATTTTTTTTTTCTTTAAAATGCCACTGTGACAACTTTTTTTAGTATAATATTTATGTCCAAAAATTAAATAAATTATAGGTTATACAGTTAAACTGTTTAGAATACAGTAGATAACATTATTTTTATCACTAATTCTCCATGCACACAAGCAATTTGTTAACGTTTGTTTCGAATGTACTTCATTACTGTGACCGCTTCCATAACTGAAGACTGATAGCTGCTGCACAAAAACATATGATCTTAATTTAATTTAACACTGACTTCACCAGTTTTGCATAATTTCTCTTTTCATCCATTTTTTTCCCCCCATGGTGATGATGGGAGAGTGCATATAAAATTAAATCCTATTCTTTCCTCCCTCCTCTTTGTTGCTTGACCCAACCTATTACACACATGAGAAAACAGGAAATCTCCAAAGACTATCTATGGAAATCCTTTTTGCACATTTGCAGGAAAGGAGTAGTGAATGTCATTTACCATCTCTGAAGGGGGGAAGGGAGATGCCCAGGGACATATGACAGTATCCTGCATGCCCCAAGATCCCTATGTATATTGAGGTAAAAGGGCATTCTCTATTAAGAGTGCACCTCCTGTCATTCGCAACATCCATGGTTGAAAAGAAGACAATCTGTGTGTGCTAATGCTGTGGATATCACAATTTCTACCACTGTTTCCACTATCTAGTTCTTGAAATTTCGAGTTTTACTGCATGTGTGCATTTCCCTGGACTAGGAGCTTGTGTTTTTAGTTACGCAAGCTCTATGTTATTATATTACAAAAAGTAGCATCTATTAATGTGCACTGCACTATTTATCATCCCTCAAGTACTTTCTTATCAGTTGTGTCCACATGTACATCAGAATTGCACACAATATTTTAAGGTCATTGACAATCGAGTTAGCACTGCGTCAGATATGACAAAAAGAGTATAAAGACACCTCAATTAGGAAGATGTCACATCAGTTCAGAACTCACCCTAAAATGAATGCATATTCAAAGATGTCAAAGCGTGCAGTTCATCCTTCTAATCATCTAGGATGGTAACAGAAATATACACAAATGTCCAAGAAACATCTCTTAGTTTGACATTTAATATTTTACCATATTTGTTGTAATAATTATGCCTGTATCAGAAAAACCTGCCATAACAGGTTTTTAAAAATGTTATGTACTGGACTGAAATCACTCATAGTTTAAACTGGCCTCTTCAATATTAAACTAGGACACAGGGCCTAGTACTACTCAGTACTATCTAGCACAGAAAGGTTACTTAGGCACCAAAGGCTTGGGCTACTGTACTTTTTTTTTATTATTATTCTATCAAAGATACCACAAAGTCATAAAAGTACAGATAAGACCAAGGAAAAACCATAGACAGAGTAGCTAAAGTAAAAAAGTTGCTTCACTGCATCTCTGCAACAGCTGCTAGAAAGAAATAAGTAAGTAAATAAATAAGGCCATTCATTCACATTGATGAAAAGTGCTCCTTTTGGTCCTGGGTTACTACTGATCAACAAAAATCAGATGTTTCATTCTAAATAATGATGAAATAATACTTAAATAATCTACATTAAAGAGAGGAAATCTTGTTAAATTACAGCAGAAAATAATACTCGTTATGTATATATATCAAATAACTGCTCTAGCTTCAGATACTATGTAGGGACACAGAAAGCAAAATATCCTTGATGGAAAGGAGCTATGTAGTGCCCCTGTGTGCTACAATTGCCCAGTATCCATTTATGTGGAGGAAGTGAAGAGAGGCCTTCTCAACTATGGTGCATGTCTTATCTTCAACACTCAGGACAGAAACAGAAGAGGAGGTAGGACAGCATAAAATGATGGAATACCATGCAAGTATTGGAAGACTTCACCCAAAATCTCTAGCAATTACAGCACACTCTTAATTTTCATTTAAAATTAAAAAGTATGAAGCTTACATGCTGGCAAATCAAGTGGAAATGACACAACAGTGCCTGCCAGAACCTGTAAGCATCCTGAAAACAACAAATGGACATGAAAACTTTCCTGTTTGTTTTCCTGAGATATAAATAACCAATCCATCTAACTGGGTCCCTATGAATACCATGTAAAAGAAGACATGCATGGGGCAAGACAATATTGAGTGGGCATGGTTGGGCGAGTCATCTATTTGACAAGCAGATAAATTTTGGGAACATGTATCATTTGGATGTAATGGAATTTATAGGATTCTGTGAAAGTTTTTCTGCCTTTAGACAGAAAAATAGCCTGAAACAGATCTTCTATATATGTTTTGGTAAATCTGTGCGAAGGACAGTGACATCCAAGGAAGAAGTGGAACATATCAATAATTAATTCTGAAAACTCCTTTGTAAGTGTGCAATTTTGCTGTCTTACAGTCTTAGCTATTAAACAACAAAAAAAAAAAGGATGGAAAAATTGCTTTAGACAACAGAAAAAATGTCTTTATGGTAACATGCTGCTGCTTTAGTATTCTATGGTGCACATTGTGCATTAAAATGTCATCTTGGTAATTTTCTTCACGGTAAGAAAATGTGAATAAAATCCCAAAACATTGTGAAAAGAGACATTTGAACGTTGAGAAGAGTGAGTTTGAGTATTGTATGAATCTGTCTGAATTTCCTAACTCAAAGTTTCCATTTCATTGCAGAGTTATTGCAGAGGCAAAATGTCTTGTTTTTTTGTTAGGGTGTTAGGGTTTTTTTGTTTGTTTTTATTTAAAAAATTTGCTATATACAGAGTTCTGATAAGGGAAGCTGTTGCAGTAGATTTCTCCTGATTATGCTAGGCAGTATTATACAATTTCCATGCTGTTTCAAAGGAAGTTTGATACTGCTAGCGACTAAAAATGTCATGTAAGAAAAGACATGCATATGGCAAGACAGAATTGAGTGGGCATGGCTGGGCCAGTCATCTGTTTGACAACATTAAAAATATAGTGGAAAAATAGATCACCATATATGCAGTTGAATAGATTACAATGATTTACAGTTCCTGCTACTCTAAAATGTAAATTAAACAAAACAAAAAGTATTATGCTGGAAAAAAACCCAACTATGGCTCCAAAATATGAATTAAAAGATACACTGTACTATTTTGCTTGTTTTCTTGCTTTTTTCTTTCTGGATGTTTGTATGTCTATCATGGCAGACATTATCCCCATTATCTGGGGATAATGGACAAAAGAGTAAAAATCAAAGGTATGAATTTATGTTGAGTAAAGAATGTCTATCCAACTCAACACAAGATTAACGCTACTACCAGTATTTGATTATTTTGGTAAAACACATTACTCACAAAATCATGATGGGATAAAATTGATCTATAATAATGTAACTTTAAAAAAACCCACACCCCATAGTTCTGCTCTCAGCTTTGCACTTGATATCATTGCCAAACTTTATTGGAAATACATTTATTTTGATTTCTGAAAATCTAGCTGTGTTTAGCCATTTCAAAACTGGTCAGCAGTAAAGATACTTCTGCCTCATTTACAGATCTTGAACATGGATCAGACAATCATTTGGAACATTAGTCAAACAGATCACTAGCTAATGATTTCTGACAGGCGCTGCAGTAACAGACTAAGGCTCAGCCTGGCTAGTAGCATCTGACAATATCTTTCTGGAGCCAGCAATAGGTCTTAGTAGACAGATAATGCGATTGAGTAAGACTACTGGCCTCATACCACTTAGTACCTCTTAAATACTTCCAGGAAAAAAAAGCACATAGCTCTGACAGCAACTAAATAATCACTTCCCTACAGTCCACTGAAAATAAAAAACAATAGGACTGTATGCACAGGCATTTTGAAATACAGTAAATTCTCTCCCATAGCTCCCCATTGAATGCGTATTTAAAAACACCTAGGTAGTGCAGTCTTTATTACTCTAATCCATAAAGTGGTTATGTGCCTGTGGTCATCCTGACTATGGCTGAAGAAGTTTCACAACACAAACTCAGATGTTCTTGTATTTTTGTCCAAAGCAGACCGTGAGAAAGATTGGACAGCAATAAGAAAGTTGTGTTGTCTATGTAATCTATTAATTATAGGGAGCACAGAAATTGTTTGGTTACAATTGAGCATCGATCCTAGGAAAATGATACACCAACATCAACTGAATGGCAGATTGCACCCTGTTAAATGCTAAATGTATTCAGGCATAGTGAGCATTCAGGTTAGAAGCAGTACAGTTTTATCTGCAATGTTCACAATTAAGAGATGCTGAAACAGCGTCATGCTGAGGGCAGAGGGTACTCCTGATTTCCCAGAACCATTAGTTTTCCCTCTTTTCTCACAACTGAAATGTACCAACTTGAATTCTGCAAATGTGAATGCTAACTTACAGAATCACAGAATGGTATGGGTTGGAAGAGACCTCTAAAGATCCTCTAGACCAGACCCCTGCTAAAACAGGTCTACCTAGGTCAGGTCACGCAGGAACACATCCAGCCAGGTTTCGAAAACCTCCAGAGAAGATTTCAGAGAGCCTCTACTCTGCCTTGGTGAGGCTTCATCTGAAGTCCTGTGTCCAGTTTTGGGCTCCCCAACTCAAGAGGGACAGGGAACTTCTGGAGAGAGTCCAGCACAAGGCCTCCAAGATGATCAGGAGACTGGAACATCTTCCTTATAAAGAAAGGCTGTGGGAACTGGGGTTGTTTACTCTAGAGAAGAGGAGGCTGAGGGGAGATCTCAGTATTTACAAATATCTAAATGGTGGATTTCAGGAGGTTGGGGCATCTCTTTTTTCTATTATAACTAGAGATCATAATGAGATGAAGTTGGAATACAAAAAGTTCAATTTAAACATAAGAAAAAACTATTTTACTGTGAGGGTGATGGAGCCCTGGCACAGGCTGCCCAGGGCGATTGTGGAGGTCTTCAAAACTCACCTAGATGCGTTCCTGTGTGACCTGATCTAGGTGGACCTGCTTCTGCAGGGGGGTTGGACTAGATGATCTCTAAAGGTCCCTTCCAATCTCTGCCATTCTATGACTCTGATTCTTGTTAGGACATGGCTATTGCCAAAGTGTGGCTTGGTTGACACTCTCCCTGAGGGATAACTGCTCAATCCAGTCCACCCTCTTCCCTCCTCTTATATACTTATATACTCGGCTACCAAGTGCAATGTTTACCTTGATGCTCTATAAACTTGCATGGTAATACAGACTTTAGTTTACTTGTGTCTGCATCTGCTTGAAGGATTAGAGAAGCAAAGACAAACATTTTACTCATTCCTGAACAATCCTTAAGATAAGACCTGAGTTTCTTTACCTGTAATAAATCCTACTTGCATGGTCTGCATAATATTCAGAGTAAGTACATTTTGCTTTGACTCTGAATGGAAGATATGTAAATACAAGTAACCGATTTAAAAAGTTCTTTTCCCCAAAGTAATTTCAAACTCCTGTTGGCTTCCATGAGGTCAGGAGTTCAGGCTGTATGTAGAAACTTAAAAGAGATGAAATGTCCAGGTGATTGAATAAACGTCAACTTTTGTTCTCATCCTTTTTTCATCCCTATTAGCTTCTGTATTACTGTTCGTAATTCTGACCTTCATCCCTATTAGCTTCTGTATTACTGTTCGTAATTCTGACCTTCTGTGCCACTAATAATTCTATTAGTTCTGATTCTTCACACCTACAACTTTATAAGAATGCAGTCTTCATTTTATTATTTATTATACCTCATAAAGAGTTTCAGTAAAATAAATTTAAAAAAAAAATCTCAGCCAGCTCACTCAGAGCAAAAACCTATGCAAATATCAAAATCAGGTTTTTTAGTTTGTTCTTATGGTAAAATTTGATTTTTTTACTGCAAGAGACATTATTCTAGTAAACATTTTTGTGATCTTTATTTAGTATAGGAATGTAATGTTTTCCAAACCAGCTATTGTTGACATGTTTCTTCAAAATAAAGCATGGCTTAACAGTCTGGAGTGAAGAAGCTTCATCTGTTACTCTTTAACAACAATATAAGAGGAAAAAACAGTTTATGTATCCTTTCCATCCTGACAGATGTGACAATAGCTGGAAACACTGTGCCTGCCAAGAGCTTTTATCAAGTATGTTATAACAACTAGTAATAAGTGTAAATAATAAATGGCTACGATCTTATGGGAAACAGTGGCCATACTAAACAATTTTTGGTGCTTGCTGATGGGAGTCTGCTAGTCTTGGAATTCCCTGGCTTCCCAGTAGAGTTTTGGCCTGACAATAAACAACAGTTTAATACTTTATCTAATCCCAGCCAGGAGGTAAGTTCAACAGCAAGCTTTTGCAGATGTTCACATCCAATAATCTATCCATAATTGATGAAACAGGGAGGTCAGATGTAATGGTTGCTACTATTCCAGCAACAAATAAATGGTTATTGACAAAACAAGGCAGTGTGGTGCTGACTGCTGAGCAGTGACAAGCATGAAACAGTGCTGAGACAGAAGTAGTGATGTGAATACAGTCCTTCATCTTGAGAATTCCTCAATGCGATGTGTGGCACAAGGGCCACTCTGACACATAAGCAGATGGAGGTGACTCGTAAAGGAAAAATGAGATTCTGCAAGTACATAAAAGACAAAGGCAGAGGAGGAGGTGGAGAAAGAACAAGGAAAAAGGGCTGGACAAGACTGGAAATTTGGGTAAGTGCAATAATGTGAATTCTTCAGAAATGTTTTTGTATAGCAGCTCTGTGATCCAGATGTCTGGTCCACTTTTATCACACTACTGTGTCTATGTGAATGGACCTGGCTATCAGATTGCTGTAGCCTCCTAAGGCATGAATATCAGACTACATGCATGTGCATGCTTATAAGCCCATTGCTTCTTAGACACAATGCCTACAAATATTCTGCTTCATGCTTATTAATATCTTTAGTCCACCTATGAACAGATATTTTTAACTACACAGTTTTCTTAACTAAAATCAAACAAACCAACCCTTAAATTTGCATAACGCAATGGAAAAAAATGTGGAGATAAAGTAGGAAGGTATAAAAATAATTAAGTCACTTAAAAAACATTATTTTTCTACAAACCTCTGTGGTTTTTAAAGGAAAAGTCCTTGTTCAACTGAAAACATCATATTCTCTAAGTTTTAACTCACGTAAAAAATGTAGTAGAAGGATTAATGGACTGCTTTTATTGACTGAATAAAACTTGAGTCATTTACATGCAAACAGACACTTGAAATCTTTTGCATTCTTTTCAGTGTTAAAAGATAGTATCTTTACAATGTTTACTGTGAAATATTCCGATATGAAAACCAGCAGAATGAAATGGTGGCCATTATTGCTGTACGTAGTCATAAAAAGATTTCAGACAGAAATATTTTAAATATTAATATTACTAAAATCACTTAAAGCACCAAGGAATGTTAAATCGATTTAGTTAGAAGTACAATTTATTTCCCACTTTGCTACCAATTCTTTTGATCAGCTTTAAAATAATACATAAGCTGAAAGCAATACAGCAAAACAAATTGCTTCTAGCAATGAAGCAGCAAGCAGATTTTATACTGGCATGCTTCAGTGTTTTAACTTCTCATATTATTTATCTATCGAAGGATATATTTTAAATTCCTTAAGATCTGATGGCCAAATCAAGACCTCTTATTCTCCAATCTACTTATTGATGGTTCTGATCAAACAAAGTTGTTAAGCATTTGCTGACACATAAATATGACTTGTCCCCTTGAAGTCAATGGGAATAACTGAACTGAAATGCAATCACATTTTTACTAAGTAAATTGCTGCAGCTTGAAAAATACCAAATTGAGAAACCAATCTAATTTTAAAAGCCTTATAGATTTTTTTAAAGCCTGTTTATTTGAGCTAAACTATACAAAGGAAAACAAAACCTCTCAGACTATGAATATATTTGCATTTAAGTACTGAAATTCCTAAGTTTGTACGGTGTGGGTACAAATGTTTAATTTCTCAAAACAAATAAAATTTATGACTTCCCTAAGTATTTTATCTAACAGAATTGGAAAATTTCTCATACTTTTCAGCCATTTGCTACAGCCTTGGGTATAATATGTGCAGTTTCACTAATGGATATATTACTGGCAGTTCTTAAGTTCTTTCACATAATTGTTTCACAGATGATATAAGCTATGAATTTAGACATGCTGTAACTATCTGTTTCCCTCAGTTATAGAAAGAATTTAGGTTCCAAGGTTTAGCCCACCTAAGCTAGAAATCCAATGTAGTCTAAAGTACATAAAGTATGTCTATATAACCTCTAGAACATACAATTGTACTGCTTTGTCTTTTTTGTTCCTGGCCTGTAGGAATGAAATGAGTACAAACTTGTTTATCAGCAGTTATTTGGAAAAAAAAAAAAGTATATTTTATTAGCTATTCTAAAAAAAGTTTCAAAACAGCAAGTAGAAAATACCTGCCTAAATTGCATCTTTTAACTGCCTGAAGATAGTTATTAGTTTTAGGAAGCTCAGTCAGGGCAAGTGGGTTAATTGCAACCTTATATTCCATAAAACACACACTGTGCAGCTGTGCTCACAATCTGGCTTCTACCCTGCCTGGGAAAGTATAAGGAGGAGCCATCTCTATTGGCTGCATCTAGCAGTGAATACACAGAGAATAGCAGAGACTGGTCCATTCCATCAGCTATATCAAAAAGGTAGGACAACAGTAAAAGGTCCATGATTGCCAGCTGCTCCAAGCCTTAGAGAAGAATAGATGCAGAGATATTTTTATTCTCTTGCCGAGCAGTTTAAGGAGTTATTATGGCTTTGTCCCCAATGTTTCATTACATTAGAACTAAGCAAATGTTCAGTAAGGGACAATTTGCTGCTTTTAAATTAAAACATAACAGCTAGCAACAATTTGAAAGAAATGATTCCGTCATCCAAAGAATTATTTTGATCTTAGGATATATATTATTATCATTAATGTTGAAGCACGTAAATATTCTTAATGGTGTTGCACCACAGCCCCCTCTGTACACCAGTGCATGTGTGTTTAAGATAATAATAAAACTTGTCATTTTGTAATTGATACCTTGAATCAAAATCTTAAAAACAAACCAAAAAAAGAGCAGAGTTCGAAGTTTGGGAAATCACATTTGATATGTTAGATGGCATGACTTCTAAATTCAGGATGTTTAACATATCATAGAATCATGGAATGGTAGGGGTTGGAAGGGATCTTTAGAGATCATCCAGGCCAACCCCCTGCAGAAGCAGGTTCACCTAGATCAGGTTGCATAGGAACATGTCTAGGTAGGTCTTGAAGACCTCCAAGGAAGGAGACTCCACATATATATTTTAAGTAAGGCTATATAAACCTTATAAATATATACAAACCCTGGGACTTTCATATGGCTTGGGAATTAAACACAAACACGCAAACAAAACAATGTCTTCCATGCACAGCCCTCAAAATCAGAGATTTAAACTTCTGTCAACAACTTGTAATCAGATTCTTGAGAACACCAGTAGTCAGATAGTCCCAGTGTTCTGGAAAGATGGTATAGGTTTACCTAATGGAACATGCAGTCAGATCTGCAGCTTGCTGCAGTTGTCTTACTCTTTTGGAATGTATGAATTATTACCTTTTAAATTAGAGTAGATGAGAAGTACACCCCTTTATGGTGTTTTGGTAGCCAGTCTTATGGAACATGAGATTCCTAAAGAGTAAGGTTGATACCAACAAGTTATTAGTGCACTAACTTTCATTGCTGCTATGGGAAGATGGAAATCTGATAATCTGTTTTGCTTGTCATCAATGAATAATTTTTTACGTACTTAGTGTTTTTTGTTTCTCATGCTCTAGAATTTTTTGTAACTTGACTACTGGAATTCTATGTCAGTATCACATTTAAGAGTGTATTCTTGTGGTACATTTATCTTGACAAAAATCCAGTTCACTCAGGAGATGCAATTAAACAAGTAAATGCGGTTTGAACCACACACTCAAAATGAAAATCATATCATGTTCCAAGGCAATTTTAGTGGACCACCTATCAACAAGGTGCAAATCTGTGTAGTAAATAGAAAAGTGCAAAAGGAAAATAGTATTATTAGCTCTGAGGGCTAATCAAAACACTTTCCCTATTTTTTTTCAGGTTTTTGAGAAACTGACTGACATAGGAAAATGATTACCTGGATTAAACCAACAGAAGATATCCTTCTTTCACTAAGAGACTTTTAATATTGAAATAAAAAGTTAGATCTTTCTTTCACTGTGTAAATCAACAACAACAAATTGAATGACCAGATATCTCTTCCCTGAAGTTTCAAGTCTTCTTCCAGATTATCAACACAGATTCTAATTTCTTTACTCCATCACTATTTGAGTCAGTATATTTTGTCAGGTGAAAGCTCACTACCAGTGCTTACCTTTCACACAGAATTTTTTTTCACCAATGCCTAGCAGCACTGGGAGCTTTCAGAAACATGAAATTTAACCAGCTTCAGATGTGGTTTACTAATTTCTAAACCATCAAGAGGAAATCCTTTTTCTATACGTAATCCATTGTCAGTGTCAAGATCAGTCAAAAGTGCCTGCCATAAAAAAAGACTTGTTCTTGTCTAGGGTGTTGGTTTTTTTTCCCCTCAGATATGAAAAAAAAAATTCTATATGTGTACAGTTTTAAGAACAATTTAAAAAGCTTCAAAATATTGAAGGCTCTAGGAATGATAAGACCTTTTCTTAAACTGGTATGCTAAAATGTTTTTTCAAGTACATGACACCATTTGCAAAGCTGAAAAAGTCGCACTTCATTACTAATGATTAAATATCACCTACAGATGAATAAAGTAAAGAAAGTTTAAACTGAACCTCAGTGGTCTACCCAGACACCATTGACAGAAGTGTATCTTGAAGTTCAGCTTTCTAGCAAAGCACTAGAATGGTAATCTCAAATCTCAAAGGAATGATACTCATTCATCTCAGATATCTTTCACAACATTTGTGAGAAAACAGGAAAACATTCCATCTATCTTTTGGAATTCTTTTATTTACTAAGATCCCCCTGGTTAATCAAATTCATACATACATATGGGCATAATCTGTATGACTAGATATAATAGATATAATTAGGTAAAACATACCATGCATACTGACTTCAGAATATTTGCATCCCAGATAGACTTACAGACATTCTGTCTAGCTGCATAAGTTGAGACAAAATTTTCGGTTGTTCTGGTGCAGACTTTTTCAGAAATTAACTTTATAGTCATAAATCATCTCTTATTACTTTAATAGGGTAATTTTGAATGTGAAGATGTCTTTGTAAGTTCATAAATTTTCTCGATAATTTTATGCCTGTGGCTTGTATATCGTAATTCTGACAATTCATGCACATAGCATTATGTCATAAATTATCACATTTATTTTGGCATGAGCCTCAGTACTCACGAACACTGCTTCTATTATTTAAATATGTAACATATCTGAAAGATAGGATTCAGTATCTAAAAGAAAGGAACACTTAGGAAAAACCCTGACAAGGGATGAGGACTGCAATTTTCCTGATGATTCAGGATGCAATACTAATTGAAAGAGAAAAAAACCCATGGTGTCCAACTCTTTGAAGAATCCTTGAAAGCCCAGTTTTAAAAAAAATGCCCACATCAAGCATTCAATTATAATACCTTATGCAAGACTTCTAATGGCACAGAAGTGTTGCACTTGATACTTAGCTTGTTATGCAACTCTGAAGACAAACAACTAAACAGCAACTTTTACTTCAAAAATAGCCTAGATAACTCTCCCTGAGAAAATCTATAATGTTTAAGACAAAATCTATATAATGTGAACTATTAATATTTTGTATTATAATTTGTGGAAAAGCTATTAGGCTTGATTGTGAACCAGATTATATGAAAAATATTATGAACATATCACACCATTATTGAACCTAATTATTTCTCAGGCTTTCAAACTTGCATATACTTATATTTTATATCTGAGTAGGTCCATTGAAATCAATCATATATATATATAAATAATAAAATTAAACCAATTTATACAGATTACACACCAAATCATATTATGTTAGATTAAACACCAAGAACCTAGCAAATAAAAACCTCCAACAAAAGTAGCCCATTCTATACAAAGTGACTGCATATTTTTGATATAATAGGCTGCAGCTTAATAATTTCAACCTTTAATTACTGCATCAGAGAATGAATATTTTGAACATATGCTTCTCCACTCTGCTAGAAGGTATGAATGAAAGAGAAACAAGTTCATATGCACGCTACTGTGTGTGCATGTTGGGGGAGGGAGTAGCACACTAAACAGCACAAGGAACCAAGTGGCAACAATTGGAGGAAATGGTGTCTGTAACAGCTGCTCCTTTCAGATTCCCCTAGAAGGAGACTGCCTGAGGTGGGCTACAGCACAAAAGGATAAAGAAGATGAAAACTGATGCAAAGCAGGAAAATAACTGCTGAGACCCCTGAGTCTACATCCGAATAGTCCCAAGCTGTGTGGCAAGACCTCTTTAGCATGCTACAGAAGCTGGTGATGAACTACATATTACCATGAGGCAAACTGGCTCCTAGCTGTATTGTCTGCATGTTATGTGTAATGATAACCAGTAGTCCTCTGGGAACAGGATGCAATGATTTCATCTCTGTAAGCATCTGAGCTCCCCTTGGATACAGAGACCATTAAACTGAGAACAGAAGGGTAAATTTTAGGCAATGATTTCTAATTGGAGAGTGAAGACAACTTGTTTTCAACAGTACTGTCAACCACTGATATTTTATTGCTGCGTATATTGATCACTGTTAAGGACAAAAGGAACCAAAATTTTTACCCTCTTTTCTTAGTGCCATAGCACACAATGTATTTTCTGAATGAAGTACTTTGTAGGTTTCTTTTATAGTATTGGAAATGCCATTATATTAGGCAATGCCACCATATTATCACATAATGTGTTATTTACACTGAAAAGTAGTGTTATTTTCATTACTGTTAAAATAACATTTTATACTTTTAATATAATGAATCATTTATGTTTTGTACTACAGAGACTTTCTTTCCCTTTAAAAAACCGTGTATGTTGCTTTCCTTACCTGTCAGATGCTTTTTGTAAGACTAAAAACAATAGGCACAATCTATTATGTATATGCTTTAAATTAGTAGTAGCCCATTACAAAGTGCAAGGTTTCAAAATCTTTCTTAAAAAACAATAATTCCACATGTGACAAAAAGAAATGGAACTTTCAAGTTTGCCATAACTTTTTGGCTGGAAGCATGGGGACACAATGAATCTAAAGAGGGAGCTATAAAAAGCAAGCAAAATGGAATCTGAGGAAACAATGCCAGGACATCTAATATTTCTGATACTTTCAAGGGTAGTTTTGATCCTTTCTATATCATGGACCCTGTGTTGTCCTGTTCATTAATTAATTTCTCCTGTGATGGAGAGATCAAATATGCACGCAGTCTTCTTTATGTAGTTAATTTTTAAAAATCTTGCTAGTCTTCATTCACACAGCTTATTGTGATTCTCAGAAACTTGACATTCTTACCTGATCAACTTTCCTGTTGTCACACTTGCCAGGTAAAAACCAATGCCTATAAACTTCAGGGCAAAAAAAATCTTAGTCTAATCTGTCACACCAGGTTCTTGGAAGAGATCAAATATCTTCTTCTCATTGCTGCTGCAACTATTAGATACAATTTCATAAAAATGTATGTAGCTTCTAAATTTTGAAATATTTTCACATTCAGCTACTGACTTTGACTGCAACTGATGTGAGAACAGGCTCCAACTTTCCAGCATTTAGTTCATTTATTCAGAAGATATGCCTATTAGCATTGCAGAAATATATATAAAGATGGTCAATACCTTTTGGAAAAATCATATCACAGATCACGTAAGAGGGTATTTCAAGACAGAAAACTGGAACCCCTCTTACACTGCAGGAACTAATCAAACAATATTGAAACCCATGCTAGACTCACTCTGACTTCCATTGGTCTATTACTGAAAAAAATAAACCACCACAACAAGTTACCACAAAGAATGACCACGATAATATATCTATTAATAAAAGATTAATATCTATTAATAAAATAAAGTAATTTTGAAGTTAAAAGAACAAACAGAAATAGTAATAGTAATTGTCCAGTTAATTGCAATAATCATGGACAAAATATTAAACCAAATTAATTTTCCAGATAACATTTTTACAAGGATCATGGAGGACTGTGGCTTCTCTGATGACTGCCACTTACAAATTAAGTTTCTGCTTATCTTTCAATCTAACCTATAATGAATTAGAGGAACGTTCCTTCCAGACTGGAATTCCATATGTAGGGATTTCATTGTCTTAGAATTTTTATGTATCAGAGACTCAAGGAAACATGAGAAGAGGAGCTTGAACTCAAGTATCACCAGAAGGGATTACATCAGCATTAGTTTTTTATACCAAAAGTAGTTAATATTTTTCTACATTCTTGAAATTCTGAAAAGCTCAACAAGTGAGTTGACATATTCTTAATTATTGCTCACAAATACACTGTATCAAACTAGTATGTAAAACATGTTTTATAGAAAAATGTAACTAAATAAAAACTGATGCCAAGGAGGCAGAGAAAGGCATTGGCAAAGCTTAAGCAACTTTAAAATGAACTTACTGATAACGCTATCTGTTGTTCTCCAGCAAAATTATATGCTAAACTTAAGCAATATGCAGCTTCTCCTTCCATCTTCATGTCACCTCCTAATGAAAGGATTAAAGTCACAGTTACTAGTGTAATCTGAATAAAATTACATTAGTATCCACAATTCTTAAATAACATGAAGATATGTAAATACTGTAGTAAGTTCTTCCTTCTCCTAACCCTTGCC
Source organism: Urocolius indicus (assembly GCA_013401255.1). Classification (NCBI taxonomy): domain Eukaryota; kingdom Metazoa; phylum Chordata; class Aves; order Coliiformes; family Coliidae; genus Urocolius; species Urocolius indicus. The sequence continues at coordinate 36,844 of WBNH01009625.1, forward strand.
ATTTATCTCTTTCCAAAATATATAGTGGTAATTGGAAACAGAGGCTACGGATTGAAACAAAGTTCAACAAGAAAGTTTGGCTAAGTCAGAAAATATCTTTCAGTAAGTAATACAGTACAACCAATTTATTACACTGTAACGTTCTCTGTCATAAGTTTTTTAACAATAAACAGTGTCTCCACTTTAGAAAATCATAGTAGCCTCTCTCTATATCCATATATAAGACTAGCTACAAATATATAATACACCCTAATATATAAACACAAAATATGTCGACCCATATACTTCCCTGATGTGAATCTTAGAGAAACACCAAGAGAGAACCATCAACAGACTAGATTCATATTTGTTAGTCTCACAGCTAATCTGCAAGCTACTGATGGCTAGAATAACTAAAAAAAGAGGTTTTTTTCACTAATACTGATCAAAGCTGGTCTTATTATAGTGCTCCCTCAATAGAAAACCATCTATACCAAAATTTATACAAATTATATAAATTTCTACTGTATTACACAATATTCAAAATTTTCACCTCCCTAACATTAATATCTATTAAATAACAGATAAAATTATATTTAAAACAGCCAATAATTCAGTCTTTCTGATGCTCAATATCCATCTGCTCAAACACAACAGAAAAAATCAACCTGAAGCATAACTGCATGTCAGGATATATTGTAAAATGCATAAATAATTTTATTTGCAATAAAAAGGGCACTTAATGTTGCATAAAATTATAAAAAGTCTGTAACTCAAAAACCTGATGGTCTTTTCCAACATTCAATACTCTTTGAAAGGCTTAATGATGCAAAAGGATACAGAGATACCATTTCACAGAGGAATAACAAATGAAAAGTTGCTAGGGATGTCAAAAACATCCTTCCTTACTTAAGAACTGTCTGAGAGTCTGAAGTGGGTAATATCTAATCTTGATTCATAAAATACATAAACATAGATGATAGTCCAGATGGACAGAATGTACATTACAAGTGGCAGTTAGAACCAGTATGGGTTTAACTAAATTGTTAAATACAGGTTTCATAGATAGAGGTTATTGTTCTGCAATGAGGACCAGAGAGCTCTTCTAAACAGAGCTTCTAAAGCTAAAATTTAAAAAGAACAGTGCCAAGTACACTGTGCATAGTGATATTTACTACATTTCTCAGGAAGCTATAAAATTATTAATTCGAAGTAATGGCACTTGAATATCTGCCTGGTCAAAATAATTTTTGGGAATATATCAGATCCATTTTGATAATCTCGTCATTTCCAGCAGCTTTCACTAAAAATAAGAGAGAAGTTGACGGAAAACTTCATCAGTAGTCCTTCTAGTTACTACTACTAGTAAATATTAGTAACATCAGTTTTACTGTAGCTGTGACTTAAGCACATAGAAAAAGCTAAAAGCTCAACAGATGCAGCTGGAAAAGATGGAGAAGTTTTTGGGTACATATGTTCTTCAGCTGATTGTGTTGGCATTCTCATGTTGGATACAAACTCCTAAAAGGTCTAAACAGGCAACTTGCAAGACAGATCTACTAATGAAAACTACAGATAAAACCAAAATAAGTTATTTAATGGTTTAAAGAAAATATAGCCAAATGCAATCATATACCCTCACAAATTAATAATTTGCAATGAAAAGAATGATATTCTTTCCCCGTAAGTCCTATTTGGTTTATTCCCTCAAAATTACCACATAAAACATTCAGATTTCAAATGGTGATTTAAAATATTTTTCCTCATGAGATAAGGCAAGATAAAATCTTTTCATTCTTTAGAATTAATATTATCAAAGACAAACAGTAAAGTTCACAATGGCTTAGATGTCTGAAATCTCATCAGTTTTTTCCAGTAGTATCTACTGGTCTAACAAAGATATTTATTTTTGAGAACTTGCCTTGGCTTCATTTTCTACAGAGTGCTATGTTTACTGCCTACCTATACAGCTATATATGCATTTGTGGCAAAATTTATTTCAACTTTTGGAAAATATTCTCAATTATTCATCATTTTTTGATAGTTTAATTCTATGTATTCCAACTCCTACTTAAAGACCAACTAACAGAACGCTGGACGTACATTATTAAATTAAAAACTCTTTTGTATCTAGTGACATATATTGAATCAATTTTATATATTAATTGTGGGTGCAATTCATATGCAGAATATACCTCTTAAGGGATACCATGAAAGGCTCTTGAATTGCTATGTTTGGAAGATGATTACTTAAGGCCTTTGATCTTACTTCTAAGGAGCACCCCAATAATCACCTGGAAAAACTAAGTGAACATTTAAAATCAGCTTTTGAGAAACAAGCAATAGTAAGATTTCTGAAAAATTTGGAAAGTTATGTTTATATTCCTAAAGACAACTTGTAAGATTTGCCTTCCCTTTTCTGTTCTTATGTGTAAGAAATGTTCCATATATAACATTCAAGTACTATTCTAATTTCCCTCAATTTTAAACCTATCCATATATGATCATATAGCTGTTATTCAGAACAAGAAGCCAACCAGGTGTAGTCAGCATGGATTTAAGACAAGGAAATTGTGCCCCACCAACCCGATAACCTTCTAGAATAAGATGACTGGCTTGGTGGATGGAAGGATAAAAAGTGGGTACTGTATTGAAAAGCATTTTAGCAAGGCTTCTAACAATGACTCCCATAATATTTTCATATACAAGCTGATAAAGAATGTCTTAGGTAAAAAGACAGTGAGGTGGACTGAAAACTAGCTGAGTTACTGACCTTAAAGGATTGTAAGCACAGCATTAAGTCCACTGGATGGCCAGTTGCTAGTGGAGTACTCAGGGATCAATACTGGCATTAACATTAATTAATTATCTTCACTAATGAGCTGGATGGTGTCACCAAGCACACTCTCAGCATGTCTGTAGGCAATACAAAATTGGGGAGGAACACATGATACACCAGGAAGGTGGTCATGCTGACATTCAGAGGCAACTTGGCAGGCAAGAATTGGGCTAATGGCAGTGCCATGAAGTTCAGGAAAGGGAAATGCACTCTCCTGTACCAGTACGGGCTGGGGGTTGACCTGCTGGAAAGCAGCTCTGTGGAGAGGGACCTGGGAGTCCTTGCTGATAATAAACTAAACATGAGCCAGCAATGTGCCCTCATGGCCAAGAAGGCCAATGGCATCCTGGGATGCATCAAGAAGAGTGTGGCCAGCAGGTCATGAGGTTCTCTTCCCCCTCTTACTCTGCCCTGGTGAGGCCTCATCTGGAGTCCTGTGTCCAGTTCTGGGCTCCTAAGCTCAAGAAAGGCAGAGTACTGCTGGAGAGAGTCTAGCATAGGGCCACCGAGATGATCAGGGGACTGAAGCATCTTCCTTATGAGGAAAGGCTGTGGGAACAGGGGTTGTTCAGCCTGGAGAAGACTACAGGGGATTTCATTAATAATTGGTATTTGAAAGGTGTATGTCATGAGAATAAGGCAACACTTTTTTTCTGTAGTGTCCAATGATAGGACTAGGGGTCATGGACAAAAGCTGGAATACAAAAAGTTCCACTTCAACATAAAGCAAAACTTTTTTACTGTGAGGATGAGGGAGCCCTGGCACAGGCTGTCCAGGGAAGACGTGGAGTCTCCTTCTCTGGAGGTTTTGAAAACCTGCCTGGATGCCTTCCTGTATGACCTGATCTAGGTGGACCTGCTTGTGCAAGGCAGCTGGACTAGATGATCCTTAGAGGTCCCTTCCAATCCCTACCATTCTGTGATTCTATGAAATGACAAGTCCTGCACCTGGGGAGGGATAACCCCCAGACCATCCTAGGCTGCAAGCCAGCTGGAAGGAAAGGATCCTGTCAGATGATTAGGGCTTTCTGGTACACAAGAAGTTGTTCATGAGACAAAAATGCACATTCCTGGCACAGGTGACCAATGGGATCCTGGCTACTGGGAGCATCTGTACTAGGAGGAGAAGCTGAAGGAGCTGAGACTATCCAGAGCATGGAAGAGAAGGCTTAGGGGAGATTTCATCAATTTGTACAAATTTATGTTGGGAGAGTGTAAAAAGGAGGAAGTGTGCAAAGAGGGGCAAGCAAAGTTCTTCTCAGTGTTTCTTAGTGACAAAACAAGAATCAATGTGTCATGGTTTCATGTGAAGCGCTTTCTGGTAATGGGGTAGGGGCTGTAAAGTTGGCTCCTGTAAGAAATTTCTTGAAACTTGCCCCAGCTCTGAGTCAGACCCAATTCTAAGGCTGAGACAATCAGGTGCCTCCACTATTCACTTTTTAAGGAGAAGAAAATGGAAGAGGAGGGATCTTCATGTTCCTTCTTGCTTTTCTTCTTTTCCAGCTGGTGGTGGTGCAAGACAGAGAGAGAACCAACCATGCAGACCACATGGTCAGTGAGGGAAGAGAGGAGGAGCTTTGCTGCAGTAGAGACTCCTCTCCATCCTGTGGAGAGGACTGGTGAAGCACAGATTTGTTTGCATTTCGTAAAAGACCCTGTGCCAGGGGCAGTGACTATGCCCAGAGGAGACCATGTCCTGTGGGAGGGACTCCATATTCACAGAAGCTGTAGCTGGAACCACACTAAAGAAGTTCATTAAGGACAGCGTCCCATAGAGGGACACTCATTTGCAGAAGCTGTAGTTGTTGGGAACCCATGGCAGAGAAATTTATTAAGGACTGTGTCCTATGGGAGGACCTCATACTGGAGCAGAGGCAGAATGTAAGGAGTTTGTCCTCCTCTCAGAAGACAGAAGTGGCAGAGACCACCTGTGAGAGACCGACCACATCCCCCATTCCTTACCCCCCCCCACCCTAAGTCATTTGAGGGGGGAGGAGATAGAGATATCTGAAGCAGTGAGCTGAGCACAGGAAGGGAGATCTTGAAGGGTTGGTTGCATTTTTCTCATCATCCTGCTCTCTTCTTGCTTTTTGTTCTGTTATGTTTCTTGTAGGTAGTAGAAAAAGCTTTCCTTACTTTCCTCTCTAAGTTGAGTACTGGAGTCTGTTTTGCCTGGAACTGTAATTGGCAGCGAGCCCTCCCTGCCCTTGTCTCAATCCAAAATGTCCTTGGTTATTTTTTTTAACTCCCATCTTGCTGGGCCTCTGTCATCCTAACAAGGGTGGGGGTGGATGGGGGACATCGAGCAAGAGACTGTCCTGGTGCTTCATTGCTGGCTGGGCAAAAGTCTGACACAATGGGCACAAATTGAAACTCAACAAACTATCTGAACTCAACAATATACTGTGAGGGTGTCTGAACAATGGAAAATATTTCCCAGAAGGTGGAGGTACTAAAAGCTAGAATGGGTGTAGTCCTGATCATCCTGCTTTAACTGACCTTGATTATCACCAGAAGTCTCTCTTCCTACATCAGCTATTCTAGGATTTTTACTTCAGGTTTCAAAGTTATTTACACATATTAAGATATACAGAAGAAACTGTGTTTCCTTATAATAGGAATCTGGTTTTTTTTTGCAAGTACTAAATAGCTATGTAGAATGAAGAATGTTTCAGCAAATAATATAACTCAAAATCTGCCAGATCAACAGTGATTAGCCAATTAAAATCAGTGAGCTGATTTTCCATCAGTGACCTCACATTCTGAGTATGGGTTCACTGTTTTCTAATACTATCATTCCCACAGGATTAGTGTTTTGGAGATAAAGCTTTCAGGAATCTAAAAGATTCCTTTTTGTCAGCAAGAAGGCATTTCTGCTTTAGTGAGATCTAGAAGTGTATTGATAGCATTTTTCTTTGGATTTCACAGGAAATAATCACCCAGTCAAACACTTGACAATTTCTGCTTTACTCTTGGGAACATCATGGCACGCACATCAAATAAAGGAACGTGAAAGTGATATTTTCCACCTACCTTCTTTTGCCATTTTTAAAGCTTTTCTTAGTGTTTTGATGGCCTGTTGGTGTTCTTTATTTTCTAACATTTTGTCTGCTAGTAATGTATAAATTCTCCAGAGATGCTCACAAGCCAGCGAATTGTAAGTATGGCCTGTCTCATCCTTCCATGTTGAGCCCTCTGTCAGCTGATAAAATGCTTCATAATGCTCAGCAGCTTTCACGATATCACCTGAAAAATGTAATTTCTAATTACAATCATTGCAATCAACAAAATTTTAAGAAAAATGGTTAGCCTATAATAATTTTTCTCATTAGGAAGTAATTTATAGCCAATCATTTCACAGATTTTCCAAGAATCTTCAATGCATAACTTACAGATCACTGGAAGGCACTGTCAAATCTCACAGTTACCAGTAATTTCATTATTTAGTTTAAACATATCACATTTCAAATTAACTTTCCTTTGCAGATTCACAATATTGGGGGTGTAATATCAAGGATACAGAGTAAGAATTTTCTAGAAGATACATCTATTACAGATTCATATTTCCAGCCTTTGTGAGTCTCATATTTCAAAATCAAATTCATGAATAAATAATCATGATACTAACTGTTGCTCAAGTTTCTCTCTGCATAATGAAAAGTCATGCTGAAAGACTTGAAATGTGGAGAGTAGAGGTATCAAAACTGTGAGAAAACATATTTATTCAAATAAATTGATGAAAAAAGAAATATTATGTAAAGTAATTTATTCAACAGTTATCGCTAGGCCAACTTATGTAGTAAGTTTGCTGGAAGAGCATTTACTACTAACAGATTAATTATTAAGTCTGGAGTAATAGACTTTAAGGTCTTCAAGTGTAAATTACTTCAGGGCAAAGTTTGCAGATAAAGTTCAATTCATTTCAACATGTAGGTAGTTTCTCCTCCCTCCTCTCTACCTTCACATTAGATTTTTCTCCATGTATACATGCAGTCTAGGAGTTTTCCTCACTTTCTGGACAATGCAAATTCAAAGTCCTTTGAAAGCATAGAAAAGCTTTTCCTTATACATAATGGGTACAGAAAAACTGATGGGAAGTAGGTAAGATGAGACCATTTACACACAAAAAAAGAAAAAGAAAAAGTAGCACATAAAGAGTGCTACATAAGACTGGTCACATAAAGAGTGTTCTATAGTAGGGAGAACTGTGAACATCACCCTTCCTCCATAAGTTTATGTGTGTGTGTGATGAAGGAAGCTTGTTCCATAGATCATCAATATATCAATTGCTATTTCTATTTAAAGCTGAAATGAATAATAAACTAAGTTTGCTTAGACGTTTTTGCAGTTTACACCTCTCCTGAAATACAATTTATAAGGAACAACTACTATTTTGCAGATTGTTTTTACAGTGCTGCTTTCAAATTACAAAAAGAACCAAGAAGGAGAAAAGCTGTTCCCCAATTGTAGGAAAGCAAGAGAGAGAAGCTTGGAGAAAGACCTTCTTTAAGCATTCCAAGAGAAAACAAGGTGAGTTCCCTGGGTTTCCAACGAACCTAGAGTCAGCTAAAGAGCTATAACAGATTTCTCTTATTAAGTTAGATTTGTCTTTTGCATATATTCCCCTTTAATCACCATCCTTTCAACATTGCAGGATAAAACATGATTCTTTTACTATAATTAAATTTATTTTCATATTAAGCTTCTCTGATGATTGAAATGAATTAAAATGAAATTCAAAAGCACAAAAAACTTCTCTTTGAAAGAAGTGAATAATTAAATGGGTTTCATAGATAAATCATTTTAAGGCTCTGCAACATATGACTAATGTAAGAGTCACAGAGAACAAACCAAAAAGTGCTGAGGAGTGAAGAGCCAGATGATAGAAGGGACAATAGGCTTTATTGAGCTTCACACCAGCTATGAACTGGTATCAGAGAGATGGTCCAAAAAATTGGAAAAAATCTTAATGCCGGAGCAGCTATCAGACCCTGTGAACAGTCAGGAAATTACCTGAATGTTCTTTCCAAAATATCATACTTAACATTAGACTGAAAAAACAGAAATGCAAAGTGAAATTATCATGACTGGTACAAGCCATTTAAGGATTCACTGACAGTACATTTAATGGAAACCAGATGAAAACTTGTCTACTCTAAAGAGGTTTCCAATTTGAATTTGGGATTCTGCTTATCAGTCTAGCTTAGAGCAAGTTCAAGTCAGAAGTCAACAGAATTCCAGCTAAGTTACTCGATAGATATTGAAGATATCATTTGGAAAGTTGAGTTGAATTTTAATGTTAATAGCTAGACCTAGCACGTTATCCACTTGGATACTCATAAGCACATACAGACACCTCCTCAGAGTTTATTAATCAACTGACTGTCTTTTTGAAAGGACAGTGTTATGATCTAGCTTTACTACTTGTGTAATGGAATTTTTAGAATGCCGAATTTCAATTCATGTTACTCAAAAATGTCTAGTAAGAATAGGAAGCAGCAAGTAAATGATATCACCTGGATATGCAATATGAAGCTGAAGACAGCATCTTAGGTATTTCTCCTAAGACTCAAACATAATCTCTTAACAGGACACATTGTTTAGGTAAATAATATGTGTAACCTTCAGAACTATTGTTTAGATTGTTAGAACTATCAGGTATGGTAATTCTTACTCATTCTTCCTCACTTACAGTATCCCCTTGAGAAAGTTTCTGTCAGATTCAAAATTGAACTCATATATTCCACGTACCCCATAGTTCTTAAGAGTTGACCTAACCATCAGAGCTGTGACCTAACATCTTTTTTGCCAGGTCTCAGGGAAACCTCTTTATAAACAATCCATCTACATCAAGTTTCAAAATACAAAAGCAATATAATATTTTAGGTAGTATTCAAATGGAACAAACTACATTTGGCTTCAGTCAGCTACCAAGGAAGGTTATGAAGAAAAAAAGTAATGCAGTATACTCACAGAAATATAAAAAAGAAAACTACCTGTCAGTTTCCTGAATGAGGAAGAGATGCAATTCCTGACCTGAAAGCCTTACATGGCTGGGAATTTGCTTAGTGAAGACTCAAGCAATACTAGTCTTTTAGAAAGTTTTCAAAACACTGTAGACTGTGGAATTGATTTCTCCATCAAAATAATGTGAAATCTCTTATCATTGACAAATAACATGTCAGCCTATTTATTTAATTTACAATGTTTAGGTGAATAAAAAATAATATGGAAAAAGAATATTTTTAGAAGGGTGGCAAGTTTATTCACTATCATGAGTTGGTCCAGTTGGAATTGATCCGACCAGTGCATCTCAATCTTTAAATGCTGAACCACTGCAACTGCTGGGCACAGATGTAGGTACATCCTTCTGAAAATCTTGAAAAACATTAAAAGAAAGTAATAATACAATGTGGTAGTTTGACCCTGGCTAGATGTCAGGCACCCACCACGCCACTTGATCACCTACCTCCTCAGCAAGCCAGAGAAGGGGAGAAAATAAGACAAATGTCTCGTGGGTTAAGATAAAAGCAGTTTAACACAGAGATAGCAAAGCCGCGCGCGCGCGAGAAGCAAAGCGAAGCAGGTAAAGCTGTTACTCTCTACTTCNATCACTACCATCCCAGACCCACTACATCCAATTAACGAATATTTGAGAGTAAAAGTATTTTTATCTCACCTCAGCAGTGACAAGGCAGTTTTAAATGACTTTTATTATCAAAAGAAGAAAGAAAAAAAAAATGGCCAAAGGAGAGGGAAAACAATGAGTAGGAAAATCACATACAATATTTTGTAGAAATGTCTCTTTTATATCTCTAGGAATTAAAAAAGAATATCCAGAAGGTGTTTCTCAGAAATCTGTTTCAAAAACTTTGCAAAACATTACATTACAGTACAGCTATTTTCAGTTGTCAATGTCAACAGCAATTATATTTTTCTTTTCCCACTGCCATGCAGAAATTAGCTCAGTATATACTAAGTGCAATTTTTGCTCTCTCTTCCATATTTATACAAGGAAAAAAAAGTAACTTTTATAACACACATACTATCACTACTACAATGGTATATAATGCAGCTCAGGGCATAACAACAGAAACCCTATCAGCATTAATTTAGTCTTAAATGTGGGAGGCAAACATTGTCGTAAGAATCTTGGGATTAAAGAATCGCTTTTAAACAATTTAATGAATATAAGACATTACTCTGCCTAAACTATCAAATTTTGGAAATTCTTATTTTCATAGTAGCTACATACAAATGTGCTAAGATTTGAGATACAGTTTTCAGGGAGTTGCTTAGAAATAGAAAAAATAAATCTATTCAATCAAGAAAACGAACTCAATGCAATTTTGTAAATACTGAAGAGAAATGTTTTTGCATTATCTAAAACTTCTTTTATAATTCCCCTTCCTAAAACCCACTCCAAAGTATATATTTATTAAATCAAAATAGATATCAAACCAAAACCAGTATATATGGAGACCACTATTTTGGTTTTTTTTTTTTAAGCAGAGAGATTGACTAGATATTAACACAAATGGGTTTAAATGTGAAGCTGCCATAAAAGCAGGCACATAAATGTAATTCTCCCAGCCGCTATTTTGATGCACATTTTTGATTCCATGAATATTTTATGAAATGGCCCAAACTAAAGCCATATAACATTCCTGCATTACTGATGCTTGCGCCCGTAAGCTACAAACATTAGAGGCATGATTGAGTGCATTAAAATGAACTCATTCAGCAGTGCATTGATTACTTGAAGGAGAAAAAAAAAAGTTACTCTCACTTAAGAAAACAGCACACAAATCTGAAGTTTTCAATACTGAAATTAAAGACAGCAAATTTAAATAATGTGGTATTTAATAAATAAATGCAAGGCAAAACCATCTACAATTCTCTATACACAGTCCTGACATTAATTAGGTGAGATGTTAATTAGGTCCACACATTGCTTCAAGTACTGTACAGGTAATTTAAAATGTCACAATCTGCAAAATGCAGTGACTGACCTGCTCTAGCTCCATGCCTCAGCAATACTGAGAGCACCTAATGATTTCCTTTTCTATCAACTCATACATTTACCAATGAAATAATGCCAAAGAAACAATTGCACCAAAAAAGTGACAGGTCTGTTTAGGTGCACTTCTTCAGTAGTGCTAGAATAAGGAGAAAGCATGTTTAATGCTAAATTGTAAACCGTTGCTGAGGACTTCAGAAAATACTCCACTTTAGATTAAAACAACAACCTAAAACAACAATAAAGCTTTATGTATGTTATAGTATATTTTAATCTATAACTAGAACATCTTTTGTAACTAGTTGTTTCACTGCACAACATGGACATAAAATCTGCTTGAAGCAGCAGTTTATGGCACCAAAAAAGAAAAATGTTATTAGTATTTTAAAAGACAGAGGCTGACATTTCAGTTTAACTGCTTGAACTACTTGTATTATTTTAAGTTTCCTATATTCAATTGTGATAATTATGGTATTCATGCTGAAATGGTTGAGGATCTATCACAGTTTCCAGTGTGAGACATTATCTACAGAGGTTATGAGCAGTCTTTGACAGAGATATGTTGGGAGGAGGAACAAAAAGGTCACATGAATCTCAAAACAAGGCTCTCATTGAGTAACACACAGCTAAACATCAGATAACAATAAAGATGGATATTTTTAATGTAAAGGATAAAAAGTTATTTTAATCTACTATACAGGAACATACTCCACAAGGAGTTTTAGCAAAATGACATAGTTCATAAGAATATTGTAATGAACATGCTCACTCATCATGGGTATATTCTGACAGTTTCCCCGATTTGACAACACACCAGTAGATCTCTCCACAGATGCAACTGAAAGCATGCCTGAGAAGTAGAAGGCTTGAGGACATAAAGGAGATGGTATTTTCTGTTCCCTTGTCTGGGTCAAGGACTGCTATGCTAATTCAATTTAGAGAATGATATATTATTTCTGTTGAGGACAGTTAAGCAAGCATTTGTTGTCTGAAAAGAAAAACATAACTGTAAGAATTGCTCAGATAGTCAAAATGTACCTATATAAACCTAGAGGGCAGTGCATGTTGTAGCCCCCACAGTAGAACTGTTATATCACACAGTATGCTATATTGTGTCATCACATTATTAAAAATGCTCTAATAATATGTTGAGATACCTCATAAACTAGGGATCATACTTGTTTCTCTGGTTACTTGCCTTTATGCTCTCTAATCCCTTCCCCTGCTGCTGCCAACACTACTGAACTCCAAAAAAGGAAGGGTTTCCCACAGGCAGCTGAAATAACAGCTGCTTAAGGGATAGTCTACCGTGGACCAGCAAGAGAAAAAACCTTTAATTAAGCGAAGAACACATTACCAGAAGAGGAACTGCTGTGAAAAAATCTTCTTGTTCTTACAAGCAAGCATGAAGAATAAGTAAAGGAGAAACAGGCATTGTTGTAGAGAAGACTGGAACAAACATCTTCCTCTTGCCTTTCTTTCAGTTACTGCACCACACACTCAAAATTCCAGGTTAGCTCTAGGCCTTCTTAAGTTACTTCTGGCTCTACATAAAACATCTCATCTTTTGTCCAAGAAACATACAGCTACTCTCTAGATCAATTGCAACTACTCAGAGCAACTCTACAAAAAATCTGGTGTAAACTATGTGATTTCCCCCAAAACTATATGCACACAAACCTCACATATACCTTATGAGTGGTCTAGAATATAAGATAGAGACACACTTAAGAGTTATTTCATGTAACTCATAACTCTGAAAGTTAGAAACATATCTATAATTACCATCTTGCTATCTGAACTACATTATATCACAATTTTTTCCCTTTGCCTTAGGATTAGCTGTTGGAAAAAATGTTCACATTTCAGACATTTTCACAGAAGTTCAAGTCTGAGGGAAAATCTAGGATCTCTGAATGTTTTGCTACACTAATTGCACAAAATGGTTTGACAGTATTTTGTCCACATGCAAACTAGAATTAAAAGAAAAAAAAAAACCAGTTTTCCAAGATCAGTGTTCAACTTCAGGAAAAAACCTGACAGCTAAACAGGTTTCATACAAAAATTCCACTAACTCTTATGTATTGCATTAATATTCAAATGAACCAATATAGAAAATTTTGGTTTACAATTAACATTCCTTTATCTTTTTAGTTTTATGAGAGCAACATTTGTCAGATGCCTTCTTGTGATTTGTTCATTTATATATAAACAAACACTTGTTGATATATTTCAATATCAATCTAGAGGAGAACTTTGCAAACAATATTGCATGCTAACTGAATGACAATAAACTCATTTTAAGGAGAATGGAATTCTTGCTTCATGATAGCATTCAAACCTTTCTATCATGTGTGTAAAGCTTTGAAATGCTTTCTATATGCAATGTAAGTCTCCAGTCTGTGATTAAGAGCAGGCCCTAATTCAGTGGGATGATCACACTTCAGGTTTGACAAATATTTCAGTGTTTTTAGGCAGATGTCTAAATGCAGAGAGGGGAGGGAGGTGAAGATGCAGGGATGAATAGTGAAGAATGGCACATACTTGGCAGTTCTGTTTTTCAGGGTTTGAGGGTTTTTAATCTCAATAGAACCAAATGAAAACATGTTATGTTACTATTTAATCACCAGAAGTATTATAAGCATTATCTCTTAAATAAAGTGACACTGAAGTTTCACTAAATTACTCTTTTTGATAACTCATGCTTGCCTCACTTGAAATAATTTTTTTGGTAGTGATTGCATTTTATTGAGATTCTACCCCATTCCCCTTACTTTTCACAACTTCTGATAATAAATACCAGACGCAATGCTTCACCACTGGAGCTGTTTGTGCAAATAATCTGCTTCAGAAGGATGCTTTGACTAGCAGGCTGAAGTCTCTTCTAACATGAATTATCCTACAATCCTCTGAAGATTAAGACATAATTACTACTAGCTTCATAGTGTTTGTTTTACCTATGACTTCTACAGATTGTTGATAGTGGCTGAGGACATTTAACTCGATTAGTCCTCAGTCCCACTGAGGACCTCTGGAAGCAGCACCTCCTTTATCAATTACTAAAAGGAAACACTGCCTCCAGGAAAGTTTATGATGACAACTGCCAGTTCAGCTGCAGTGGTCCAAGACTTAGCAAAGCTTTGAAGAAAAAAAATCTGTTAGTGAGTGGGCAGCTTTGAATGAAACTTCATCTCAGTTCTACTCATTAAGCAGTAAATAATTAAAATACCCTGGAAAAGACAGGTAAAATACAAGCAGCAAAGTCAGTAATAGACATGAAAGAGAAGAGAGGGGAAAAAAGAATTTAAAAAAGCAAAGAAATAATTCATTTGAAGTTTTAATAAAGTTTCATTTGCAGTCTTGTTTAAAGATATATCAGACTTTAAGGATGTAACCTAATTACATTTTTATTCTAGGTTCTATTCAAAGATCCTGGACTTTGAATCTTTAACACAGATCAAACATAGTATAATATACTTAAGGCTATCAACACTTTAAAAAGACCTCTTCATTAAATGTCATGGTTTTATGAACATGCACATAAAACAATCAGCAACATTTGATACCAAAACCATGAAGAAACAATGAATCTTCCAGAATTGTGTATATAAATGATTCGAATGTTACATATTATATTCAGTGTACGTAAAATATTTTTTCTAAAATATTTCTGCTACAGTATCTTTCCTAGTTCAATGTAAAAACCAGCAACACTTATTAGTATTTTTAGGAAGTATTTGAAAGTAGAATTTACTATCACCAAATATTAAGAACAGAAACTAATGTCAGACTACTTCTGTTTTTACATATGTCAAAAGTATTAAGGAAAATGCAAATTACTAAGTTTAGAATTAGCAGTTATGCACTCCTGTGAATATTTCGAAGAGCTTCTCACTAGAATATAAGAATACAGAGCTGTTCTGAGGTGTTATACTACAGCTGAAAGATTCTCCATGTAAAGAATCAGAAAAGTGGTATTCAAAGAATTAGAAAATTAGGAAAGTGGTACTGACTGTGAAAGGAGTAAGGTGGCTTTTGGCAATCCTGCTTACTTATTCCTCATGCAAAGAATGTTATTACTTCCCTGTGCTGAATGATAAATACTGTTTTAAATTAACTGAAGTAAAAGCAGGAAGAAAGTTTTTCATTTTCACAGTATTTCTTTTCAAAAGTGAAAATAAGAACCCTACATAATACTCCTTCAGTTCTCTTCTTCAAAACATCTTCATTGCCTATCAATGCCTTTTAAAAAATAAGATTAAAACTAAATTATATGAAGAATATTTTTAATGAACTCAGCAAGCCTTTTTTTTTCATATTGCATGTTCAGAAAATTCTTTCAGACTTAAGAGCACACTTTAATACTTTAATTCCTAGAACATCAATTCAATACCTGCTAATTCAATAGCAGTAACAACAAGATATCGTTCATCTGAGAAATATATTCTCCACTTACATGAGGATGAACTTAATTATTTAATAAAACTTTTTAACCTATTATCTACAAGAATCTATCTGGATTTACAGATGCTTCTGTCTTCTGACTGGGAAAAGCATAGCATCTGCAGACTTTATCTCCTAACAATTTGCTGCTTAACCTTTAAAAATTATACTCTACAATCAAGTTTTTTCCCAGTTAACTCAGTATTCAACTCATAAGCAACCAGAAAAAAAACCCCAATATAACCGCTCTGTAAAATAGTGTAAGTGCAGAAGAACAAAGAAGAGTTAGCTTCACTTGACAGAATGAAAATCAATGACTGGAAGTATTTTGAATGGTCAAACTGGACATGTAGGCCTCCATGTTGCATTAAGGAAAGGTTTCTTTCTAAAGTTCCCTCGTGGAGATTTTTTTGAGTTATCTGTCTCTACATGAACTTAAAAGCAAAATTTAGCAACAGGTATATGTAAGCTGAAGATATAGGACTTGGAGTATCATGAGTAAGCTTTCAGGTTTTAAGTATTCCTATCCTTCTTTTTCAGAAAAAAAAAAAAGCTGGTTTGAATAAATAATCACTACTACGAATCAATCTCAAAAGTTAGCATTCTGGGATAGGAAACCTAGGTGAGGAGAGAAGATATCATGATAAATCAATAGTGTTTGGTTACTACTAGATATGGCTTGTTACATAAAAAAATGTAAAAGACTCAAACCAAACACACTATGTGTTTTCTCCAAACAATGGACGGTACAAAAAATTTTTTTTAGTTTATTCTCCAAAAGAGACAAACCTGTGTCATCATCCTGTCCTCCAAATAGATTTGGAGAGAATTTCAAACAAATTTGGTAAGAAGCGGTGAGTAATCCGTAGGATAATAAGTTCTCAACAGCTGTTTGAAAATTAGTGGTTTGAGGATAGAGATCAAAATTCCAAACAGAAAACAGACAGACTTGGTTGTATATATTCCCTAGGGTAGCATACTGCTTGACCAGCTAGCAACTAGGCACCGGTCAGTTAGCCATGTGTTCATATATAGCTTTCAATTTATCACAGCAGACACTGAACCTTACCAAGTACAATTGTTATAGAAACATACAGGAAGGAGCATTGTATAAACATGGAAGAAAGCAGTAGTACCTGCCTCAAAGGACATAGAATCATAGAATGGTAGGGGTTGGAAGGGACCTTTAGAGATCATCTAGTCCAATCCCCCTGCAGAAGCAGGTCCTTTAAGTCCTTTTCACTCTTTGGTCTACGCTATAAGGAATCTCATTATAAGAAGGGAAATTATAAGGCTAATCTTTTATCAAAACCCACAAACTTATTTGGGTATAATTTTAAACTAAAAAAAGTTTCTTGCAAAAAGGAAGCTCTAACACAAATACGAGGACAAGTGAAACCAGAAGGGTCTGAGGTACCTATTAGCTGGCAATTTGAGCTAGCCTTCTTCCACTGTCAGACCTGCACTTGTGCATACAACAGCATCAAGACCTCTAGATACTGGCTATACATCTCATAATGGATATATAACAATATTAAATAGGTAACTCAAATAGTTGAAATGCAGGAATACTGTTATCAGTAACAGCTCTGTACTCCACAAGTACTAAGGAAGAAATTTATCACATTTCACAAATGTTGTTCTGCTGGTTTGTTTTATTAACTATCTTTTTCTAATTTTGCAATCAGATTGTTAAGCAGCACTTTTCTTTTTTCCTTATACAGGACAATGAAGATTTGCTATTTAAGTGGGTTGATAGACTTGCATCACAGGTAACAACATAAATTTCTACTAATGTAGAAGGTGCATATGGGCCATGCATCCCACAGGTGAATATAATTAGGCTATACTTAGGAATCTCATTAAAGACAGTACGTGTTTAAGTAATTAAAACAAAGTCACAAATGTGCACACACAAAAGCATAAGAAATTTCATAAGCATTTATAACTTTTGCCTCTTTAAACCTTTTTAGTGTTTCATTTTGCACTATTAGTATTCTTTTTAAAAAAATCTGAATAAGGATTATTTCTACCTGAAGGCAAACTAGTTGGGGAAATTCTGCTTAAATGTGCATGTTTTCTTTGCATGAATGTATGTTGAGTTTCTCTCATTTATGCATTACAATTTTCAGTTGAAAAAACACTAGTCATAATTCATGATACAAAATCAACATTTTCTTAGCAATGGATTAAATAGGATGTGCTAACAACTAAATAATCAGTTTTGGCTTTTTATGTTCCAAACCAAAAAGCTGATGTTCTGAACTATTTTTAAGTTGTTTACGAAAGATATCTAGCAATTAATACCAGAAGCTTAAATCAACGGCCTATTAAATTCATTAGCAATCTTTCCAGCAACTTCTACAACACTTTAGTTAAAAAGAAAAACGATAGGTATAATCCTAGTGCTTGGTCTTAATCCAGACTGTCAAAGTCTGTGAGAACACTGTGGATTGTAGGTTTTTCCCCCATAAATAAATTCAATTAATTTGTTATAAGTCTTTTGTGTTTTGTAGGCCTTTCAACCAAAAGAAATCTATATCAAATTCTAAGATATGAAATAGACCNGAAACAGTATTACTTCCACCTTGTTGATCCCCTTGTGCCAGTAGAATATAAATCTGATTACTAATTCAGTCACCACTGCACTTAGATTAATGGCATAATTTTCACAGATCTCACAGCTCTCATAGCAGGGGATATGCTTCTGGCATGGCACAGATTTACATTTGGAATGCATTATGAAATTTCCATTGGACTCTGGTGTGATACTTATATGCTTTCTCAAAACTAGTTATTTAAATATATCCAGAAACATTTCCAAGCACTGCAACCCACAGGTATCAGAAGGTGCATCTATCCTAGTAAACTCCTTTAACCTTCAAAACAGTGTGGCTGCTTGCTACATGCCTGTTAGGAAAAGTCCCTGCAACATTCCTCAGTATCAAACTCTGCCCATAAATAATTGCTGGGCACGAAAGTCTAAGTTAGCATAAGCTTAAAGCACATACATGACTATTAATACCATTTTAGGACTAAGCTGTGGCTCCAGTGCTTATTCCTGTGCAGTACATAATTTAATCATGCAGGAAAGAGGCTGTGGCCTGTGAACATCTGCCTTTGCTGCTAACAAGTGAAAAGTAAGCATCGAGATCCTTGCACTGTTCAAGGGTAAGAAGATAGATAGTTATAAAAAGACTGTAGTAATGATATATTCATTGCTTTCTCCAGAATTTTTGATGTCAACGCTCTCTGCCCCACTCTTGCACAAACAATGTACCACTAAACTACCATTTTGTATGGGTGGGAGCAGAAAAGAACAATCATGCACCTGTGTTAGGAAAACACCATCAGATATGTTAGTCATCTTCAGATTTCTCTCAAATGCAGAAATGGTTGACATTAAGATTTCTAGTTTTATTATTTTTTTTATATTATGTAAATAGCTACTTGTATTATTAAAATAAAATTTTGAAAGCTCAGGAATAAAATTATTATTATTACTATTACTTAAAAGCTCAGGGATAATTTTAAAAATTAACTTTTCTTAACTGAAATTCTGTCACAAACTGTGTTAATTTGGATAACATGGCTGGATTTATTGTGAGAAAAAAATATTAAAATATGACTTTTTTTTTTTTTGTTAGTGCGTATAAAGTGACTTTAGCATGTTTAATAATTATTTGAGAAAATGGCTAGTAACCAAACTAATAAGACCATTTACCATCAGTGGCTGCAGCTAACTGAACAGGATCATAACCTGAACACTCCTACACTAATCAATGGTCTGTATCTCAGTTGGGTAACTAGTAAACAGAGNAATCTTTCCAGCAACTTCTACAACACTTTAGTTAAAAAGAAAAACGATAGGTATAATCCTAGTGCTTGGTCTTAATCCAGACTGTCAAAGTCTGTGAGAACACTGTGGATTGTAGGTTTTTCCCCCATAAATAAATTCAATTAATTTGTTATAAGTCTTTTGTGTTTTGTAGGCCTTTCAACCAAAAGAAATCTATATCAAATTCTAAGATATGAAATAGACCGTGTTTTAGCCATGATTCCATACAGAATAATTATACTTTATAAATCAAGTAAATTTATTAATATTTTTGGTCTAAGTGCAGAGGGATCAGAAATGCTCTGGCTCTGACTGAAATGCAACAGGAGCTTAATGTTGATTATAATCAAGGCAGAACTGGATTAAGATTGAACACGGTAAACACATTCATTAATATGTAGGATATTACAGATATTTTTGAAATGTCTAAGCTTATTTTAGAAAGGACTAAGGAGACCTTGATCAATAATTCTTTAAGACTTGCAGTCTGAACAAACACAGAAAGACAGAGAAAACTTGGTTTATGGATTAGCTGTATGTTACATGAATCTGCTCAGATATATCCAACATTGCTATTTGCGTCACATTCTTTCTCTCACTAGTTTGGCCTGCCTTTAGTCTTTCTGGTCTGTAAGCATTTCAGAAACAGTATTACTTCCACCTTGTTGATCCCCTTGTGCCAGTAGAATATAAATCTGATTACTAATTCAGTCACCACTGCACTTAGATTAATGGCATAATTTTCACAGATCTCACAGCTCTCATAGCAGGGGATATGCTTCTGGCATGGCACAGATTTACATTTGGAATGCATTATGAAATTTCCATTGGACTCTGGTGTGATACTTATATGCTTTCTCAAAACTAGTTATTTAAATATATCCAGAAACATTTCCAAGCACTGCAACCCACAGGTATCGGAAGGTGCATCTATCCTAGTAAACTCCTTTAACCTTCAAAACAGTGTGGCTGCTTGCTACATGCCTGTTAGGAAAAGTCCCTGCAACATTCCTCAGTATCAAACTCTGCCCATAAATAATTGCTGGGCACGAAAGTCTAAGTTAGCATAAGCTTAAAGCACATACATGACTATTAATACCATTTTAGGACTAAGCTGTGGCTCCAGTGCTTATTCCTGTGCAGTACATAATTTAATCATGCAGGAAAGAGGCTGTGGCCTGTGAACATCTGCCTTTGCTGCTAACAAGTGAAAAGTAAGCATCGAGATCCTTGCACTGTTCAAGGGTAAGAAGATAGATAGTTATAAAAAGACTGTAGTAATGATATATTCATTGCTTTCTCCAGAATTTTTGATGTCAACGCTCTCTGCCCCACTCTTGCACAAACAATGTACCACTAAACTACCATTTTGTATGGGTGGGAGCAGAAAAGAACAATCATGCACCTGTGTTAGGAAAACACCATCAGATATGTTAGTCATCTTCAGATTTCTCTCAAATGCAGAAATGGTTGACATTAAGATTTCTAGTTTTATTATTTTTTTTATATTATGTAAATAGCTACTTGTATTATTAAAATAAAATTTTGAAAGCTCAGGAATAAAATTATTATTATTACTATTACTTAAAAGCTCAGGGATAATTTTAAAAATTAACTTTTCTTAACTGAAATTCTGTCACAAACTGTGTTAATTTGGATAACATGGCTGGATTTATTGTGAGAAAAAAATATTAAAATATGACTTTTTTTTTTTTTGTTAGTGCGTATAAAGTGACTTTAGCATGTTTAATAATTATTTGAGAAAATGGCTAGTAACCAAACTAATAAGACCATTTACCATCAGTGGCTGCAGCTAACTGAACAGGATCATAACCTGAACACTCCTACACTAATCAATGGTCTGTATCTCAGTTGGGTAACTAGTAAACAGAGATCTTATTTCATTATCAGTTTTGAAAAGAAGAGGTTAAAAATCTCATTCTGCAAAGAACTGACACTAAAATCATGTTTGCTTCAAGCAGAATGTTCTATTTGTATCTGTAGCAGGCTACTCAATTACTATTCTTTTGCTCCCTTAGGTACTGACAGCCACTAATCGCCTGCATCCAAATATCATGACTGAGGTCTGCACTGCCAACACCTCAAATATTTAGCTTTGAAGATTAATGAACATCAGATTATATCCAGCCTTTAGGACAGGGACCAGGCTGAAAGTCAAAGAACTTTAAATTTGATTACACAAAAATTACCCAGCAAATTTATCGATTTGCTTCCAAGGCAAACAACAATCTTTACAAGTATATGTTTAACTTCATACTCCCAAGCAATCAGTCCTAAGCATATATAGACAGCTTCCATTCACAAGTAATGAAAAATACAGTATTGAGTGAGAGAACTGAAAAGAACTGATAGAAGATATTTGCATTTAAAAGGACACACATGTGAACGTCTAAGACTAGCTTCTCATTCTAGTGCATTCTTCTGTCCTCCTGGCTGTGATATTAATCAATGAAGTTAACACAGATATGATGATTTAAATCATCTGATGAAAACATTGTGTGTTAGGCAACATTCACACACTTAGCACCCTCTCCCCCCTGTATTTCTAAAGGTACATGTACCTGTTCCTATATGTATATATTAATGCACACATATCTGTACAGTGTATATATTGTATATGTATATATCCCCATATGAAATGGGAATTACTTCACAAACAAATTAGATTACAGCATTATAAATAAACTAAAAATGACTATGTAATTTACAAGATATACCTGTTCCAATATAAAAATAGCACATTTGGAATGTTACTTATAAAACCACTAATACTTTTATACTAATAATTTTATACAATGCTACCTCAACATCTGCTCTTACACTTTTTCTACTATAAGAACTTGTGATTTCATTTTTCACCCACTGAAAAGTGCATGGAATACCTCTGCTGTCTTTTTCTCACTGATCCCTCAAAACAAATCCAATACCCAGTCTCTTAGCTTCTTCATTTTTTCACCTGTCTCTGTATGAAAAGAACATAACTTGCAAAAGACAGACCCTACAAATTCAGTAGAGCTTTACCCTGAGCAGTGAAAAGGTACCTTGCTTCATGTCTCTTTACCAATGTTAACAAGAAATCTCTCTTCTGGAAGTTTCTAAAATTTTACAGCAAGAAAAAGAATTTTCCCCTCCTCTGAGCATCTCAAGGGGGATTTTAATAACTTAAAACTCATTACAAAAGCACATACGATATTTAAGTATTCAACAATTTTTGCTCAACACATCATAAAAGTAGGAAATGTTAAATTTTGTTTTAGGCAGAGGTTGGATAACAGTAGTGAGTCACATTCAGTATGAGCCCTTGAAGCTACAAATAGATAGGGATATTTGCTTTTATGCTCTTATTTTTTTAGTAACTGAAGCATCAAGTGAAAAAGTTGCAGAAAATTCAGCAACTTCAACCACTTAATCCTACTGGGTCTCAGACAGATAGCCTAACAGCATTTTTCACTCAAAAATAATGTCACTTGGTTGTGACTGGCTAGGCTTTAAGCAAATGCTATCTTATCTTCTGGGGAACTGGATTTTGCTTAACTTCAATTCCTAGAATGATCGCGGAATAAATACATTGTCAAATACATTACTTCCAAGCATTTAAAGAACACATAAAAATATTATAGCCAATGTCAACACATCAAAAGCAAATGTCATCAAACCAGTCTTCTACTTGAGTAAATTCTTTCTTGATGTCATATTAACTTTCTTGCAATTCATTAGAGTTGCATAGTTCATCTGCAGCTGTTATTAGGTGAGGTTAGAAAATCCTATTTAGACATTGGTCATTGGTAGTTCACTATCAGTATGGAGAAAGGCACTCAGTGAGGTTCCAGAGGTGTCTGTCCTAAGTGCAGTTTACTTCTTCGTGTTTTTATTAAGGAACTGAATTATAGGCAGAAAAAATACTGTTTAGGTGGTCAGATGATATCAAACTAGGAAGAAGAGATAGGACTTCAGAAATTGAAACAATCTTGACAACTTCTGGAAATAGCCTACAAAATATAGGATGCTACTCAGTGCAAAAAAAAAACCCAAAACCAACAGAATGCATTTAGGGAGATGGAACTGATTATCACAGAATGAGGAGCAGAAAAGCAGTTAACAGTTCTTCAGAAAAGAATTTAAATGTAACTGAATGCCAGTATGCAATTTCTTCTGAAATAAAGAATATGGAAGTCATACTTAAAAATGCAAATAAATGCAACCTATAAAAACGTAACTCTTCCATTTTTATTGATCATTGGTATGGATTCAAATTTTAAAACTGATTCCAGCTCTGGATGTTGTGGGTGAGAAAGATATAGCAACAGTTTTGAGGAAAACAGTGTGAATGACTAGCAGTCTAGAAAACATGAGGCAATATTTAAAAAGATGTGATGTTTCATCTTTAAGAAAACATGGGTAAACCTTTCAATTAAAACCTGCAGCTTTTTTTTAATGTCCAGGCTTTTGCTGAGACATTAGGTCATCATTCAAAACATACCCATTCTGTCAGCCATTTACTAAACTGACATTATTTCCACAAAAACTTTCCTGTTTCTATTCTTTTTCTTCTTCTGAGAAAGACTATTCTGTTTGAGAAACTAACCATAAGCTGGTTTCAATGCACAAAGCCAAACTTAAAAACTAAGGCCTGTGCAAATCACTTGTATTTGAAGCAATAGTTAGTCATCCAGTACACTCAGGAATTAGAACTGGAAGACAGGTTTATTCAGCTACTTGAGACTTACTTATTGCTTGTCTTCCCAACGGGTGAAAGGATTTTATACAAATGTAAGAAAATAGCTGTTTTATACCCAGATGGCTACACATATACAAACTCCTCTGCCATGAAAGGTAATACAAATACAATAAATATAGAAATAAAGTTTGTCTTCATATAAGAAAGTAACTTTTTTTACAGTAAGAACAACTATTCACTGGAACAGCCTCCCCAGGGATGTGGTAGAGTCACCATCACTGGAGGTTTTCGAGATGCAATTTGACAGGATGTTAAAATAATCTTATCTAGGCTCCATTTCCCATGAAAGGTTGGACCAGATGATCTTTTATGTCCCTTCCATCCTGAGCTGTTCTATGATTCCAGTTACTTGCATTAATATTTTTTTCCTAATTTCAGATACTCACTCTCTGAAGATACAGAAATGTGTGGAGAAATTGAGCTTTTGGTAAGGTAAATATCTGAAGTCAACACCAGTGTGGCAGTCATATACAGACAGTGTAATTTTTAGTCAGTAGAACCAGAGAGTAGTTTTTAAAAAGAATACAAAAATATAGGTTGATTTATCCAAACGTAAG
Organism: Urocolius indicus; assembly: GCA_013401255.1. NCBI lineage: Eukaryota > Metazoa > Chordata > Aves > Coliiformes > Coliidae > Urocolius > Urocolius indicus. The sequence continues at coordinate 61,279 of WBNH01009625.1, forward strand.
TTGAAGGCAGGATTAAACTGAATTATGTGTTCGTATCTCCTAAATCAATCCAGTTTGTGTAACTACAGATGCCATCCTTCTGAAACACCTGTGGCCTGAGGGAGCATTACCAGTTTGTTGTCAAAAATACTCCAAAGGAAATAAGGTCAAACCCAAATAACCTTTGTGCTAAAGAAATGCTTCCTTTAAACTTCTGGTTTGTTTTTCATCTGATGGAGTACATTCAACTACAGATGGAATGTCAGACAAAACAGGTTTGTAATAATTATAGCCTTCTTAACCTTTGTATTTGCTGCTTCAAAAATTGGAATTACAACAGTTTAAAAATTTCTTTTAAATTATAGATGCAAATCAATTTTACACTGAAATACCATGTCCTGTGATGAAACACAAATTGCCAAATATGACCATTTCAATGCTGATACCATGTAGCTTCATGATCTCAGTGACTTACCTTGTTTCTCATTGATGAGGCCCATATTTACATGTGCCTGTGCCTCTCTCTTCCCAGCATCAATTTTTATTAGTCGAGTAGTGTTAAAGCATTTCTCATAAAAGTAGTTTCTTAACCATTTGTCCTCAGGGTCATTGAAACAGTAGGCCAAGTTTAGCTGGTTATCATACACTTCCTCATAATGCCCTTTAAGAAAGAAAAACTACAATTAAGATATTAGATTATCATCAGTTTTCAGAAATCTTACCTATCACAGTAATAACTGTATAATGAAAATGAAGGGCCATTTACTTTCCACCATTTAAATATCACCAAGTTCTCCCACTTGCCCACTCAAAAAATAAAGGGAAAACAATAACCTTACAAATCAGTTGCATTATGGTAGAGGTTGGAAGGGAGGAATTGAAAAAACTTATTTTACCAAAACCAGAATAAATCACTCTCATTATTGTACACAAGCCCAAATTCGGTTCCATAAAACCATGAAATTTGGATAACACATTGGCTTGTCAAAAGAGATGATCTAGAAAGCACACAGTCACTGCTGGAGAAGCATTTGACTGAGCCAACAAGGCCTGAAAAGGCACCAAGAGCTTTCAAAACAGATGTAAGATAGTGACTGTGGTGACAGAGATGAAGAACAAACTGGAACACTGCAAATACAATCCACCAATTAATTCATTCATATCATATGAAACGGTCAAATTAAGACTAACAAGAAAAGTTCAGTTTTTATATAAATTCCCATTTGTGCTATCTTATTACTCTTAAAAATTAAGGACAAATTAAAATTTCACACCTTGCCCTGAAAAAGACAGACGTCCTTTATGATCTGAAAAAAACCCACCGCGTTTCTTTCCCAGTCTTTATCATCTCAGACAAATGAATACATATTATTCCTAACATTTATACTTGTAACACTACAAGTCTCAAATTTAAGCAGCACTGCAAAATTATCAACAAATGTATTATTCACAATTTGAAATTACATAATGATTGCTTCTAGGGAATTAGAGTTATTTCTTTCAGAATAGCACATTTAAAAACAAAAGAAATCATTGAAGATCTTCATTAGACTATTCCAAAACTGTATTAATTTATCATACTGCTTCCCTCCATGAAGCAGTACCTCACGTTCCCAGTTTTTAAATAATTCCCAATAAAATATATTAAATTGTAATTTTTGAACCAGTCTGAGTTGCATGAATTTCCATTTCTAGTATTTTAAATAACACCCCATCCAAGAAATGAGTTTTGTTATTCAATCTCTTTAGAATCCTCTGCACAAAAATACCTGGGAAATTGCAGCTACATTATCATCTCATCGTTTGTACCTAAGGTTTGACACCAAAACATCAGCCTAAGCTTATGAATTTGACTTTGAGAGGAATAATTATCAATAGTTAGGCTTCACATATTCCTAATCAGAACATTCCTCATGGCTATGAGTTTTCGTGTCTTTTTTTCTCCCTCAAGGCTGAAAAAGCACATCTTTAGTAATAACTCTTCAGAGCATCCAGAAGCGTATATGATATAAAATTTATTCATATATTTGAAATCAAGACTATTTTGGTATAATAGCCTCAAAAATCTCTGCAAATAATACTGGATTGGAAGTAAAAGAGCCGATTTCATCTCTGTGTGTGCACACATATGTATAAATGTGTTTGTGTACGTGCATACGTATAAAGTCAAGACATAGTTGGCTTCATTCAAACTACTCAATTTAGATAAAGGCATGAGTTACCCAGGATCTCTTTATTTTCAATGAAGAAAGGCAGATACCTAGCTGTGATTTATCTCATCCCAACTTAAAAATCTATTACAGCACAAGGGAAATCTTTTAAAGATTATCTCAGAAGCAAAAGGCAGTTTCCCATGAAGATCACAAGTACATAATCAAATAAACACATGAACAGAGAAATATAAAACCTATTTATAACCACTAACATAAAGATAACAATACACATTGTATACAGATTGCAGCTAAGTAAAATGAATTTAGCAGATACCAGAGGATACATACATATGGTTACAAAAATACAGTCAGGGGAAAGAAAATTGGATTGTCATTGAGATAGAACACTAGATATAGATTTGTTGTCTTTGAAATATTTGATACAAAGTATGAAGGCACTAATGCTACATGAAATTACGCAAATAACTTCAGGTAGTGCTCTACAAATCTCAAGAGACTGAGCTGACCTGAGGCAGACTATTGCTACTGCCACAGCTTTGATTGAATGAACTTTAATGTGACCCTCTGATGACTATCCTGCTAGTGAATAACAATGAGAAGTGCACAAAGACAACCATTTCTCTAGAATTGTCTTGGACAGTAGCTGACCAGATATACTGGTCATAAAACAAACCCCAAAAGACAGACTTTGAATCTAGAAGACAATATGACTTTTAAAAGTCTGATTTACAAACCAACATATTCTTTGAGATTATCCTGACAGTGGTAACACTTGCATGTCAGACTTGGTAAAAGTGAACTTTTACCTCCCCAGGAGAAAAATATTAGAGTAGGTAAATATCTTCTATACAATCTCCCACAGATGGTTTGGTTGTTAAAAATTTGACCTCTCTGATTTTGTATAGTAAGTTCTTTACAATTGATAAAAGAATACATGCAGACAAGTCATCTTTATGTATCTGTTGATACATCAAAAAAAAAAATTTGTCTGCATCACTTAGAGAGGGAATGATGGCACTGGCATGGGATACCGAATAAACAGAAAAGTCTGAATAGCACAAGCAATTGTAAAACACTTCCAGTAAGACAAATTCTTGTTTTTAAATAAGAAACAATTAAGGAAGCACATTGATAAAGGTTCAAAGGCACAAGTCTTTAAAAAAACTACCTTAATTTCATAAAAATGTTGGAAGCTAAATTCAGATCATTTAGAACACTTAAGTTACAGGACTGTGAGAACACTGTTAAGAGGAATATCTACCCAACATGGCAGGTACACATACAGAACCTGTTGGAGCAGATGGTGAGGTCTGATACTTCACAGCTTTGAAGTTAAGTGAAGATCTTAAGTAGGGCTAAGAACACATCTTAGATGCAATTATCCAACAGAACATTTTTTTTCAGTATCCCATTACTAAATTAAAGGCAGCCATATTTCACAAAAACTAAGCAAAACCCAAATTAAAACACAAGCTATATTGCAGTGTTTGTTTAATTGTATTTTAATATCGTTACATTCTTGTCATAGAATGTAAATTACAAAAAAAATGGACTTCTTTCACTTTGAAATGAACTTTTGAATTTTTTTTCATTGTCCTTTGCAATAGAAAATAACTTTGAAATGTGTCTATGCACAAAAGTTAAGTATCATTACCTAACTTTGTTGAGATCTTTTTGTTGAATAGGGTTTTTTAAAAAATCAACTTGAACATGAAACTCCATATATTAAGCATATATAGTATTTCCTGCTTGTCATCAGGCTCTCTTTAGGGGCATGTTTACACGTTTATTGTGTTCAGCCAGAAAACTATGGAACAGTGCAATACACAAGGATAGTAGCATGTGAGTAAGACAAGATGAGAGAAAAGAAATACAGAAGATGTGCAAGTCATACTAGTGCAATTTAAGTACAACTACTGCCACATCTATATGATCTCCATGACAGAATGTAGTGGAAGAAACAAAAAGCAGTACAGAAAAGGCCTTTAGAGAACAGATGAAAACAGCATCACAAAGAGATAATGGTTTGGTACTTTCCTTGAAGAAGAAAAGAAAGAGGCTGTTATTCCTGTTAACAGAAAATAGAATTTGTACTCATTTAAAAAATAAAGGTATCAGAAATAATTTTTTCAACAACAATTTAACAATTTCTACTCAAAAACCAGTCATTTGTTCCAGACAGTCATTTTTTTCCTTCCAGACCAAAGCCATATGAAAATTTTTCAATAGCTGCTAACACTCATCTACCATTTAGTTGCTCTTAGAAAGTACAACTTGATTTTAACTGAACAATCACTCTTGGAGACATATAATGGAGTGACCTCAAAACAATTAAGTCACTAGAAATCATTTTTTATGTCAGAATGAGACACTGTTAATACTGGAAGTTTCATTTTTCTTTTGCCAGAGGGATCAATACCAGTGGCCAGCAAGTCAGCTGATGCTGTGAAGAATTCACACAGAAAAAGATCCAGGATGAGGGCTGTTGGGCCAAAAAGAAGCATGAATAGTAATATAAATATGGTGCTGTAATCAGTTTAATCAGTCCCATTTGTTTGTACAAGACAATCCTGTCTCTATACCTACAGATACAGGACCACTCAGTCATTCCTCTTTCCAGAAGGAAGTTTGTCCATAAGTTAAACTTGCACACAAATGAAGAAACGTCTCTAGGTTAGCATGTTGACATCATCAAGTTTCAGGCAAAGCTTTTGTTTCATAGATAATCATGAAGCAGAATGTACGTTGAACACAGCACTCCCAACACTGCTAGGTATGCAAGGGAAATATATTCAAAGAGAATGCAATCTATACAAAGATGGTAAAGAGACTGTCAGGATATACTTTCACCAAGAAAGAATACAGCACTAAAGCAGAACTTCAACCCATTATAATGAAATTTTCTAAGAAATGCTGCTTTTGTTGAAGTCAATGGTAGGTCTACCTATGGCTATATTTTGAGAAGGTTTGGCCTCTTTCCTGGGTAAAATCACTTTTTAAAAGATAATTACAAAAATAAGACTCCTCCATTGGTCTTTAGCAATTCTGCGTTTTCTCTTTTGATAAAATATTAAGTAGAGAACAACCATGCTGCTTATAAAATCAAATGGCATTATTTTCTCCATCTTTCCAAAACCAAAGAAAACTATGCTTTCTCCAAGTGAATGTTAAAAGAGGTTTTGATGTGTTTATCCTTTCTCTTATGCATAATCTCTTTCCTTTTTTTTTTTCTTCGCACAATAGCATGGGTAAGATGGTTATTGCAATGTTTGTAGCCCAGCCTTAGGCATAAGTGTGAAATCTTACAGAAAAGGTTTCCACTGTAAAATCTTAATCTGTTTTCAACCTTAGTACTTCAGACAAAGAAAGATTTTCTACTGCAAACATATCAAACACTTATGTTTTCTTCATATACTTTATGAAAAAATAATCTTTTATAACACCAGCTAGTGAAAACTCATACTGTCTTAAGTTTTGTCTACACTGAAGTGAGGAAAAAAAAGCCAAGTTAGCACTTCCTTCTAACTCTGTGTGTCTGATATTCTCTAGAATAAGGGCTAGCAGCCTGTAGCACATGCACAAATTCAGCATTTAGCATGCAGTGTATCACAAAGGTTGCAGAGGGTCAAGGAACCAGGAGCAGCTGGAATCTGAGAAGGGCAATAGCTCACAGGTCTTAACTCCTACTCTCCACCAGCTGCCCCAGTAATCAACTAATAAGTTGTATCTTGCACTCTTGAAGGGGCTGTATATGTGTATCTATCTATCTATAGATAGATATACACATATATACCTCCTCCCCCATCATAGGTTCCTTGCGTTGGCATTGGCACAGTGACCTGCCACTATAGTGTTCTAAATACACATTGCAGCTACTGAATTATGTTTTTTTACCCTGGTTTTCCTCCCTGCTCTGGCAGAGTAGAATAAATGGCTGAGATCTCTTCCTTTATTTTTTATTGAGCCTTGAATTCCTTACAGCTTGTACAATACAAGTAAACCAGCTCACTTTGGAAAGCACTGATCATACCAGCTCTTCAAGGCCTCTACTAGTCCTAGGTAAGGATTCAGTTGGAGTTCAAACCTACATTTAATATGTAAATCAGATGTAATCTGAAGGGCAACAGTTTCTAAGACCTTCTGAGGGTCATGGAAAGCATGTCACTGGGAAAAGTGACCTCCAATTTGACAAAAGTAAATTTGGCACACCATCACTGAGAGGCTGGTCTCAGTCTAAACCATGATTGACACTTTCTAGTATAAACTTCATGTTACAAATCACTCTTCTGGTAGGCTCAGGGCTAACTAAAAGTAGCTACACAGTACTTGGACAAGATGATTCAAAGAAGTGTCTTAGCCTCATGAATGTACAGACCCAAGAACAAACAATGTATGACAGTGGCAGTCAAGTAGTAACCTAAAGACTCAGTTATATTCTTATAGCAAAATCTGTGCAAACACCAGCTTCAAGGTTTTAATTTCACTTCTAAATATTTTTGTCTGAGGAACAGCAACATTATCATTATCACAAACTTTTCTCCCAGGTACACATTACACTGGGTGCTGTTCAAAAATTGCAAAATAGAAGTAGAAGACTTAGTTCAATTTCCTTTATTTCTACTTCTTCCCCATGACTCAAACACACAAAGATGTAGAGTCAAATTTTGTCTGAATCTTAGACAAAAAGGTTTCTATTTACTAGACACACCGCTGTAGGATATGGTCATCATTCGTTCACAGACTATCAGCAACCAAAGAACAGTTGGCAACCCTCAATGTCAGACCCATGTCAGCTGGAGCTTCAAACTGTCCCTCCTAACTTGCAGAGCAGCACTGAGTAGGAGCTAGGGACCTACAGCATAGTTTAGCAACAACAACTTACCAGCACTGTACTTTACCTTTCAAGGACAATTATATCTTTAAGTGAAATTACTCTGAGCAGTTCTACCAGACAAGCAGGCCATCAGACAGGCCATTCCATAGCCTCAAAATATAACTTGCTTTTTAAAACAACTCTCAACATTTTCATACATATGCCAAGAAAAAGCTATATATCAACTGTTGAACTAAGTAGATATATTGTGTTGGCATTTATCCTGCATTCATCTGTAAAAAACCCTATAACTACACGTATTTAAACAGCTAAATTATCTCATTTTCTTTTTAAACTGCTGAGACTACAACTAGCAAAAATAAAGGTTAGTCTATGATAATGAAGGAAGATCAAGGAATAATTAGAAATAGCTCAATTTTGAAGTCCGAAACATTCACATTATTTGCATCAAAAAAGACCAAAGAGGAATGCGGTGAAGCATTGCCAGTATTTCTGCCAATGTTTTGGGAATAATGCTGTACCTTGGGCAAAATAACTGTTAGCCATTCTGAGAAGCTGCAAGGATTAATGCTGATTATGTGTCTTTTAAATATTTGGGAGGTCCTCAAATACAAAGGCAATGAGATTAAGTTGGCTAAAAATAGCATTTTCTCTTTTTTTTGCCACAGTATAATACTGCTATTTACATCTTTTGTTTTTTTGTTTTTTTGTTTTTTTTTTTTTTTTTTAAGATTACCTGTATAATTTGAAGTGTGAAAAAATGTTCAAATAAAACAGAACATTCACTGATGTCTACTTCTACAGGCGGGTTGGACTAGATGATGTCTGGAAGTCCCAACCCTACCATTCTATGATTCTATGTATGTAAAGGTAAACGTTCTGTACAATATAATGTTTGTAAACAAAATGCCAGTATTTTCAAACTCAGTAGTAAAGAAAATGGTTACTCTTTGAAATCAGTCTCCACATCACCATAGATGGTGCTGATTATGTTCAAACAATTTATATCCAGCCTTATACTTTCCTATAACTACAACTTATGAAAATCTATAATCTTAATAATTAACATTCTGCCAATGAATACGGAAAATGGAGGAATACGTAGCTTTCTCTGTACACATAAAACTGAAGTTAGGAGTAGGACTTTTATGTTATAGTCATAATTAAGACAGCAACACTCTCTCATACAAAAATATCAGCTGAGAGAAAGTAAGCAACAAATAAGAAAATAGCCCCAAATACTACTTTCAGCCTTTTAAGCTTGAACTGTGGCAGCTGAAGAGCAAACACAGGTCAGCTGCTGTTGTGACTGCTACATCAAGTTCCAGCTGAGTTGAACTACTGAATACTTTTTAAATGGTGTCAACTGGAGTTGTCAGAGATCATAAGCTAGAGCCTGGAGCAATTTGATTAGAATCAGAGAGTAACTGGATTAGCGCAACTACTGAATGAGTATTTGATGAGCTGTATAATTCATGTTATCTTCACAGCACTACCAGCACTAACACCTGCAACGTGAATTCACACCCACCTCTTCAAGTGCCAGGTGACTCAAGACACTGAATAGAAACAAGAGATTTGTACAAAGGCTTGCATTGAAACTGGTGAAAAAAAAAAAAACCAAAACTAAATATAGCATTATCTAGCAATTCAGTAAAGATGCTTGCCTACTCTATTGGCATGTTCTCATTATTTTCTCTTTTCAATTTAACCAGCTTTAACGGGCAAAGTTGGGAGACAGTCTCTCCTATAGGAAAGATAAAATCAATCAGACAATTTCAGAAACAGTGAAAAATGTCATGCACTGAAGGAAAGTAAAATGCTCTTCTCAAGGAGCTGCAGGAAGCAGACCCATCAAGATAAGTGATATCTACTACTTTTTGAACATCAAAGTGCTGGCAGCATGCTTGCAATATGCTTCTGTCAGGGCTGTCTGAGTGTAAAACTTCTTGCCTGTACTTCTCCTGGTTATGGGGGTAATAGTCATACTCCAAAAAAATACAGAGATTCCTTGCAACCATAGGCTGGCTAGATTTCCTGTTTAGGATTACAGGGAATTAAATAAAGAAGTAAAATGTTTTGCTTTTGTGGTAAACATAAGTATTTAAAATTATCATTTTTTGTAAGTGCAGAAAGGTTTCAGATTTTTTGCTGCTCCTTTTTTTAAATGAAGTTGTTTGTTTCTAAACTTCTGCCAAAAGCATAAGTTTTCAAAACTCACAAGCTTTATTGTAGATTTCATATTTGTAACAATGAAAATGCAAGTTGAAACAAGCCAACTATAGAGAAATCAGTTCAGGCATGAAATAGGATTGCAGCTTTATCTGCCTCCATCCCTACAATTACTCCAAAGGAGCTAGAGTAAGCTATCTTACTATTTCTAGTAAAATGAAATGATAAATACGAGTGCTTAGTAAACAGTAGGCAACAGAGAAAATACAGTAATTTGGAGTTATGTCTTCACTAATACCAAGTAATTCACAGGTGGCATGTTACATCTGTGTGCTGTATTTTATTTGACATGTTCACAATCTTTTTTAACTCAGTCACAAATCCAAACACAGTTAGCAGACAGGGTATTTAATAAAATCAGATTTATAAAACTATTACTGTGTGAACCAGCATTTCACCTATTAATTTTTTCTAATACAAAACCAGCTACTTAAATCAAGAGAGAAAGAAAAACAATAAATAATGAAACTGTGGGAAAATAATTGAGATCTTATCAAAGCTATAAATACATCAAATATTTCTGATGATATCATAATACACTATTTTCCCCCTTTTCCTTTTCTTCACAAAACCCCCCTGATATCTGCAGTTCTTGATCATCCATTCTATAAATACAGCTTAGTTGACTAAGGTTGAAATGTGCTAAGATGCAGTAACGTTTCAAATTCATACATGAAACAATTTGGAAGCTTCCCCCAGGCATTTGCGGCTGCAGCTCCCGCTGCTCTGCTACCCACAATCCCCCCATTTACCTGCTCGCTGGGCCCCCTCAGCCCTGGTCAGGAAGTAGTAAAGCTGATCCAGCTTATCAGGCTGCTCCTCTAGGGACTTCTGCTGCCATATGGCTGACCCAGGCCCTGCAGCCTCCCTCAAGGCATCCCACTTCTGTATCAGAGTGAAGAGCTCGGAGAAGGACTCGTGATAACCCTGTCGCAGCATGTCTATGCAGATGTTCTTCTTGTATGAATTCCTGTTACTGGGAATAAGAAAGACAGTTTTTAAGCCTTTAAACCTGTATTCTGTTCTGCACCTTACCAAATAAGTACAGATAACTGCAACAGCTTTCAAGAAGAGACCTCTGCAGTTCAGCAGCAGGGAAGGAGCATTCTTCCCCCACCCCACCCCACCACGCCACAAAAAGCATTCTGCTAAAATACAGTTAGGAATGCCATACTCAATGTAAATAAACGTGATAATAATGAATAAATACCTATATATATATGTATTAAAAACATATTTAAAATATACTGGCATTCTTTAGCTGGGATTGATAAAAAAGGCTGACTGATGGGGAAAGAGATCCACGTTTTCATTAGTTCATGAAAACACAATGAACTCCTAGTCTGCTTTAAAACAGTGCACAGAGAAAAATGAGGCACATTCCACGCGTCAAAACAATGCATATGTTAAATAGTTTTGCTGTAGGATACAATAGCTTGGCTTAAAACGTCAAACAAATGCTATGCCAGAAACATAATCATTAGATATTATTTTGCTTCTGCTTAGCATATAACTTCAGCTGGGACTGATTTACTGATGGAAAAGTTTCTCCTTAATTTTAAAATCAAATGATACAATGATGAGTTTATATCAAAGTTATCTCATTCATAAACTCTGATAAGATCCACATTTCTAAAAGTTGCATAATCAAACATTCCCAAGAGGTAGTACATCTTTTGAGATATTATTTATGGAAATAATAAAAATATTTCTTTTATGTGGCATGAAACAATCATTGCATCCTATCCTGGAGAAAACTAAGAGTCCAGTGGGACTGCCTGCGATGCTAAAGTACAGGTGTAAAGGTTTGGTATAGATATCTAGAGTGAGAAAACAAACCTTTGTCACAGGAAAATGTCAAGGATCCAGAAGTCTTGTATTTTATATTCCATTAAGTTTGCAAACTGTTTCAAGACTATCATTTTAGATTAAAATACATAAAACTTAAGTTCTCAGCAGCTTTTAAATAAATATGGAATTCTGAAAGCTGAGATTTATAGTTCATGTAAGAAATTTGGATGACCTCATGCTAAACAACAGCCTAATGAGACTAATACTTCTAGCCTAAAAAGAGCTACTGCAGTTAATAATGCTAATAAGATGGAAGTGATGGAAGTGATGTAAAAAACTTCTTAGCTCAATGTCAATGAAATAAACAGTAATATGGGATGTAAGAAGCAAAAAATCCGCTTTATTTCATATTTACTATGATTAATTGCAACATAGATGCACATTATTCCTTCATATGTATTTTTTACATTTCAGTTGCAGAACCAAACACAAAAATATTATGAAATCATGAGATAATTTAGATTAGACAGAACTGAAAGTATGTTTAAGATAGAAATAGATGTTTTTTGAGATTGAAAAGCACACATTATTCACATAGACAAGGGAAGAAATATAACTATTCTGTACCAGAAAACATTTGCAACATTTATCTTAGAAAAGTAAATGAGAAATATCTGTAAACACTTATATTTCATTTTGTCTGAATATGCTGTATTTGTCACATGTCAGATGTGCAGCATCTCCCTTAAAAATATGGTAAAGATATTACGTTAATACAGCACAATGTATTCTTTACTCTGCATATGTAACTGATAAAAAAAAGCAATTTAAGAATATAGATAAAAAATTCCTACCAACTTCCAAAGGCCTAGGACTGAATCCTACAGTAATGTAACTCAGAACACTGGAATAACAATCTGCGTAGCAGACACACATACATGCAAATTGATTTATATAATGTGATTTGTGTGTATATGTGTGCATGCATTAGGTCATTAGATTGGAAGTAAACAAGAAAGTACTGCTAAAAGATGATAACAGTGACTAAACAAAATGCCATTCTGCTAATTCTCAACAGTCACTGCATACTCACTGAGCACAGTGCCAATAGTCATATAAATAGAAAAACTATGTCCATGTAACATGTTCTTTCCTGTAGATAGATGCATTTTACTTGAAATTAGAACACATTTTCCCCATGAGACGGCATTATTAGCAAACCAATACAGGAAAACAAAACATACAGTAAAACAGGTCAGTTTTACAAAACATTGTCACTATTATTTCAATAAATACCTTCCCACTTAATAAAGAAACTGAAATAATGCTGAAGTAATCATATAATACAAAGCATATATTTTTCTTAGGCAAAGATAACTATTTTAACTCACAAGCTAGGAATCTATATTGGACCATTCACATTTTAGGGACATAGAGACAAAAGTTGTCAATCAATTACACTTAAAAAAAGACACAAAGTGCAAAATATGTATATTTTTAAAAAGAAATAAAAAACACAAAAGAATAATACTGTTCTTTCCTTAAGTTCAAGTGATATATAAACCACAGGTGAGTGATCACACACAAACAATAAAATAGAGCTAGAAATGAATGATATTATGGGGATGAACAGTATTCCTGACACCTAAGAGAGCTTGACACTGTAACAAACTCTGAAGTTCTTTCAATTTTCAAAGTAGCTCCAGGTGAAAATGCCAGTGTCCTTTTCTTCCCAATAAACAGTTCTTTCCAACAGAGGCACAGTGTAGGTGACAGAGGTAAACTTTTTGTAATATCTTGAGATAAACTAAATCCTGAAAATCCTTTTCATATTGCTTTTTACAATACCATGCAGCATGTAAAAGAAGTTAAACACAACATTTCATGTTTTACATAACCAAAGATTAGTTTATTTCTAATATCAATGTCAAAACCTGATACCTAACTCACATTATAAAATTCAACCATTAACAATATGTTTTTACCACATTAATAAACAAATTTACACTAAACCTTTTGAACTTTACTCCATAATAAATTATAATATGCAGAAATTAACTTTGTTTTTCTGCATTGTATCCATGCCAGTTTTCGATTTCCTTTGAACAATTACTTTACTTCAAGAAATAAAATGAGAAAAGACTGGCCTTTCATTGGGTTGAAGCAAAGCCGTTCAAGAGGTTTAATGGTCTCTGGGGGCATCTACTGGAAATCTGGAAAACTACAGTCAGGACACGTTAATCGCTCAACTGTTAGTGCAGCGAGACGGCTGCAGAACAAAGGAAGTCACCAATCCGGAGGAAACGCGGGGCAGCATCGGGCAGGGGAGCTGCGTGGAGGCGCGGCCGCGCGCTACGGGCAGCAAAAGCAAAGGGCCAAAACCATCCCAACGCTACCTGCACAGCTGCCTGACAACGATCAAACTAGGTGAAACAGAATGAGCGGGCAGCTTTGTGATGTGTTTAATTTTAACGTTGAACCGTGATGTGAATATGAACCCTGAAGTCCTCTTTCCCCCTCTGACTGATCATACACGCATGATTAGAGAAAAATATTTGGATGGATTTTTTTTTTTTAAAGTAATTTTTATTGAGATTTGGAGCATATCTGTGTATTTATGATTAAAAGAAAGATACCAATTAATCTGTTTTTAAGTTAAAGCAGATTTTCTTTATTATTTTAAAATCCATTATTATATAATAATTCAACAGATGTAAACCATAATACTTAACACACGGGTGATGCTGAGAATCCAATGGTCCTCTGGCTGTATGCTCATCTCTGGCTTTACTGAAACCCTGCTGATGTTGCTACGTGTTTATTTATACAAGCTGGGTAAAACCATGAGACAAGGTCCATGCAGTGGATCTGGCTGGGTATCACACTGGTGGAAGCAGCTATTTATTGAATATGGACCTGTGAGCTTGAAAAGGCACTGCTATTGATAACACTATGCTTTAAGGGTACGTGAATATTGCTACAAGCATTTCACTTTTCTTAAATGCTGCAGCTACTTATATAATTCTCCTATATGGATTTCTTCTATTATTATAATTGCTACTCTAATCTAGAGTCATGCAGTGGAATCAGAGAAACCTGATTCTTATCTGCCTTCACCAGTGCAAAGATAATAAATACTAGCCTACAGTTTGGCTAATGAAACTAACAATGATGTTACAATATCAAGGACTTTCCTGTGTTATGGTACTGTACTCTCACAAGAGTGCTAAGCAATCTGGGAGATAAGGACAGTACCATACTACATTCCCTTTAACTTAAACCCCTGCAGAGCAAGGCTATCTGTGTTCTGCCTTTTAGTCAGTATAAGTTAGCAGAATTATTTGTCATGAGTTTAATGCTCCATGCTTCCTGTCTGGTGTGGTCAATTACAGACATTCAGAATAAGTGCAAAAGTCTACTATTTTCATCTGATAGCTATATTATTTTTTTTTTAATATCAGGGTTCATATCTCAAGATATTGTGGGATTTAATTAGTACTGTAGGTTAATGCCAGCTGCCAATTACAAGTGTACAGTATTGATCCCATTTTGTCAAGCACAAAATGGCATGGATTTAACAATGATCATGTGTAAAATATTAAAGTGAACTTCCAGTGTAAAATAATTACTTTAACAATTATTGTAATGCTGAAAAATTGTATTCAAATGGGTTTCATCCACTTAGGACTTTCTTCTGCAGTTGGCAAGCCAATGACTGGTATAAAGGGCTGAGATGAGGGTCATAAAATTATGAAAAAATAATCAAGATGTTTTTGCTTAAGTTTATTTAAACAAACATACTTTACTCCCCTCCATTTTGTGTCTGTAAATCTACAAGAAAATTACATCAAGTATGTGAATACTTTGCTGCTTTGTCTTTAACCTATAGTTGAACAAATACAGCATAAACAAGGAGACATCAGAATTTTGTCGCTAAGACATGAAAAATATATGCCTTGAGTAAAACCAAATATACTATACAAAACACTAAAAAGCCAAGTACACTGTAAAAGTTTATAACTTCAGGCTACTCTGCCTGAAAAAGGAATTATTATTCAGTTATAGCTGGACAGCCAAAAAATGTAATAGCTTTGCAAAAATATTAGTGACCCTCGTCTAAAACACAGACAAAACTTCTGCAGGGCATATGCAAATACTTGGTAAATATGGAAGCTGGAGATTTGATTACTGTGTTCAGCAATACTATGTTACTGTGGTGTAGAACTCTGTACTCACACTGGTGAAATCTACATTGTTGTACGTGCTGGCTGCAGTCTACTGAAATAAGTTACATAGCTAACTCGAAAATATATCCAAGTCATCTGAATATCTGAATTTAGTGTGAAAATCTATATACATAAGTAAATTGGTGAGTCAAGCCCTCGGTCAAGGTACTTAGTACATTTTCACCACACACTGCTACTGCTACAAAGCTGTTTAACGGGATCAGGGCATAGCCCTCTTTAATCCTAGTTTAAAGACGGTATGTTTAAATATTTTTCTTTTAATGAAATATTTACTGGATGGTTACACATTAAACTGTAGACTATAGTAACCTCATTAAAGAAACATATGAAAGTACAGTAAATGTCATTAAGTAGTGATAGACAGCTTACCCCTCAGATTTTTTGATTACTAAGGATAAAAATGAAGTTCTATTGGAGTGTGGGGTGCGTGTTTTTTAATTCCAAATTATAAAGCTGAAATATTGAATGTTAATGCTAATACAAAAAGCATAAAATCCACTAAATCCCCAAATGTTAAAAAAGGGAAAAACATCCACTTGAAATTGACTTATTTACAAAAATCTGGGCTTTTTTGTAAACAAAAGAAAAGGTTTATGGCTTTATGTATTCACAACAATTAGTAGTAAGATAAAAATAAATTATATCAGAAAAGAAATATATAGGTACTTTAACCATATTTATAGGTAGAACAACTTTCAGCATAAGTAATGCAATATTTTTCATTTACAATCTTGTCGGCAGGATCCTGCAAACAAAAGGAATATCGCACTTTCTTCCTTGTCTTCAAAACTACACTGCCACCTTAATACCACATAAAATGAAAAATTAATCAATTATAAACATTAAAGGATGACACAGAAAAAGTATTTTAAAATGAATGTAAGTAGTGTAATAATTAAGAATTCTCATTAACACAGAAAATGGAAATAGAAATTTAGCAATAACATTTTGGAACATTTTGTCCCTAAACATAAATGCAAAGAAAGCACTGAAAAAAAAATAAAAGTGCTACCCTCATAAAAATGTCCTTCATACAAGACCACATACACCTGTAATTATTTCAATCATAATCAGAAAAAAAAGCATTATCTTCATTAATCTTTCTGTTTTTCTTTCTAAATTAATTATGTTCATTAACAAAAAATAATTTCAACTATATTTCATGGACTATTATTTATCAAAATGAAGTATTTCCTAACTTTTTCATTTCAGAGCTGACCCAATGGACAGAGAGCTAAAAACTTCTGAGTTTGGAACCCTTTCCGTTTAACTTGCATGATATCAGAGCAGTTGCTAGATTTCTCTGCAAGTTTCTTTCATAGTGTGCGAAATTATCTTTAGAAAAAAAAAATAATCACAGAATCATAATAATTATTTACCTCTTGAATCTTCTCAAGCTGATACTATGAATTATTATAAATCCCTCTACAAGGCTCTGCATTTATTATACTATTGCTATGAACGTTTCCTATAGTAATTTTGCTTCTGTTTCTATCACATTCCAGTCCCCAACATAACTTAGTCTGTAGTATAAAGACAATTAGACCACACAGAGATTACGAGGAAAAGAGAAGATTTTACACAATTCAGAAGGATTCGCTGTGAGAATTATTAGGAAGTCATGATCGTACCAAGGCAAATGAGACCGTCTTTATTTCAGACTCTTTTTGTATGTTAGAGATGGTTCTTCTTTATGGAGTGTTTTAAAAATAGAAGTCAGTTGTGTATTGCTTGTACATTGTCTTCAGTACTAAATATTGTTGAACTATTCAGAAATGAAAGCACTAGAAAACCGTAAGACCAAACTTAGTAAAAACAACAAGTTACACAAAAAAAGAAAAACTTCAGCTCACTGTGTTCTTCTTTATTAAAGTATGTCATGTATTTTATCTTTGCAAGAGTTTGATGAGTTTTTGCAAGTAAAATTCTGTTTCCTCTATACTTGCTAATAGTCATGAGAATCTGTAGTTTGCACCTTCCCATTAAAAATGTATTGTATTTTTTGAAATTATTCACCCCGCCTTTTATCCAGATCATGTCTTTGAAAGGAGGAAGTAGATAATAAATGGAATAATTCATGATTTCCCATTAAATATGAAACTTTCTTTTGCAGAGTTTAGAAAATGAAGTTCTACATAATGTACAGAAGTTGATTAGAACTTTTTTTAACCTTTTCAAGAAAAACCTTTCACATTACACAAACGCACAGAGAAGTTTCTTTAGGAAAGGCATACCATTTACTTCCCACACAGTTTAGTTCTTTAGATCACTGCCTAATTACACTAAATAACGTGTTTCTCAGGCCCAATATTCATGGAGATCATTCATTTGACCAAAAAGAATGTGTGCCTCTAAGTGCTAAAATATCTTTTTGAAAGTTGTTTAATAAACATTGAGTCTTGTTCAAGGCATGCAAGAGTGTTAGGAATTATTCAGACAGAAAAAAAACCCCCATATTTAAATAATATTGTGAAATAAATTTAAAGTTTATCCTCTAGCTCAAAAAGTGACTTGTATCATCTCCTTTTCCACAATCAGCAGGGAGTTTGAGAATGTGCCTTGATTTAAAATTTCTTTTACTATGAAAGGATACATTTCTTTGGTTCTGATTTATCCTTTTCCATAGTTTTTAGTATTTAAAAGTGAAGAAATATCCTCAAACAATGTAAATGAGTTGACAGAATCTTCCACCAGTTCTCAATAAGAATATTGTGAATAAAGAGGGTCAAAAGGTGCTCATAGGTCATATCCAAAGATTGACATCAGCAAGAACAGCAAAATCTTGCTAGAACCTGAACATGAAAGGGAAAGAACAGTTTACTTCTTTCTCTTTTTGTTGCTACATCCTTCTTTCACTGTCTTGAGCTCTCATCTCTCACTCTGTCTTTACAATATCATACACAGAAGAAATGGAAGCAGCTCAAAGCAGTGCATCACTAGAACCAAATACTGTGCAATCAAAGACTGAAATACAAAGTGAAATCAGAATCTGCACCCAAACATTACCTGTCTGCATCTGAAATTTCCTTTTGCAAGGTTTCTAAGTAATAGCAGCTGCCCCTTCTTCTTCCTTGTCTTAACCTCACACCAAGATATTTTTTCTGACCCTTATTCTTGACAGTGCCCCTCCCTTGTCTCTTGAGATCCTCACTCTATAATACAGAAGTGGTCAAATTGACCTTAAAACACTAAATTTTGCATATGTAAACTGGGAAGCCCCCCTGAAGATGTCAGGGTGTGAAAAAGAAAACATGGCAATATGACAAGCTGTCAGTGAGAAAAGGTCCCAATCTATTTGTTGAGCAAAAGATTTCATAGGTCACCTATGAAGTTACCTTAGTAATTTCTCTTGTAGAGGTAACAGCTACTAAAATCTGGACTAATCAAAATGCCAGTCAACTGTTTGTGTTCAGTGTCCTTAAAGAACTAATTCATAAACACAAAGGACTAGCATAAGGACATATAGAAAAGCAAATAAATCTAAAATTGAGTACCAAGACTTTAATGATTTAAGTAATTTATAAACAGAAAACATGATCAGAAGCAGAGCAGTGTAATAATAGGACTTACTAGTCCATCATGGCTATGATTAAAATAAAGTGGAAAACATCCTCGGCCGCCTTCTCTACATCAGTCCACAATCCCTATTCTCCATCATTGAACTCTCCAGATCATCCTGGCCTCTAATCAGGTGAAGAAATTTCTTCAAGTCTTGGAGGACAGATGGAGTTGAATATTCAGAGACCAACTGATAGAGGAAGCAAGGACGTCAGAAAGAAATCTTTTCTTTACACAAACTTATCTTGAGCACTGTCATGGGTTTGTGTGGAGCTGTCTCTAGTGATGGGGAAGGGGCTGTAAAGATGGTTCCTGTAAGAAGTTACTGAAAAGTTTCCCCAGCTGTGAGTCAGATCCAGCTCTGGGACTGAGCCGCTTGAGTGTCTCCATGGTCACATTTTAAGAAGCATCTGAACTTAAAAGTGTTCTTTTTTTTTTTTCTTTTTTTTTTTTTTTTCCTGAGAGGTGATGGAAGGAGCCGGATGAGAAAGAAGCCATGTAGACCCCAACATCAATATGGAAGAGAGGAGGTGGTATGGTGGAACAGAGACTGCCCTGCATCCTATGGGGACATAGCAGCTGTCCCTCTGCATCCTGTGGAGAAGAATGGTGAAGCTGAGGTCTGCTGGCAGCTCATGGACCCCATGGCACGGATGGCAACTATGCCTGAAGGGGCTGTGTGGGAGGGCAGCATTGCAGCAGAAGGTGCTTGGAATGCTGCTGGCCACAGAGGAGTCCCACACTGGAGGAGTTTGTGAGCAGAAGCCATAGCTGTTGGGAAGAACTCACATCAGATAGATTTGTTAAGGACTGCATCCCATGGGCGGGACCCTGTATTGGAACAGGGGAAAAATGTGAGAAGTCATCTTCCTCTGAGAAGAGAGAAGCAGCAGAGAACATCTGTGAGAGACTGATCACATTGCCCGTTCCCTACACCTCCTGTGCCATTGAGCGGGGAGGAGGTAGAGATATCAGGAGCAGTGAGCTGGGCCCAGGAAAAAGGAGGTGGTGGGGGAAGATAATCTTGAAGTGCCAGTTGTATTTTTCTCATCATCCTGCTCTGCTTTTGCTTTCTGTCTGTTCTGTTTTTAGTAGGTAGTTAACTAAGCTGTTCTTACTTTCTTCCCTAAGTTTAGTAGTTGTGTCTGTTTCGACCAGAACCATAATTGGCAGCGAGTCCTTCTTGTCCTTGTCTTGATCCACAAGATTCTTGGTGATCTTTTCTCCTCCCATCTTGCTGGGGCCTCTGCCATCCTAAGGAAGGTGGAGGTGGATAGCAGGGAGGAGGGGAGAGATGAGCAAGAGGCTGCGTGGTGTTTCATAGGTGGCTGGGCCTGAACCCTAACAAGCACTAGCACTCAATCCCTCATTAATTTTCCAATGTCCTTTTTCCTTAACATCTTTTTTCCTAATTGACACTGACAATGAAAACAGAAGAACCTTCAAGTGAATGCAGATCTATAAGACTTCTACCTGATTCTTTTTACAGCTTTCAAAATTCAATAGTTCTTCAGTGTGCAATTCAGCAGTAAACGATCTACATCTGAACAGGTTGATCTAAGCTCTCTCTCTAAGCAATGGAGAGAAATAAGTGCATCCAAAGAATATTTCACCTTATTCTAAAGCAGTTGTCTGAATCCAAAAAGATGGGTCTCAACGAATCAAATTACTTATATCACACACTATTTCCTTTTCACAAATTATTTCCATTGATTATATGGCATGATTAACCAGTCCTCTGGATCAGTTAAACTTAGGCGAAAACCCCTTTGCTCTTTTTGTGGAGAAAAACAAAGGCTTATGGAAGCAAAGCTTTCCATAACACTCTGATCCACCACTCACAAGACAGAAAATAAAAATACAAATTTTCTGCATACCTACATCAGCCTGTACTGGCTCCGTATAATGATTTAGACATCATCTTAATACCAATGAGTCTTGAGTGAGGACATTAGAACTCTATTCCGATTTGGTATCTGTATGATTTGGTGAGTCGTGACCGAGAACAGAAAGTATGATTGAAAGTATCCTGAAGGCCAGTGGAGTCAGCCAGTCACCTCATAAGCTTACAAAAGCCTAATCTGGGGCAAAAAAGTAGTCACATTCTGTATTCACAGAAACCATTACATTCTTTTTTTTGCATTTCCAGCTTCTTACACCATATTATCTTCTTTTTTCATGTTAAAGTCTTAGAGAAAGAAATAAACCGAAATCAATGAAAAAAACAAAACAATGTTCAGCTTTAATATAATTAATGTACTACATTTTTAAAGTGCTGTTTCTTACTCTTCTATCATATCACCCGGGGACAATCATTTTTTTATGAAGAATACAAAATGAAAAACACCTCCACGTTTTTTCCACAGAAAAATGGGATTATAACAAAAACACACTTATCAGGATTCTTCTCATTAGCTGAAGTTTGGAACAGAGTATAATATTGCATAACTGCAGGATAACTGGATAAAGGATAACTGCAACCTTAAATTATTTAAAAAATAGCTTATCTTAAAGAATAGTGTGAAGGATACAATTTTAAGGAATAGCTTTAAATAATGTTGTTTGTTTTTATAAATCTGATACAATCCACACTTTCCTTTAACTAGGAGGTATAAAATTGCTATCTGCCTACTATACACTAAAAAGAAAGAAAAGAGAAGTGTGTTTAATGTCAATCAGGAATGGATTACAAGAATGACTTGACAAAATAATGACTGACTTACTAAGTTAACCTCCACATTAAACAAAACCCCAAATATTTAGGTGTCAAAGAAAAATATCCTGGCCTTTTATAAAGAAGTGCACTAATTTATTTCTGGCATGGAAAAAAAAATATCAAACTGCACAGAATGTTATAAGCTATTTCTCACACTTTGTAAAATAAAACCATCTCTTTTCTGCTGGGACAGACAAAGCATAACATTGTTTTCAGTAAGATCATTTACGGATACAGCATTGCCCTATTTTACAAATTAGTTTAAAACTACAGTTGATGTGTTTAGTTTTTTATAACTAAATTAGCCTAGTACTAACAAAACTGTGTAGCTTCTAATTTGTTCCCATTTGTTTGCTCTGAAATGGCCATATCGGGTTTATGGAATAGCATTAGTAAGTTACATACCAGAGATTTTGCAATTGTCGAGCTATTATCCAATTCTGAGAATAACTAAACACATGAACATGAATGTAATGTTTTACAGTATGCAATTTAAAAATCTCCACAGAAATAAACTGGTGTATTACAAAACAGTAAGTAAAAACCTTGCTTTGCACAGGTATTGCAGAACAGATGATAAAATTCTCACTTCATTATGAATTTCCTTGTTGATTTCCTTTTCTACAATCTCCAGACTCGGGGTTTGGCCATAAAAAGAAAAATTGTATTGTTGTTTTGGGGTTGTTCTCTTGTTTGGTTGTGGGTTGTGGGTTTTTAAAAATAGCATTAAAAGGCAGAACTGATCAAATCAGAGCTGTAAAATGAACTATGAAACCCAATGCCCTTCCTAAAACAGCAGTGATGGGGAGAGAACACTTCTGGGAGAGAACACTTCAGTCCCTATCACAGTGTGTATACTGTGGAAATCCACTGGGGCTAAAGACTGAGACAGTTTACTGGGAAGGCCAGTCAATTGTTGCGGCATAATGACCACAGTGGCACTGCATAGCCGGTACAGAACTAGGGTGACAATAAATTTATGTGTTTATTCCTGTGCCTGCACCCTAAGGTCTGACATTTCTCACCCCCTCACAGACCAACTACGCTATCCTTACTTCAGGGACCTCTATCACACAGCATTTTCTTGGGAAAGACCTGTTCCTTATGTTGGTCCAGCTCATGCAGAATCAAGTCACAGATGAATCTTAGTTTACTTCTCTTTAAGCAGGGAATATTTAAACCAGCTGTGACACCTAGCATGGTTAGTATGACAGCATGGTCAAAGATAAGTGTCCCACATCAACCACGTGTACTCAGAGAGCAGTAACTTGGCACTTTTCACTGGCTCACTTAACTCACTTTCTTATCACTGTCAGGCTGCTCTCTCTCACAACCTGTGACCGTGAAAACAGAGTCCTACAGAAACAAAGGAATATATTGAACTTTGCAAACCCTAGGATGATGTAGTGAGAAGGTCCTGCCTATCCCCTCATTGAACTGATGCTTAGACCATCATCTTTGAACCTATTCTTAATTCAAATAAAAGAAGCGGGGCATGAATTTGCTTTAAAGAGATTCCTGTCCTGGATCATCAGACCACAAGTACTACAGTCTTTGTACCGACAGTCAGGATGCTTAGTAGCTTTAGCATTTTACCATTCTAAAAATAAAGGCAAATCAGACATGTATCCCGGGAAAGAAAAGTGTATCTTCTGGCTGAGTATTATACAGCATGGTTTTAGGATACTGCTAAACTTACTATCACTCAATTCCAATTTGGTAATTTTCTAGATTTTCATTTGAAAGTTTGTAAGGAAGGTTTGCAGGCACATTCTTGGGCTAAGGAGAAAAGAAGCGTGTTTTCCAAGAAACTAGCTGTTTGAATTCCTGTCTGATTGATAGATTTTATTTATTTTTTTATGCTGCAAGGGTGATCTTGCAATATTAATTGTAAAGGTGTCTAGAGCCCTTATATATGCATCTTTTTATTATTTAAATATTGAAATAAATGAATCATCTCACTTAAGCAACCAGCAATTCTGGTTGTGAGAATTCTTTCATTAAATTTGACGGTTCTGAACCCCAGATCTGTTAAAGGACTACAGAAGAATGCCAGATATAGTCTCTTGTAACTTATAAATGTAAATACCTCAGCTGCAAGAAATCCAAAGTTCTATAGATTTCTTTCATTCATTGGGTTTTTAAATAACTAATGGTGTATTAAACACTTCACTGCAGATGTCAGCACTTGGGCTTGGCTAAAAAATGATTCAAAATTACAAGAACTTGTATGTTGTTATACTAAGCTTCCCCTTCACAGGAGATATTTCATAGAGGTTCAGGAAAAAAAAACAAAACAAAAGTGAACACAATTTCAAATACAATTACCTGCAAGATCTTAACCATAACATTACAAATGTGTTATAATGCCTTGGTAAATATACAGATTAGTAAAAGCAAGGAGTTAAAAACTTTGATATGTTTAAGATCAGGAGAAATGAGCCATCATTATTTAATATCAACTTCAATTTTTAAGTGGCAAGTTCCACTAAAAAGGGTAGGGCCCAAGGAACTTTAAATGTAAATGATCATGATGACTGGAAACAAAGGAAACAATAAACTTACGGATGTTACAATGCCTCAAAAAAGCCAACTTACACAGCAGCTTCTTGTTTTGACAACCCTTTGATATTCTTCTCCAAATAATCATCTATGCCATCTTTTTCTTTGATCAAATGAATCCTAAATTAAAATGAAAAAAAAAAAAGAAACACCATGAGGTGCTAACATAGACTTCTGCAACATGTATAATACATTAAGATCACCAAGTTGAGCTAAATACTGAAATATTGACAAAGTAATATATCAGACATTCTATAAACACATACAAATATCTTTCTAATTTTTTGGTCTGTATCTATTTAAAATCTTTATTTCTGAAAGAAAAGGGGGGTGGTATTAGCTTTCAAGGATGTGTTTATCTGATATTTCTGTATAAAGCAGAATAAATTGCTGTTAGATACAACAATAATAATTAAGCTATCCATATCTAACATTTTTTCTAAACCAGAACCATTACATTTTTGCATTATCAGTGTGGACCACAGTGGTCAAATCTATTTTTGTATTTAACTTTTTCAAAATTAAAAAAAAAGAAAATCTGCCAAAAAAAAACCCCAAACCAAACCAAACACAAGTCCAACTTAAAATGTGTCCTTTAGTGCAATGCAGACTTTTAATATTTCACTCAACTTTCCACAGTTCAAGAAGCATATTGTAAAAAGTGGTCCATTAAGGGAGCAGTTCAAAAGGCATTAAAATAAACAACGAATTTCAGGATCTAAGTTTAAAATTTGAACTGTACATTATTTCACTTTTCACTTGAGCCATCATCTTTTTGCATCTCCTTTCTGATATTCAAGAGATGTCTTGAGTTTCAAAGGATAACATGAACTTACTGTCCATAAATTGTATTTAAATAGATTCTGATATTCTAGTTGTAGAGGATATTATCTTTGTAAAACCAATGTGAATTCATTTTTATTCTTCTTTAAAAGAGTATAAAGATTGTCTGGTTAATCACTTCAAGATTAAAGAAGTTCAACATTAGTGTTCCACATAAATCTATTACTTTCCTCTTTCTCTTTCTGTATTACACTGCTGTCTTTCGTTACAGGGATGAGAGTAAATTCTTTTTATAACGTTAACTAATATAAGCATCATGCTCCTTATTGCTCTGAGAATACCAAAGACATTTCATGAAGTTCATTTAAATGAAAACAAAATAGTTAAGCAACGTACAGATATTTTGACACATTTGTCTTTAAAACAATGTAACAGTGAAAACTTCCGGCACAAATAGGGCATTTAAATTTATTCCAGAATGTGCTACTACTGCGCTGCAGCAATAGAGGCTTATGCATTCAGGCTGCTCATAACACAATCCACATGAGTTGCTGCTGACCATGCAAAACACACAGTTTATGGATACTGCCATAAAAATTTAGTTATAATCAATAGCAAAATGTAATCAATATCAAAACTTTCACAACAAAATAGTCACAATTTGGGGAGATATGTAACAGCATTAGGATGATGAAGATAAGGTAACTACTGTGTATTTTAAATTTATATAAAAATATTTCCAGATACAAGAGGTTTTACGAGGCCGTAGAAAAACTGAGAAATAGTACATCTGGGTAATTAAATAGGAAGTATTCAGTAGACAACACGAAAACTACTGGCTGACTTTTGTGTTTTAAGACTGCAAAAATGAGCTTTCTGCATATCAGCAGCACACAGAGAACACACCAAATATGGGGAGGTCAGAAGTTCAAACCCCAAATTCAAGTTCCTCTAGACCAAGCCAGTCCCTAGACATCACTCTCAGCGTACTACAATTTAATTTACACTGCAGTTAAAAATTGTCTCAGACTGGAACAAATGAAAGTCTGATGCCTTCTCTTCAGCTTCTCGAAGATATTTTAATTACATAAAACTGAGGGAAAAGCCCCTAGAATCATATAAAATTTAAAATGTAATCTGTGTTACAGCTATAAATTTCTGTGCTCTGATTGGTAACACCTCTAATAACTAGAGCAAAGGGGAAAAATTCCAAATCAACAACTTCAAACCAGTTACTGCTTATTAAGTTCTGCAATATCTTGTATTGGAGTGATGCAACTATAAATATAGAATCATAGAATGGCAGGGGTTGGAAGGAACCTTTAGAGATCATCTAGTCTAATAAAGCGATTGTTACTAAAAAGTATAAACACATATCTCATCCTCGCTGTTATTATCAATGATGGCTAATGTAGCAATAACACAGAAAAGACAGGCAGGTGATACATAGGAAAAAATACACAGTAGAAAGTGCCATCAACTCAAAAAAATCATTATTTGAAATGGTTTGCTTTTTACAATGAGAACGAAAAATGGTAAAACTAATTAATGTCAAGAACTGAGACTGTCACTTGGAATTGACATTGTTTCTTATAGAGAAATGAGGTGAGGATGGCACTTGCTAAGAGGCATTGCTTTTTTTCTTCCAGAAGTTGTCACTTGCTTTTTCCAAATTGTTTTAGCCTTACTTCTCCAATGTTTCCGTGATGACTCACTATATTTCATAAATAGTTTCTACAAAAATCTACTTCATCTGTAAATTGGCTCCTATTTAATTTTAAATTACTCACTTATTAAAGGCAAATACATTTTAATCCAACAGACATCTATGCCAGAGTTGACATTTTACACTGTGCGTTTCTACAATTTCTGTTACCAGTCTATACAGCAAAAAACAGCTACTGATTTTTTTCAAGAAATAAAACTATATGATAAATACATCTGGCTTTTTTATAAAAAAACAAAGTTCTGTAGAGAACCAAATTACTTCCCACCTTACTTTCTACTCTCACTGCTTATTCTTTTAACTCAAATTCCACCTTTCTTTAAGTTTCCTATCAAAGAAAATATCTTGCTCTAATGACTAGGCATCTACAGCATGATCCACATCATTGTAGAATCACACATTTCTGTAAATAGGCTCGACTTCTATAAGACTGCTGCTGGAGGATCGTCAGGTAAACAGAAGAAACAAACCTCCTAATTCTGGAATGAGCTCTCCATTAATGTAGCTACTGAAAAAACTAATGGCTGCAGAATACGAAAAAAAAAAATAGAAAGACATCACTTCATGTCTTTTTTCAATCAATATGTGAGCTCCTGAGAAAGACTAGGCCCAAAGATATCAACTTTCTAGATCTTTCCTGCTTTTAGATGTGGATGTGCAATTGCTGAACTCCGAGATGTCCCAGACCTTTCAAAAGCTAAGAGAAATGCAAGAATTGGACAAGGGGCAAGAAAAAAAGGTGGGGAAAAAAAATAAAAAAGAGAGAAGGAGGAAGAAGAGAGCAGCCATTTTTTATTTTTTTTTCCCCTGAAATGAATGGAATTCCAGGAAAAAGAGCATCGTGGTCCAGAGTAGTGATTGAGAGATCAGTACTCACTGAGGGAAACAAAAATGTGTACACACAAGTAACTAAGAGGAGAAATGAGTGCAGCAGAATGGAAAGCCAAGTAGGCATGTGCAAGAAGATGAAAGTATTACGGCACTTGTTAATTCTCAGTTGTTAAGTACAGGATAATGCTTTTAAAGACAGTTTTATGCATCATATTTTCAGAGACACAGAACTGCTGTGTGCTGGAACAACAACAACACAATATTGTTTTTTCATCCAAATAAGTACATTTGCAATGACCTACATTGATATCATTGCTAAGCAGAAATAACTTGCCACAGCTTGTGAAGGACTTTTGAAAAATTAGCATGCAATATCTACAAACAAACAAAACACATTTATTCCCCCCTCCATTTTACTCTCCTAAGAGAGAATTTCCTTGCCTTTGATTTTTGCAGTTCTAAATATCACAAAAAAGCAAACATAATTTGTCACCTTGGCATAGCTGATTGAAGCTATTCACAGCAAAAAAATTATATTCTAAAAGAAAAGAGGTACATACCTTGTGAAGTCTAATGAGGGGCAAACAGTCTGCTTTATGAACCTGGGATGCTCCCCTGGGCTTTGTAGGATTGCTTGAGGCAACACATTCATTTTAACTAAAACAAACAAAAGACCCCAATGTTATTTGAAACAATGTCTTCACAGTGATGCAGTTTCATACCCTTCTTGTGCTGCTTCCCAGTCAGCCCTCTTTTATTTCCAGTGCATTATGTGTAAAACCAGACTCCAGTTCCACACAAGTCTTTTCAGGCCTCAGTATTACTTCAGTAGGATGTAATGCATAGGAATGGTCATAATCTTATTTTCAATGGTTTTCTCTTCTTCACCAGAGTGTTTTGCATCTGCACAGGGGCAATTGATTCAGGAATCGTATTTGCATGTGATTCCTGATGTGTTGCTCAATCTATCTAGGTCCAAGTATTAATACATTTTAAGTTACTACATATGGTGGAGAAGTGATTGAACATGCAATGTGCAATGCAACAACAGACTCGGTATTAATGCTCAGAAAAATACATAATCGAAATAGTAAGAATCCTTTGAATAAAAAAATGTAAGTAATGTTATACTTAGAACACAGGGTTTCATTTAAAACAAAAGCCAAAAGCCCCACAGTTATGTAGAATCATCTAGCTTGTCATTTTGAAGTACATAAATGCTAATAGGACTTTTTTTTTCTCACATAGAGCTACTGTGTTTTTCCCCAAGTATTCAGTCTAATCTTCCTACCATTAAAGTTTCACCTGCCAGTTCCTTCATTTTGCATGTCTGTGATCTGAGGACGTTAGCAGCAGGAGCACCCTTACTTTTAAATTTGGTTTAATGTAGGTATTGCATGCCCTGCTGGTAGGCCTCAAGGCACAAACTTTTAATAGGGATGGGAAAACAAAGTATAATAGGAAGGGGGAAGAATTTAACTATTTGCAACATTTAGTGAAAGGAAATTTATTTTATAGGACATAGATGTCAGACATGAATTAACTTGATCAGCATCAGACTAGTAGATATTTTATATATTAGTCTTTCTGGCAAAAGCTGTTTCATTGATGCAATATTATAATTACAACAATACGGTTATAACAATATTGTGCTACAGTTATTCTGAAGTAGTTTTAAAAATTATTAGTTATTTAAAATAGAATAACAAAGACTATTAGAAAAGATGACAGGATACAATATTGTCCCTAAATCATTATTTTAGCATTTAGTACTAGCAAAAGCATTAGTTACAGAGAGAAAAAATATTTAGAAGAAACTGGGAGGCAACAACATTTTAGACAAGTATGTCATGGTCAAAAAAAAAAATGTATAGAATAAAAACATACTGGTAATTCATCACTATAAAAGATTATATTGCTGATACAGAATGACAGGTTTGTATCCAGAAGCAATATAGAGTAGGAAATCTCTTTTTAGGAAGATGCTGTTCAGTAAGAAATAATAAACTTTGGAAGAACAATATTGAAGCCTAAAGAAGATGCAAAGGTTTTCACAAGCCTTTTGATTTTGAGGCATTGGGAGAGAAAAAGCAAACAGAGCATGTCTTACTAGCAGCTGTTAAATTTGGCAAGGCAGGAGAGCTGACCATCTGTAGCTACAGGACAGAAGAGGCAGGGGTAAGTAGCTGAACGGACATCCTGAAAGCCCTGCTAGAGCCACTGCAACCACAAAAAGCTACTGAGAGATAGGTTTACTCACACGAGACCTGGCTGGAGCAGGCAATAAATAGCTCCTTGGTAGCCCAAACACTCCAGGTTCCCACCTCTCAGAAATCAAGTATATGGTAAGACCTGCTGGCATGCACACAGGCCTCACACTGACATGAAGCACATATGCAGACAGTTTTCTGAGTCTATTACTGCCTCACAAGCATTGTAACTATTACTCTGACTCCTATTTCAAACTCAAAGCTTGGGGGGAAAAAATCTGCTTAATAATAATGATTATTTAGTTTTTATTTTAGAAGCGGGAAAGTTCTTTCACAGTGAAATGGATGGTGTTTCCGCCTAATTTCCAAGGTAACCATAATCTTTACAGGTAAATTACAACCACAGAGACATATCACAGAAAGTATCAGCAACACACCCTTCTGAAATGTGTGCTATTACATTCACATAAATTTCATTGCCGATCATTTAAAGCCTCTAAACTCCTTTATGTCTTACTCCTTCATTACAAGGCCCAAGCCACATCTCATTTACTGATCAAACACTCATAGAGTTCAGCCACAGACAAGGCACTGCAGTTTGTTTTCAAAGAAGTGCTATATTTAATAACATAATCAAGGGCTGGAATTGCTCTGAAGCTAAAGGTGAAACACCAACTGATTATCACGTATTTTTCCCAGCATATTTTAGGAATCCTATTTGCCATCATCTAACTCTTTCCATGCATTTTCTGAGGCGTGCAACTGGAGGCTGAGGATTTCCCAGAGAGAGAAGCAGCCTAGAAAGCAAGCATGGTGGTATCTAACAGTATTTGCTGCTACCTGGCACCTCGTAAAAGAAAAGGAAGCCAGAGTGTGACGAGACAGACTTACAGCTTTATTATGCTGAAAGTGCTGACACGTTTGATCAGAAACCCCAATATTAAATAAATAGATAGATAAACCTATAGACAGTATGGTAGCTGGACTTCGTTCCAAGTAACCTGCATGAGGTCATGGGTCCTGCCAGCACTTGGTTTTGCAACCTCAACCCACATTCTAAGCGCTGTTCAGCCCTCTGGCTGACCAGCCATGCGCTGCTCCTGGCGCTCACTAACCACCGGCCAGATAACCACCCGTTAACCAACCCACATTCTACAGACCCTCGGCACGGCTGCGGGGCCAGGGACTCATCACCGTGACCCCGCATTCGGCATTTGACGGCTCTGTTCCTTCCCCGCCGCCGTGCGAGGCGAGGTGGCGGTTGCGCCCACGCGGGGTGAGGGGGAAGAAGCGGGGCCGGAGGCTGTCGCGGCACGGCTCCCCGCCCCGGCTCGGCCCCGGTGCCGCCGGACGCTTGCAGCCGGGCCGCTCCGAGGGACGCCGGCTGCCTCGCCATGGCGACGGGGGCGGGCAGCGCTGAGGGCCGGCCTCCCGCCCCGCCGCTTTCCCCGAGCCCGGCGCTGCCAGGCACGCTGCCCCCACGGCCGTCCCGGGGTGAGGCGCCTTGGGCTCTGCCAGGCGGCCGGTCTCGGAGGTGTGAGGAGAATCTGCGCAGGACCCCCGCCGGCAGAGGTGTGCGGCCCAGGTCAGCAGCAAATCCGATTCAGACCATGAAAAATGGGGAAGCTGTGAGGAATCAGCATAGCTGCAGGTATCCAACATTAGTGGGTCCTCCAGCTAAGGGAAAGCGTTTGTGTGCTTTCTTGGAGTGCAAACAAATGAGCTTATCTCCAATGGGAGCATCTCTCGAAGCTCGGCAAATTTCTGAAGTTTGCAAGCAAAGAATCCATGACAATATCCTATTGATACTTAAAGGAAGGTTTGTGGGGAGTCTCTTAGATTATAGACGAACACTTGTGGTGTTCAGGCTTTTTTCTTTCAGGACCTCTGATCTTCTCCGACATCCTTCAGGACTTCTAAGCAACAGAAAAGAGCAAGTAGTAAAGACTAGACTTAATCTCCAAGTAAGTGACATAACAAGAAGGCTTTCAGTTTGTGGAAGATTTTGTCACTTTACCTTGATGAGAGCCTGCTGCTTAATTTACCGTAACAAAGGAACTATGATTCTAACTGATAGCCTAGGGAGTCTAGGAGCTTATAGGAAATGGAAAGGGTGAGAAGGAACCAATGAGCTTTTGGTAAGTGCAAGTAAAAATTGATAAGAGAAACCGTAATCAGGATGCTAAAGAATACAAAGAGCAGAGATTTTTCAGTAGCCTCTTATTTTTACTGTTAGATATTTGACACCAGCAGATGAGGTCATTTTTTTTAGCACAAATTTGACCTAGTTTTTCTTGCTAAAACTGTTTGGAAAACTGGAATGTCAAAATCAATTGTTACAATGTATTTTGGAAGGATCAAGTGGATAGAAAGCACTTAACAATGGCATTATCTGTTTCTAAGTTGATGGCAATTGGAAGCAAATGATCTTGAATGTTTATGGGTCAGTGTTCTAACGGATAAGTCAGAAGCTGACAGGGTACTTAGCTGATATCAAACCACACTAGAGAACAGCATGACCTATGCCTTATTCACCTACAACATATAGGAAAAACACTGCTCTACTGCAGTGAATTTCAATCTGGACAGCGTACTGGAAGTCTCATGCTTCCAGTGTTAAAATGTACTTGGGTTCTCAAATTATTTTAAATGTGGATTTCCTAACTCAAAAAATGTTGCACGCAACACAGGAGAGTTCTCTGTTAGACTTCATCTTGTCAGATGAAAACAAATTGATCACAGGACTGAAAATCAGACATAGCTTAGATATAACTGATAATGATTTGATCACGTTTGCTACGTGCAAATAGAACTAAGTCCAAACCAATAGTATATATTTACGTGACACTTTGAGAGGGCTAATTTTATAAAGGTGAATACTATTATAAGGGATATCTGTTGGAAGAAAGAGTTTAATAAGAAGTGGGAGAATGATAATTGGAAACTGCTTAAGGAGGTTAGCCCGGAGACCCACAAATCCATAATCCCACAACTAAGGAATGCACTTGCTGAAGAGCCAGGGTAGTTTACAAGGAAAACATCCATAACACAGAAGAGCAAATATGGTATCATATATGTACACTGAAAGCTAGGAATTATAGAAAATTACCACAGGAGATAAAAGCTTATAAGTGGAAGACACATATGGTTAACAGGGTTAAAGTGAGGAAAATGAAAGTTTATTTCAAGTATAGAATATAGAAATTTACCTGAAAAGTGAGAAGACACTATTAAAAGATGAAGATGTCAGCTTTAAACATAATTAGCAACAGACTTGGAATGTTAAAACACAGACATATTTATTCTGTTTGGGAAGACAGCAGCTGATACAATTATGTTGTATGGTATTGAAGAGTTGTTTTCTATTCAAATGATAATATAGGAGGACTGTTCAAGTTCAGTTACTAAAAGAAAACTGGCATTGGAGTGTTCTGAATGAACATTTCCGGATGCTGTATGCATTATCAATGTTCATATTCAGAAGCTCTTGGAACACTAAAAAATTTACCTAAAGAGCATAAAGCTAGTATTGTTCTAATTGTTTAAAAGAATAAATGAGGTCATAGTAGCTTACCAATCTAACATTGGTCACAGGCAAAATACAGAATAGCCAATACAAAACTCAGTTAACAAAGAATTTAAAAGAAGTCAGATAATTCCAATTAACATGAGCTTCTGCTGAAAAATAAAATAAAAATATATCGTGGCAGAAAAATAGAGTCTGGCAAACAAACTTTGTTTTTCTTATTGAGGCTGCAGGTTTCACATATTAATATAATCTAATTAGACTCCCATAAAGCATTTGACTTATTATCATTTCATATCCTATACATAAACTTACAAAGAAAACTTGTAAAAACTGGAAATATAAAATAGTAGTTTTAAAACATTCTGGAATGACATCTGAAGTCCTTCACAAGCATCCATTTTACACCATGGGTACACTTTCTGTGTTAAGTATATGTAGTTTATTTGAGGAGGGAAGCAAAGAAAGAATTTTTTTCTCATGGAGATGTGTTCAAAGGCTCCTGCATGCCAAACAATATGTAACTTAGAACACTCTTCAGCGAAGATTCAAAGGTGGTCTACATCTATATAGTAATATGAAGAGGCAGTAGCCTTTCTGTGGTTACGAATGAAACCAACTCCTGTTACAATGCTGTGTTGTAGCATCAATATGATTGGTCTAGAAAAATCTGGCCTGAAGGGAAAGGGTGTCTGTCCATGGTAAAAAAAAAGATTTCCATTGCTAACTTTTTTTTGTTCCTATGATTGGATAGGTCTTCCTCCAATTCTGTAAGCAATAATAGTGTCCAAGAAAGAATAACATTTTATAGCAGATCAACTTTGCAAAGGCTGTTTGTATGAAAAACTGATTTGTTTAAGCAAAACTTGGGTGTTCAGATGTTGGCATAGTCAAAAATGTAGTCTAAGGAGGTAAAAAGCACAATATAATGACAATTTTGAATAGCTGATACTCTTAAGAAATGTGCATGTGCAGTTTCAATGGCTGTGTTAAAAAGGAACTGCTAATATACTCTCTGTTCTCACATGTGGCAATGCCAAAAACCAGAACATATCTGAATACTCTTGAATATTGAATATTTGAATACTGCTCATAAAACTAGTTAAGAAGCCGTATATATATTAAAAAAAAAAACACAACAAAAAACCAAACCAACAAGGTTTTTGAGTCCTGTTTAGCTGTCCCTCTTTAGTCGCTGGTAGTTTTCGTTTTCCTATATCCTGTTAACCTGTCCACTACAGAAAAAAAACCAAAACTGAAGTGTTCTGACTCCTCCACACTAGAAGAGAAGAAACAGAGGAAAGAGAGAGACTTGGTGAAAACTGAAGTGATCATGGTAAGAAACAAGAAAAACAGGACAAAAGGTCTAAATGTCAAAAATACAAAACCAGAAGTGGAGGGGGGCAACACAGCATGCCACCGGGGAGCAATCAGTGTGAAAAAAAGATGTACAAGTACACAAAAAGTATCAAGCTAGTCCTTCTGTGGGCTGAAGGTGTTGAAACATGGTAGGCTGATGGAAGAGAAATTATCTCTGAAGTTTCCAGGATTTCTTTAAGACAAACTTCCTTTTATACTAGGCCCAGGGCCAGGGTCAAAAGGGGATGATTAAGAAGATTCTGCAACTATTTGAGATCTTGGATAGCATACTAAGCTAGGTACCGATTTGGCATGAACTTGAACCAAAAGTTGTCTGTGGCATTGTTTTTGTTTTTCATAGCAAGTGAAATACAGAAAAATAAGAAAATTGGAGAATTTCTGGAATCAGATGCTGTAAGGTTTTGCAGTCAATAAATTGTTAATGTTTTGTGTGAACTTTCTTTAAAGCAAAGGAAGCCTGTCATCTCTCAAAAAAAAAAAAAAAAAGATTATCTTCCTGTAAAAGGATTCATTTTCTTCCTACTTGTCTTTTCCATATATGTATGAGAGATAAACAATGTTTCTACCTTTCTAATGTTCCTATGTTAGTGAAATATGTAGCTTGTTGTTCTAAGTAGCTGTCATAAGCCAAGTACCATCAGAAGTGGTTTTGTCTTACAGATTCATGAGACATTTTCCGAGGGACATTATAAAATTTTTCTTTCACAGCTGACTCTTACCAACCATGTTTAGGTACCTTCCTTGTAATCACTCTGTACATGATACCCTTCTGGCTTCTTTAGAGATGAGCATGAGGTTTTGTGGACCAATCTGGTAATATGGATTCCAGTCCTGCCATATGTTTATCAGCTGCTTTGTTGGTAGGTACTGATGATATTGTAAACTTGCTCATCAGGTACCAGGATGAAGGTAGCACTTGAAGAAGCAAGCAAGGTAGAATAGAGGTCTTGGTATAGGTAGTAACTAGCCAAGGAACACTGTGCTAGGCAAGACAGGGTACTGGTTTTTGACAGCAATGAAGTATTACTGAATACAAAAGTTATTTTTTATAAAAGCTATCTCTTTTAGTTTCTAAAGCAGTTGATGTACATAACTAAATTGGATGATTTGCCTCTGATTTAATTCTTTATGGCAAATACCTATTTAGATCTCAATATCATACTGAAAGACTAAAAACCAGTGTTTTTCTAATGCAGTACTTTCATTCTGTTTAATAAACCTCAGCAATGTCTCTAAGTCATGTATCTCCGTTTTTAGTTTTCTATTTGACAGATGAGATAGAGACAACACCACTGATGAAGATCAAACAAAGTTACAGTGTAAAAAATGTTATAAGGATCTTCAATCTTCATTATATGTATATTATGCACTGATATACTAGATTATCAAGTTCTGTTGCTGGCTTTTTAGGCTCAGGAAAGAGCCAAATATTTGACAGAGAATGCAGGGCTTCATGACTCTTCATGTTTCATTTTGCTGCAACTTGCAGCTGGTATTTAGATGGAAGCAGCATTAGAGCAAAAGGATTGGACACCATAAGCTGGTTTTTTAATCAGGATTTCCATTTCTTTTTGCTTATGTCAGTTAAAACACTGTAATGGGAAACTAAGCAAAACAGGAATGTGTTAGTGCTAATGTGCTGGTGAACACTTATTTATGTAAATTGTTTCATTCACTTCAAATAGAACCAGTCATAGAACTAATAGCTTGCTAATGTAAGTGACATCCTTTCCCATTTTAGCTCTAAACAAATACATCTAAGGGTAAATATAGTTAAAAGGAGGATAAATATAATTATGATTTACTAAACAAACTACGGTTATTTCAATATGAATCTAGTCTGAATGTTTATATACCACAAAAATGAGGAAAGATACTTTTTTTTTTTAAAATTTTACAAAAGTAGCATTTCCTCAGCCCTTGAAATAGGGGCTACAATAGGCAAAAAAATACCTTTCTCAAGCCTTAAAATTACCCGATCCGAAGANTAAATATAATTATGATTTACTAAACAAACTACGGTTATTTCAATATGAATCTAGTCTGAATTTTTATATTCCACAAAAATGAGGAAAGATACTTTTTTTTTTTTAAAATTTTACAAAAGTAGCATTTCCTCAGCCCTTGAAATAGGGGCTACAATAGGCAAAAAAATACCTTTCTCAAGCCTTACTGTTCCCCATGCCTAGAAAACTGTGTTTTGTGGTTTTAAACAGTGAGTAGAAACATTAATTGGTAGTCCTGGAAAGCCTACAGAGACACTGTACTTCAATTTTATGGCTGTTACAAGTGATAACTGGATTCATGGTAACCTAACACATCTCAGAATTGTCCAAGACCATATTTCTTTAATCTGACAGGCATGTATAGGATAAACAAAGGTGACATTGTACAAAGGTTTTATTAGCACTTGCCTGAGATCACCAAATAAACTTATTCATGAATGATAGAGTTGCTAGTTGTATAGCTTTCCAAAACTCATGCTGTTAAGTCTTTTATATTATGCTATTGTAGGCCCTATATTCTACATGCATTACAGAGAAAACTGCCCCAGCATGGACTTATTCCTGCCCCAGCATGCTTACTCCTGCTCCCTTTCTCACTCCCTCTCTTTACAATAAGCTGCAATTTATCCCATTTATATCTCCTCATGCGTCTGTGGTAATGTTTACTTATTTCAGGTATTAGTACTTAGAGATTTATAGGTATGCATCAGATAGATTTTCACCTACTAAAAACTTGTAACATTTTCAACTTATGTGTTTCATCTTCTTTTGAAAGCTCTCTAGAAAGATTTGTATAAAAAGTTAATCAAACTACATCACTACTTGGCTCATTGGTACAAGCTTTTCATCACCATAACAATATATGTCTGACATCTAGCTTATCATCATGAATTATGGGGAAAAGGATAAACAACCCATTAAGAAATTAAAGGCCCACAAAGGTACAGTTTGGTAAAGGATAAAAAAACCCCACGGGGTACATATAATAAGATCTCTCTCCCCTGAAGAGTGATTGTTATCTTTCTTTCATGAGTGTCAAAGACCTGGAGCTTCTCAATGCCTCAGGCAAGTGAGTTTGAAGGTCTCCTTCATGACTGAATGGAAAACAGTAATCAGAATTAGGTTGAGACTGTTTATACTATGGAACATTTAAAAAAAATGTTTTATGTGTAGAACTGATACGTGTAACTGATAGAAACAGTCACTGTAATCACATTTAGAAAACTTCACTGTGTTTTCTGTATTCAGTATGTCAATTAATCTGATGTATGTTGGGCCAAGCTTTGTTTCATGGAGAACTGAGCTAAATAGCCCTAATACATTAATTCATATAGTCTTCATTCTGTAATAAATGCAAGCCTGCATAAAAGAACAGTGACTTAACAGATAAAGATGTCTTTACAATCCCTAGAGAAATAAGTTATTCTTAAATAAGTTTTCACTTCCTGAAACAAAATATACAGCCAATATCCTTACTGTACTGTAATTAATTATGCCTTTCTTTATCCTAATAGAAGACAGTAGTATTTACAGTCTCTGGGTGAATTTCATGATTCTATATGAGACATGACTTGGTGCAACAAGAATCTAACTAAATCAATAGAAATGTAATCAATGACTTCAGAGATGACAATAGAATTATCCTGTACAGTTCTTTTCCTTTCTGATAGATTATGCTTAAACGGGTGAAAAAAATAATTTCAGTTAATCAAAAAGATTGCCAGGAAAAAGTGCTCAATTAAGTTGTGCTGAAGGGTAGTTTTTTTCCCCAGTAAGCTGAAACGTGGAAGTTTGCAGTTGGTCCCTGAAGATTTTGTATTCTTAATTGTTATTAAACTCTTCTTCCATTGCTATCTTCTAGTTCTGATGTCGTGGTTTAACCCCAGCTGGCAACTAAGCACCACATAACTACTCATCCACTTTCCCCCTAGTGGGATGAAGGAGAGAATCATAAAAGTGAGAAAACTCATGGATTGAGACAAAGATAGTTTACCAGAGAAAGCAAAAGCTACACACGCAAGCAAAGCAAAACAAGGATTTCATTCACCCCTTTCATGGGCAGGCAGGTGTTCAGCCATCTCCAGGAAAGCAGGGCTCCATTACATACAATAGCTTCAAATGCTCCCCTTTCCTTCCCTCCTCTTTCCCCAGCTGTATACGCTGAACATGTGGCCACAGGATTTGGAATATTCCTTGAGTCAATTGGGGTCAGCTGTCCCAGCTGTGTCCTCTCCCAGCTTCTGCGTCTCACCAGCCCACTTGCTGGTGGGGTGGTGTGAAAGGCAGAAAAGGCTTTGATGATGTGTAAGCACTGATCAGCAATAACAAAAAACATTTGTGTGTTGTCAGAATTGTTTTAAACTTAAATGCATGACATAGCCCTGTACTAGTTATTATGAAGAAAATTAACTCTATCCCAGCCAAAATCAACACATCTGGTCACACTTGTGGATTGCTTCTCATTTTAAACATTGATACAGACAAGTATTATTATGTAGACAAGACTTCTTATTTACAGTTATTTCATGATGCAGCCTAGCCCTGAGACCTTTGTGCACTTCTGCAGTGTAAATGATAAATAGCAATATGTTAACCACATAGAACAGATGCATTTTGAGGTCAGGAGATCTGAAATACTCTTTCTAGCTGAATCCTGGAACACTGTCACTAACAGCCATCATGGCCTTTGGTCTGTTCTCTTTTGGCCTGTGATTTACGTAATTTATGCA
This sequence comes from Urocolius indicus, assembly GCA_013401255.1. NCBI lineage: Eukaryota > Metazoa > Chordata > Aves > Coliiformes > Coliidae > Urocolius > Urocolius indicus. The sequence goes on from WBNH01009625.1 coordinate 100,563, forward strand.
GGTGAGAGAGTACCCAGTAGAGGCTTGCTGACATTTTAAATGCTTATCTGTTGAGGTTTATAACTTAAAGTAGCAGGAGTGAAAAGGCATGCAAAGGCCGTGTCTAAGAAAATATGCAGTTGACATGATCCTAACACAACACTTAGTGTATCATGCCAGAGAGAGTTCAAGTCCTTTGGGTTGAGCTGGTCTGATGATTAATGGATATTTTTGCTCCACGATGTAGACTCTTTTCTATCCATAAGGCTGAGAAGTTTTGCTCTTTTGAGGTATAGTGAGTGTTTAAACTGAAATTTGGAAACTTTGGGAGTGCAAAACATTTTGCAGGCATACACTTCCCCATGAAATATTTCTAAGTAACTAACTACAAACTGAAACTGAAATGATACATTTTGATAAAAATATTTCATTATAAGAATGTAATTTTGTCTCAGTGTCTTACTAAATTATATTAGAAGTTTCTGATATGTCACATTATTGTTATCAACCAGCCACAAATGTGATACTGAGATTCCAGTGGAGGCCATTTTGACATTCCCTACCAGTGACATGAATGTAGGCTTCATTTATTAATTGTAGCTGATTAGCCACAAGGCAAACATTTAATTAAACCTTGAGAGACAATAACATTGCACATAAATTATCCATTTAAGAGCACATAGGTCTTTATGTTTCATTAAAAATTGTTTAACCAATAACCACACATCTTAAGATCAATCTGTAATTGCACAGATTGAAGCTTGAAAATCCCCCTGTGTATTGCTTTTTTTTACCAGACATTTATTTCTTGATGCATTTTGATTTATATTTACTTACCACTTGTTCATGCTGCTTTCCCGATTAGTGAGACTGCCACTCAAATTGTGGATTAACAACCAACAACAATTATTTACTTTAAAAATTATTGCAAAATAGTCTAAAAGGTACATTAGGTGCTCATGGGATTCAGAAAATGAAAAATCAAAACAAATAGAATGTAATACTGTTGTATATTGAAGGCTTCTGCTTTGAATTATTTTTGTCCCTATGAAGTTGTTTCCTGGACTTCCAGTACTGTGATTTTTTTTTTCTCTACAAGAGTACATACTTATTGTTTTACATATTTTTCTGAACATTGGTCTTATATTAAGTGCACGTTTGAGTATGAAATTCAGATACAAGCAGTGAGATGACTGCTTAATAAAATACTATATGAGACAATACCCAGTTTTCCCTAAAAGCCTCCATACTTTCCAGGAGTTTGAATAGATTATTATTTTCTCCATGAAATAATTTCAAGAAGTGGGAATATGCTTAAAACACGTGTGGTAAGCCAAAGGCTTTATGGGCAGGTCATTTTTCTTCAGCGTATGTTTTTTTACCCAGTGTATTTTCTGAATAACATAGACAGAAGTAAAGATACCTGATGAGTAGGTGAGGGGAAAAAAATATCAGCTAAAAAGAAAGATGGTTTTGACAATGTAGTATACTGATTCTTATTTCATATGATTTTAAGACTTACAGCCCAACCTCCAAGTTCTAAGAATTTGATACTAGATTCAATTTCTCTATCCTGTGATACTGTATGAGGAGCATTGGGAGACATGACATGATTTATACTTGATTTTCCTTCAATGTATTTACGTAAAAAAAATTACATAACAAACACATTTGTGGTTATCAGCTGTTGCAAATATTTTCTGAAAATAACTCAAAGGAGATTCAGATAAATGTCAATGCCCGTCCATATACTTGCTGCTTTTATCTGTGCAGGCAGTACTCTTAGAGAAGGGATCTTGCCTCTGAATTGTCAAAGTGTTTTTTTAGGAGTACTGGGAAAACAGCTTCTACTTAATTGTGAGATGAAAGCAGTTCCAAATATCAGTCTTGTATGTTACTAGCAAAGCTTTGCCAATAATTTCTGTTACTATCAGACAAGCTCTTTCTTGTAAGCTGAGCTTAAGTAAATGATTTCCACCAAGAGAGACGACTAAGCTTCTCAGTTTAGTAGTATTAGTGGACCCTCTAATACCCCAAGCTAGTCTCTTTTTAGCATTTAGGGATAGGCTCTGTGACTTCTTTCCTAGCCTTTCCCACCTCCTCCTTTTCAGTTTTATCTTCCATTTGGAAAGCAGAGTAAAAACCAGACAGAAAGCAATTATCAAATAAAAGCAAGCGGACAAAAAAAAAAAAAAAAAAATCCCCCCCAAAAAAACCCTAAATACAAAACCCAGAAGCTGAAATACAGTAGATTTGCACAACTGTCTGCGAAGTTAAATGTAGGTTACTCCATTCATGTACAAAGATATTTAGATGGCAAATGGACACTAGCTGCTGTGAAGCACATCACATTCATATATAATTGAAGCACCGAGGAGTAAAATACTGAGGCACAGTAGGTGACGACTGATAAAAACAAGAGAAGAAATAGAAAAGAGGATACAAAACTCTGGGGAATATAAAGAATAACACAGGCTGAAGAACCTACAATAACTTTATCTAAATTACCAGATAATACAAAAATGATAACTGAATTGATGAAGTCACAGAATTCAGTGAAGCACTGCTGAGGCAAAGAGCTTCTGTTGGAGTGATCGTTACTGCAATCAGTAACATTTGGTTGATTTTCTTTGCTTGCGTGCAAAAGGAAAGATTTTTAGCTTGTTTCAAAATGTCTAGAACATGGAAGCAGGAGTTCCCCAGCATAAACCACTACCCCTGTCTCCTTGAAAGAACAGCTTCATCATTCTTTATGGATCTGCCTCAGAACAAAATGTTCAGAGATGGAAGTGACATTTATTGTTCCTCAATCTGCAGAATGCCTAAGTGTAACTCTTGTTAATGCTGGTTCAGTCTAGCTGTGCCCTTTCCTGCTTGCTTATCTAGTCAAAACAACATCTTTTGCGGAGTGAAACTGAAGATGTTGGCTGGGAATTACAGTTTAGGGCCATAAATCCTGAAAAAGAAACATTGCTTTGGTAATAGCTGAACTTGGGTCTTTGTGCAGTTGCAACAGGCTGACGTAAACACCTTTGTCATGTGGCAGCCATATGGCCAAAACTGTTGAATCACATTATTTTTTCTAAATGTGAAACAGAAGTTTGCATTGAAGTTTCTTATGAATCAGACTTTGGGAGACCACTCTATTTATTGATAACAGATGTTCATGTGGACCAACTTCATACTATTAACATAGCATTTCTACATCACAATTTACTCAGATGCAGAGAATTCAGGCATGTTGTCTACCTTGCTCTATTTTGACCATCACTTCTCCACAAACACACAGGTTTTCGGAATCTTTTAGTCCCAGAAAGAAGAGAGAATGGTGCTAAGGGCTCCTTTTCTTGGGACTTGACTATGAATTCAAAACTTTAATAACAATTTGTTAAGGTTATGTCATAATAACATCGGTCTTTAACTTTGTTTTCAGTATTTCCAGGTATATATTATGGTGTGATTAATGAAATTTTGTTTGAACAATGTTATTTAAATGGTTACAGCAACTTATTATCTCTATATTGAAATAAACTGCAATTGGGAGATCGATTACAGAAGTATATTTCAAGATAATAATTTGAGTTTACTGCCAGAAAGATTAGAAATTAATATCCATAATGAAATTCAACATTACCTCCTGCTGGATGATATATTGTAAGATGAGCACTCATCTGCCTTTGGCCTTATATTTGTGGAGAGATATTTCTGGTCTCTAGAATCCAGTAGAGAGGAATCAGCCAGATTGTGCCTGTTAACCCAATATCCCCAAAAGTGGAGTGTTGTATTTCTTGAGGATTGCTGCTGAGCTGATAGGGGGAAGAGTTCAAATGCCTATTTTGAACTGGCATGGTTTCGTTAAACCAAAGGTAACCAAAGAAGAAAAGTGACAGAACTGGCTTGGAACAGTGGTATTGGTTAACATATGTGGAAATCAACAAAGTTCCTCCTGTCTGCTTTGCAGAACCAGCCTTTTCTGTTGTAATGCCTTAAAAAGGTCATGGTTAAGAATCTTGCCTTATGTAGGCTTATAATCACCAACACTGTAATTTAATAATCCCAAAATTTTGTAATTTTAATAACTGCTTTATTGTCTACCCTGTAAATTTTGCATCTGACTCTCACTAATGCCTCATAGTGAATCCTTGTGTTTTTCAACCTGAGCAGAGTTTAGGCACTGCCTTTAGATCTCTGTATATAGCCTTAGCATGCAGTTTCCATGGCTTTCATGCTCCTCTGAGAGCTGGGTCCCTGTCTATCCAAGTAGGTAGGACTCATCACAAAGACAAATTCCCCAAGAGCCTTCAGGAATTCAGTATTTATTTTCTTGGTTGTGAAATAAATAGCATAGGTTCTTGAGGTACCAGAGCAGAGAAATGTGATGTCTGAAGTGTATGAAGTAGAGGCATTGCAGAGATCCTACACTTGATTGTTTTTAATTTTAAAAATACAGAGCTGGACAAAAAGTGTAACACAGATAGTTATCTGGCTTGTTTTTAAGCAGATGTTTCTAAAGAGCTAGTGATGCTTCTTCCTTACACCTAATATTTTGCTTCAAGTACTAGTGTTTCTGCCATTTACATCTAATTCTAGATTCCTCCTTGAACTCATAGTAAAAATGCGATTTCTCATTATAAGTGTAGTGCCTTGGTTCTGAAATCTTTATCTTAGAAATTTTTCTCAGTATGTTTACATCATCTCTTGAAGAAGGACCAAATTCTGTATCCATACAAGCAGGACTGCATGGACACTGGAAACTTAATACATAGCCAAGCATGCCCAGAAAAGCAGATCATACTGCTTATGGCACAGTCACATCCATGTGTAAGTTAAATAAGAGTTATATATTTTGTCCTTCCCAGGAAAGATTTAATCAAGGTCCATTCATCTCAGATAACCTATTTACATACATGAAAACACACCATTTAAATGTCTAGTACAGGTGGCATATCAAAGTAAAATCATGGATGGCTTATAAAAGAAAATGAAACAAAGTTCATTAAATAATTCATTAAATAAACCGAAAATCATACATGTGTTGTTATATAGCCACTGATTGCTTAATGGAATAATTTTTATTTAAACTTATATCTTTGCAGAGTGTCTGCTTCATTTGTAACTGAAGAAGCTCAGATCAAACCTGCCATTCACTCTTAAAAGATTCCATTCAGTTAGACAGTTTCTTATCCAAAAATTTTGATTTTGCTTTAAAAGGTGGAATAATTTTTCATTATTGTAAGGTTAGTAAGTGGCAGGTTAGAAAAGCAGTGAAAGAAGTCTTTAGAAAAATTCACTTTCTGTTTTGATGCTGTGAGCTGTATTTTCACTAATTGATATTAATGTATCATGGAATAAATAGAAGTGTTATAGTGTTGTATGTTTGCATAGTTGAAGCAGAGGATAAATATAGCTAATAATTGTATATATGATTTGAAAGTTCAGTTGGCTAAATATTTTTCATTTTCCTCTGCATTAAAACAGTTTTGGGAATACAAATTATAATTACCTGTACAAATTAAGCATTTCTCCTCTTTTAAAAATATTACTACAGGATTTCTGCAGCAATGATTTAAGACACTCTAAGTAACAACAGAAATACTGCAGTTTGCAGTAATTGCTGTAGAATGCTGTATTTTGTAAAGGTGACACTTTTTCACTTTGTAAAACTTAGCTTTTCATGTTTTAAAACTATGTCCTAAATGTCCCAAAAAGTGAGCATGCAAATATTCAAGTGTACAGTTACAATTACGCAGAGAAACAACTGTGAAAGCCTGGACTTCCATGTCTATGCTTATATATAATATATAATCTACACATAGATGCAATTCAGCATGATGTTACTTTGAAAGGATGAGAAACTATTTTTTTTTTCTGGACATGCATCTTTTTACTAAGACAGAGAGTGGTAGCCAATATGGAGAATTAGAAATGTATATAAGTAAGAATAAGTAGATCTAAATCACTAAATACAAAACATCAAGTAGAGTGTGAAAATGTGATTTTATTCTTTGATAGACATCTGAATTACAACGTGTAATTAGTAATAATTATTTTTTTCTGGCTCAGAAGCACACTAGTGTGTGCAGCTTTCTATGCTTCCCCTATTATCTTTATTTGCTATTACTACTATTATTGCAGTATTTTCAAAACTCACCTGGACACTGTCTTGTGCAACCTGATCTAGGTGAACCTGCTTTAGCAGGGGGGTGGACTAGATGATCTCTAGAGGTCACTTCCAACTCCTACGATTCTGTGTGATTCTGTGATTAAGCTGTGTTGGTAACAGCCAAGTTATGTCATAGGGGGATACATTTTTCAAATGCCATTCTGGGAATAAAATACTGACCCCACTGCATGATTTCCTCTTGAGGCTAGCTGTTGCTTGTTTAAATTCAAATCACAAATATATTTTCTGCTTGTGAGTTGGACTTGATCATAATCTTCACAGAAGATAAAACACTTGACTGCCTTAATGTTTCTTGACTGTTTTACCTGATTGTTTGCATCTTCAGAGTAAAACAGACAGTAAAAATTGCAGCTCCGATTCCCTTTTGAGTGAAGGTGACACCATTTAAGTTATCATACCATCATAGTTCACGTTACAGACTGTAAGTTAGCCTAAAATAGTGTCGTGTCCTGGATGTCATTATGTCTAAGAGCTTTATATGCTTGTAAGGTAATTCTTGAACACACATCGATTGCTTTTCCATGCCATTTTTTTTTACTTTAAATCATTCTGTATCTTTCCTGCACATATATCCACAGTATTTTAGTCCTTTTTTTTTCTTTCAAGCATTAGCATCACAAGCAGAATAAAGAGCTGATGTTAGGTGTCAGTTTGCATATCCTTTTTTGATTCCAGTCCTGTGCTCTGATTCCAGTTACATCTTTTGAACTTCCTGTTGTCTTACAGATAATTGGGTATCTTGCAGAGTCTTTTCCTATACAGAGTAAACGTGCCACTTCTGGGTGACAAGTACAATTTATGGTCAATTCTTATGCAGTATTTATGCATGTGTTTCCAGAAAGATAATTTTAATGCTAATTTAGGACAGTGAAGAGCAGTGAGCCATCACTAGTAAATTAAAATCTGTATACAAATCAGACTTGATATTTCATATTTTTCGAAACAATGACAACAACAAAATGATGTGTGACTAACACATCTATCTCCTCTCACCAAGCCCTTCTCAAATCCTGTCAATGATGCAGAAGTTTGCAATTTTTATGGTTTCATTTCTGTGAACTTTCCCAGGGTTCTACTATTTATGAAGTGGCAGGTACTTCTGAAAAGTAGGGGTTGATGTAATATGTAAGAGTAAGAGAAAAGATCCCGAAACACAAAACTTTTTCCACTTTGTTTGTCAGAAATTTGCAGATGCAGTTGCTAGAAAATCTGAAACATTATTGATTAAATATAGTATTTGGAAAAGTTCATTATGTATAATACTTCAGAATTGTTTCAGCAGTCTGGACCAAAATATAATTTAAAATCATCCCAGTGGAATAATCAGAAATTTTATATTATACTATTAGTGCAGTACTAGTAGAAGGAAGTAAACTATGGCCATGTAACAGAATTTTAAACTTCTGTGTTTGCTTATTTTCTAAGGACATTGTTCATACAATAACACAAATAACAGTGGTAATGTGGCCATGCAAACCTCAATTTGGTTTACTTTTTTTTAGAGTTATGTATTATTCATGTTGATATAGTATATGCATTGTTTATTTCCCTAATTGTGACAAGCACTTAATTAATTACACTATAACCTCTTGAATCTATAGGCCAACTGTTGCATTTTTAGTTAATATTTTAAAGCCTCATCTTTTTCCATTTTTCCTTGTGTCTTTGATGTTTCATTTCTTACTCTTCTTGTTTGGGTTCTCTATGGAATAGTTTCAGAATAACCCTGCAGTTCTCTTTTATGACTGAAACTTTGCATTTTAACAGTTGTCTGGAGATAGTTTCTTCCTTGTGAAATATCAGTTTTAATAACAAGAAAAGAAAAATGCCATAAATCTGCACTAACCACATAAAGCTGAAGTCTCTGAGAGACTGATTAACATTGAAACTCTACACAGGTTTTTCAATAATTAGAGGATGTGCTTGCATGGAGCCATGACTGCTCTGGCCTTGATGCCATTTCCCAGGGCAGACAGCAATTATTACAGCCCACAGTAAATTTCCTACATTCTCTGCCTCCAGCCACTGAAGATCTTTTTGGAGTAAAAGTCTCTTAATTTTCTATACTCTTGTCATCAGCTTGCATTAGCAGCATGTTCTACTTGTTTTCTTCAGTTGGTTTAGAAACAATTGACAGCTGCTTTTCTGCTGTAGCATTTTCTTTGCACCTGAGGTTGAAGAGATCATGATCACAGCTTTGATTATATTAACATAGTAGGTAACAGTCTTGGCATTTTCAGCAGGGCAGCTAGAACCAAACTGTTTTTACTATCTTTGAGCCCAAGTGAGTAACCCTCACTCAGCACTCCCGAGCTTTGTGATGTAGATTATATTTATTTATTGTTCTCAGATTTTTATCACCTCTGTGGTTCACACATGAATTATTCATTGAGGTAGAGGGCTGTTTCTTCTATTATACAATGTCTTCACCTTGTATGTACATTCTCTGGTTGTTTTGACTAGAATTTTATTGTATTATAAAAACACAACCTATAAAACTGATTCATCTAATTTAATATTAAAACCCAAAATATATACACATGACTAGTAAATTAAAGGTTAAGTAGTTACATTTCAAGTGGTTATATTGCTGTTTAATTATATAGCTGGAATCCTGCTAGGATTAGTAGGGAGAATTAGTAGGGAGAAAATGTCTAGATTACATTTTCAAACAGCATTGGAATGGGCTGTGTAAGATATGGAGCCATTGCTATATCACACAGAGGTCAGATCTGACCATAAGAACGGACAGATTCACATAGGATGCCTTTATTGGGAGGCAGTTACACTCCTCTTTACCTGACATACTTCATAATTTGCCTCTCCATCTGGTGTTGTCTGTTGATGCTAACCCTCTCCACAGCATTACAGTTAAATAAAGGAACTTCCTAAACAAGAAAAGACTTCAGCAGTCACAAGATCCACTGGAATATATTTCCACACTTTCAGTGGAAGTTTGTATACATTCATTAATGTTTTGAGCTGACCTGAAACTTTTTGTGAGTGTTGTGATTTAACCCCAGCCAGCAATAAAACACCAGGCATTGCTCACCTCCCAGTGGTATGGGGAGGAAAATCAGGAAAAAAAAGTAAATATCATAAATTAAGAACAGTTTAAGGACAAAAATGAAATAAAAAATACGTTAATAACAACAAGAATGAAAAGGATATATAACAAAAAGAAGGAAAAATAAACACCAAGAAAAGACAAGTGATGCCGAATGCAATTGCTCACCATGCACTAACTGATGCCTGAGCAGAGTTCCACCCCTCCCTATCAGCTGCCCGGAAGTTTCTATATTGGGCCTGGTGTTGTATGGTATAGAATAGCCCTTCAGCTAGTTTCAGTCAGCTGTCCTGGCCATGCTCCATCCCAGTGTCTTGTGCACCTCCTTGTTGAAACTGAAAAGTCCTTCACTTAAGATGAATGCTACTTAGCAACAACTAAAATGTTGTATCAATATTACTGCCACACTACATCTAAACCACAGCACTGTACCACTACTAGGAAGAAAATGAACCCTATCCCAGCCAAAACCAGGACAGTGAAGTAAAAGATGTGGAAACTGAGAATCCTTAACATCTCCTAGTTGTTTTTCATTCCCAGCTGACTGAGAGCATATAAACATATATACATAGCCATGTAAAACAGATCTCTAGCTCTGCCTGAGCATACTCATGCAACTGTAAAACTAGTGCTGTGGTTCCTGACTGCTGTATGTTCCTGACTTTTTTATCAAATACCAAGATGTTTTATGTGGAGATGCACGGAGTGTTAGAGTCCTCATTACTACTTCGATATCTGTTGTGGTTCAAGCCTAGCAGACAATGAAGCACCATGCAATCTCTAGCTCACTGCTCCCCCATCCACCTCCACCCTCCTTAGGATGGCAGAGGCCCCAGTGAAATGGAGGAAAAAAGATAATCAAGGGCCTTATGAAGCAAGACAAGGGCAGGGAAGACTCACTGCCAATTATAGCCTGGGAAAAACAGACTCTACTACTTAACTTAGGGAAGTTTAATCTACTACCTACCGGAAACAGAGCAGAACAAAAAACAAACCAGAGCGGGATGATGAGGAATATACAACCAGCACTTTAAAATCTCGTTTCTCCTCCCTTCTTCCCCAGCTCAACTCACTGCTTCTGATGTCTGTACTTCCTCTCCCCTCAACAGTGCAGGGGGTCAGGGAACAGGAGATGTGGTCCGTCCCTCATAGATGGGAGACTTTGCTGATTCTTTCTTCTCAGAGGAAGATGGCTTCTCACTGCTTCTCACTTCTTCCCCTGCTCCAATGTGGGGTCCTTCCCACAGGATACAGTCCTTAATGAACCTCTCTGGCATGAGTTCTTCCAACGGCTACAGCTTCTTCTCACAAAATCTTCCAGTGTGGGACTCATCCACAGCAGCATTCTGGGCATCTTCTGCTGCAACACTGCCCTCCCACAAATTCACAGCCTCTTCTGGACACAGTCACCACCCCTGAAGTGGGATCCTCTACAAACTGCTAACAACTCTCTGCTTCACTACTCTCCACAGGATGCAGAGGGACCCTGCCATTTCTGCATGAGATGCAGGAGAGTCTCTACTCTAGCACACCTCTTCTTCTCTTCCCTCACTGTCCTTGGGGTCTTCATGGTTGCTTCTCTCTCCATCTACTTCTACCACCACCAGCCAGAAAAGAAGAAAGAACAGGAAGAATCTTCTTCTTCCATCTTCCTTTTAAAAAGTGATTGTGGAGGCACCAATTGACTCAGCCCCAGAGGTGGGTCTGACTCAGAGTTGGCAAAACTTTTGAGGAACTTCTTACAGGAGCCATCTTTACAGCGTCTTCCCCATTGCCAGAAATATCTCCACACAAACCTATATCATATCAACATTATGCATAGGTTTGCCCTAAACAACTAACAATTCCTACAGATACCTAACTGGGCACCTCAGTGCAAGCTGGATGTAATGCAGACAGTAAGAAGAACTGAACAGTGAAGAATCATCTACAGAAAGAAGAAAGGAATATAACTTTATGAATCAGCAAACTGATGAGAAATCCTTTGGAAAAGGAAGTATGTAGAAACAGAATGAGATTTCAGAAAAAGATTTAAATAATGACTGAAATAGGAGCAGATAAAGAATAAACTTCTAACATGAAATAGGTAATTCAAAGAAATACAAATGGTTAGTGAAGAAAGATGAAGTGTGCTGGAGGATGAAAGATTAAAAAACATCAGTTAGAATGTGAAGAAAAGAAGGCATAACTAACATTAAGTGAAAGAAGGTGAGTCATAAAAAATCTGTTGAATAAACTTCTGGAGAGAAAACAGAGGAAAAACACTGTCAGGCCAGGTACTGGCTTAGAAAAAAAGTGAAAATGCAGGTAAATACAACTGGATATTCAGTAGACTGGTATCAGTGTTGCCAAATACAGCACCTGGCAGTTTTGAAGAAAAGCTGAGATGTCTAAGGCAGTTTTGACACATAAATAGACTTTTCATTCTCAGTGAGTAGGATAGGTTTGAGTTATGTGGGAATATCCTGATGGAGTACCTTCTATTACTCTGTCTATCTCATTTGTGAAAAAGGATTTCAGCAAGGCACTATTTAAAGAGTAACAATTTTATTTGTCATTTCTCTTAAAGGAGAGGAACATAAAGTATCCTTTCAGTATATAATCTCAGATGCAAAAATCAGTCATAGCGGTGGCTTTGGTTTTTATATTTGGATACCAAAGCAATCGTGCTGTGTTTTAGAAGAATCTGCTTTGTTTATGCTTCATCCTTTTCTAAATAAAAATAGAGGAAAGAGAAATACCATGAAATGGAGCTTCCTAAGCACTTCAGAAAGAAGAGAAACTAGCACTGTTGCATCCGACAGAGATGAGAGAGATATCCAGAACTAGGTAAAGAGAATGCCACAAATTATTGTTGCTTGGACCTGACATTTTCTATACAGCATTGCAAGGGCTGAAAGAAGGAAACTCCAGCAAAGCAGGTAGACTTAAAGGAAAAGAGAAGGTTTATGTTTAAGAGTCCCCATGTAAGATTTTGGTATGACAAATATTTTTATAAATAACTACTACTGTATGTTTCTAATTTGCTGTAGAATATAATCTGTTATGTCTGGTAGAGTAGAGTAGAAAATTTAAAATTATGGCATTGATAAATAATATTCCAGCAAACACTCTAATCCAGTAGGCAGATTTGTAGTTGCAAAGCACTGGCTGTTCAGCCCAGTTCTTCAAACCTGTTTTGCCAGGATTTAAGAAAAGTCAAAGCAAGCCCTACAAACCTCCTGTAATAGCATGGCATTGGCTGCCAGTGCATCAGAAGAAATTTCACAAGACAGCAAATGCACAGGTAGCCTATTTCTTTCTGCCAGACATCAGATTAGTTGAGTTGAAGATGACTTACAAAAATGCAAATAATATGACACTGATAAATCATTTTTGCCCATGATCTTGAATGAAATTCCACTCAGAACCCTATTCCAAGTGGAAGGGACTTATGCTACTGTACCACATACCCTGTGATATGTGGACAGTAAAAACTGTCATTCCGATGTAGTGCAACTTCTTTCTCCTGGCTTTAGATATTTACATAACAACAAGTATTAAAATTTAACTCTCTCAGGAGTTTAACTTGATCTTGCAGAAACATTATCCATTTTTAATCCCTAAATATGTGCTCGCTCACTGCTCCCCCTCCCAGTAGAACAGGAAGGGGAATCAGAGAAAACGAGAAAAACCTTGTATATTGAGATAAGAACAGTTTAATTGAACAAACCAACTGAAGAAAAAACAGTTATAACAATAAATGAAAGGATATACAAAGTGAGTGATGCATGATGCACTTATTCACCACTCGGAACCTGACTGAACACTGTGGTTCCGATGGCTCCAGCAGGGTCCTTCACCAGCTAGGCAGCCCTTCAGGGGCTGTTCTGACATACATTCATCCCAAGGGCTGCAGCTCCTCTCCACCTCCTGTGTGGGCCTCTGCCACCCGAAGGCTCTCCAGCATGGCATGTATCATGGCTGCCTCCTCACAGAGTCTCCTGCCCATCCAGGCACAATCACCTCCTCTGGCAAGGGGTCCTCCTCCCCTTGCTGCAGGCAACTATCAGTCCCACCATTGCCCTCCATGGGTAGTAGAGGCACAGCCTGTGTTCTCACCATGGGCTGCAGGAGGCTATCTGGTCTGGCACTCCTCCTGCTTCCTCCTTCTCTGACTCTGGGGACTGCATGCTGACCTCCATCTTGTACCACTCCATCACTTCCTCTTCTTAAATTTCTCTTCTTAAATAATAACAGAAAAGATGACATATTGGTCTGGCTGGGCTGGAGGTGGATCCACCTCAGAGCCAGGGGATATTTTGAGAACTGCTTATAGAAGCCATCATTGCAGCCCATTCCCTCTTTTACTAAACAAAAAGTGGCTCTACACAAACCCATCACAATATGTTATTCCGTACTTATATATATCATTGAAATCAGACTAGTGATTTTCTTCTCTGCATATTTGCATCCTTCTCTATGTTAAAACTATATCTCAACTTTGACTTTTTACATCTAATTGCCAACTGTTTTTGAATGTAATATATATGATTTATCCACTCACTACTATATGAATCCTACATATAGCCTCATTTTAGCTTGGCTTTTTTTCCTTCAGCGTAGTATGTCACAATCTCTTCAATGAATTACAGACATAAATTCCACATAAAAAGTTACTCTTATGTAGCATTTATTAGTCTCCATTCTAAAGTGAAGATAGGTAATCTTTTGCATTTCTCTTATCCAGAAGGAACATTGATTACCTTAGCAAAGGCTAATAGTAGGTATTAATCTGATATTCATTTCTGTAATTACAGTCATTATGCTTTCCCAACTTTCTGTGTATATATTCCAAATTCCATTGGCTCATATCTTTACATTAAAAATTTGTTTTAAAATAGTATATGAGTAATGTTTAGAAATGAGAGGCTAGAATCTCAGTTAGCGTAAAGCATTTCTGTTGCCATTGCCGGCAATACTACTTGGCAGTCCAGACCAATCTCCCAGCTCACTGACTGCTGAGGGGAATGGATCACTGCATACACGGTATGGATGATGCTCAATTTCCGCTTTATTGTTTATGTTATGCGCTTATATCTGCTGGCATAAGCACCTCCTCTCACTCCGTCCCATACCAGGCCTCTCACTTCCTCTTCACTCCTTGCGTTACAGTCTGAGATCTTCCAGATGCCTACCACACATTCCTCTGTTACCCATGCCATTTTTTTCCAGCTAAGAACATGGCTTATGACCTGCTTTTGCTTATTTTATCGTATAATGGAAAGAGAAATAAATGAAATTAATGAGAATTTCAGATTTAGTCTCAAATAGTTGGGAAAACAGATGTTTCAGAATTTATGCCTGTTAATTTTTTTTTTTTTAAATACAATGTTTTTACTTTCAAAAAACATTACTTTTTAGTAATTTTGTAATTATTGAGATCATAATTAATAATAGAGTTCCTAAATAAGGGAGATTTAAAATGGATTATCATATAAACATATATGTGCATTTATAGGCGAATAATAAGTCTAGCAACTTATCACTGTATTGTTTTCCAGATTTTAATAGAATTTTAAAAGGGAATAAACATTTTTATTTAGGGAGCAATGAATACTAAATTAAAAAAATAGCTTAATATTAAACCATAAAACTCTACTGGTCCTTGAGTAGAGACTTCATATAACTGTTTTAGAGTGTAAATTTGGAGTTAACGGAAGTGTGAGAAGAAAACATCCAAATGAGGAAAATTGTGTCAGAATTCTGCACTAAGATCTCATGCACTTTTTTAATAGGTCAAAGACATGTTATCAAAACCAGAATGCATATGTTTCTGTCTGATTTGGCAGGTGTTATTTTCTTATGAGGATAAATAAGTGATATTACATAAACAGTGCAGAAAATGTTTTAGTGAAAAATTTTGATACTGCAGTGTGCTGTTTTGGGATAAAAAATAATTATTAACAAAGTATTTGACCAGATCACAACTCCTGCTTTTGTTTCAGGATTGTAGGTGGAATCTGCATTGCAGAGACAGCATCTGTATTAAACACAATCAAAAACAAAAAAACCCCAAAAGTCGTTTTCAGACCAGAATACTGAACAAGGCTCTCATGAAAGAGTAGTTCCTCAATTTTATGTGGTGAGATCAAGGGCTATGCTAGCGTTCTACAGCTAAGTACAATGTTTTCAAGGATCCTGAGAAAAAGATCCTGTGGATGCCTCCTCTCAAAGCTTGTGCAGCACCATTTTTTTTGGTGGTCTGTTGTTTCCAGCACTAACTAATCACAGATTCCAGCATGTAATAATGAAGTAACATCTTTATTTTACTAGTTACACAGCTGCTCTGAACTTAGGATGTTACGGGATTCCAGAAAGTTTATCTTTTTTTAAGGCAAAACAGAGTTAGATGTTAAAATAAATGAAATAGATTATCTAAATAGACTTTTTCAGAAATATGGGCAGGAAAGAAAACAATACACTGGAGCAAAGCAACACACAGAAATGATTGAACAAAAGGAGCAGAAAAGGATAGCTAGAGCTAAGGACTCAATAAATTCTCAAGCTGTTCAGTATTATTCTGGAAAAAGTATGGCTATCTGTGATAAGAGTATTCTGAAGACTTAACAGAAGTGATGATCAAGGTCACATTTGAGACACTGAAGAACCAATACATTGAAAGTAGTTGAGTTTTTGTCAATGGAAGAAGCACTTAAAGAGCCCTTCAATAAAATGGAGATGGAGGCAGAGGGAATATCGTATTATAGAAACAAGGTACTTAACATATACAGAATACTTATATTTTTCAAATTGGAGTGAAGTTTTGAATTTATCCCCAAATAGGGACAGACAATTTAAACAATTTTTAAATAAAATTTAATGTAAAAGTATGTTAAATTTCTTCTACATTAAGACATGCCCTCTCTAAAAAAATTGACATCTAAAAGTATAATTTCTGTAGATGTTTCTCTTTAACTTCTCTTTAATTTAACTTTGCTTGGTTCACTAGCCAAAATAAATTTTTCTTCTTTTCAACACTGCAGATCTTAACAGATGCAAAGCTACATTCTTTTGATTTCCAAAATAATTTTCAACCATGGAAAACAACATTCAGACTGAAGAATGCGCTTTTTTTGTTATTATTGTTAAGTGATACTACCAAAGGCACATGGAATGCAGACAGTCTCTTGAAAGCAAAGTAACTTCCAGGGCATCTCTAGTCAACATTCTTCATAGCATTCTCCTCTGTGGATTTTCAGATGCAATGTGCATTAACTGCCATTGCTGCCATCGCTCTGGAGCAGAGGAACTACTGGAGATATACATCACACACATTTGGACCTTTGCTCACTTCACATAAGTAACTTGCTGTGTGTTCTGCTTTCCTTGTTTCTACCTTCACAATTACAACAAGCACTTTTGTTGCTCTTCTCAGCACAGATCTCTCTATGTGTCAAACTCGCATGTCTTTGAAGAACATAGATTTTTGAACTACTTTTCTGAGCTGTCTGAAAAAGTCTTGTTGTTCATGACATGGTGCATAGGGGACTTTCATTCCTAGCAATGCCAATATGTATGTTTGGAAAAAAAAAACCAAAACATTTTATAAATACCTGTAAGTAATTTCCAGCATTCTTTCAGCATGTCAACAAAATAACAAATTAAGAAACAAATTACAATTTAATACAACTTTCAAAACTTTCCCTCTAAAGTCCTTAATGTTAGACTAGAATAAAAATACTCTTAGAATGGTGAAGGGAATAGGATGCAAAAAAAAGGGGTTGAAAATATAATCTCACTTCTTAAAAAAAATCCTTGCTTAGAATGGTAGTCAGATACAACATGCAAATCTGAGGAGGATATGCAAGAAAAAGAGGAACTCTTTGGAAGACAGAGAAAACTGTATCTTATTAATGGGTTGTTTCCTACTGTATTATCTAAACCCCTTAAAATTATTTAAGTCTATTGCTCATTGTCTGCAGCATATTAGAGTAAGAGTTTATTTTTAGTTCCTCAGATAGACTGTGTTGCTAATTCTGTTGGTAATCTCTGTAATTGCATTGAGTCTCATCTAGATTTACTTCTTACATATACTAAGGATTCAAATTAAAATTATTTAAATGTTATTAATTTTAATAAAGTAAAATAATTTTAGTTTTCAGTTCTTAGCTATATGAAAGGTTTTTCTCCAAGACTCCTTTCTTGGACCTTTGTGACTGCGACAGTAACAATGTGTATGTGTTACTATGTATATAATTAAAGCTTTAAGTATTTCTCTATTTCTTAGATTTGTGATAAAGAGACGTTTTCTAAAGGAAGGCTCAACAGTAAGAAGAGAGAATAATTTTACTGAATGTAGTGGCATTCAGTATCTGTTTCTTTTGCTTGTGACAATAATTTCATAACATTTCTATGTAAATGTGATGGGGATTCAACACTTTTGTTTGATGAAGAGCCACAGAATTTTAAGTGTTTAGTGACCTCTTTATCACAGAAAAAAAAAGGCAGTTTTCCTTAGTAGCAATAGCCGTTTATATGAAGCTGAAATCCTCTTCAGGAAGTGGCAGTCTCCGTGCCATTTGGCCACATGCAGACATGTTCTTAGTTATTTTTAAGTAATTTACACAAAATTTCTTCTCTCAATAGCTGTTTTGCAATTACTTTCTTTCTAGTTTCCAATCTCTAACTAGCCATATAAGTCACACACCTTTTTGTTCCATGAGTGGATGAGCAGTCTCTCGAACTGCCTATTTTTGCTTTTGCTCTAAGATTAAATTAGACTGTTTTCAAGATAGGTAGAAACATGTTTCTTCTTGCCCTAGACCCCCTTTTTTTTTTTTTCAGTATCATGAACATTCTGAATCTTCCTTGTTAAAATAACATCTGAAAAAACAATCTCTTGCATAGATTACAGTAATTCATCTTGCTAAAGAAAATTGCAGAGGCTCTGTAATGTATCATACTGTGCTTTAGTTTCTGGACCAGCACATTTATGAAACTTTACAGTTTTATATTCCTAAGAGCAGGATGGACTGGATAGACATAACATCCATTCATCATTTTTCAGGGGACTAGTTCTAGATATTTAGTCTTCCTGTTCTCTGTGACCTTTCCCCTGGAGCTCCATCCTTGGGTGTATGCATAATAATCTAGATAATTGAGGGTAACAAATAGTTTCTATTAGAGAAAGGCTTACATAAACTAGAAAGAGTTAACTAAAAGAAGAATAGCTGGAGGCTTGTATAGTCATCCCTAGTATGAAGAAAGTGGTCAAGGAATGATTGCTCATTGTCTCTTTTATCACAAAACCTAGGAGAAGAATTTCTCAAACATTACATGTAATCTGTGGAAAAAAATTAAGAAATCACTCTCATTCATTTAAAAAAACTCATAAATTTGGAGACATTTTTTTAACTTTTCTTTTTGGCCCTACTGCAGTTCCATCTGAAAAATTTATTTTGAAAGGATCTATAAAGATTACCCCTGATAGATTCCATTGTACTCATCACTATATTTGTTTCATAGCACAGTATCAGCTTTTTTTTTTTTTCACATGATTTGAGTGATAAGAATACTAAGTATGCATAAAATCAGTACCCCATCTTTCTTAAGGGAATCATAAATACATAAATATTGTGTGGATTTTTTCTCTGCTATTCCTGGAGCACCCCAACTTTATATGAGCTTAATTGCATCTTTTTATGATTTGCATTCTATTTCGTTATTTAGTAAGCTCCTAGTGGCATGAGAAATAATGAGAAGGGTTTCAGAATGCACATTAATGCAGGCATTTTTTTTCCTCTGTCTGACATTTCCTATAGACCTACTGTACAAGTGTCATCTATGAAAATAATATATGTCACCAATGTATTAGCATGAGGAGTAAAGTAGAAAAATATTTTAAACAAAACTAAGCTGTTGTATGTTTCTCTGGTTTTGGACACTTTTTTTCCCTTTTAAATGGAAGAGCTATATTTTTCATACCATTGCTAATATTACACAGATCATGGTAGAGATCACTTCATTACTCACCTCTTGGGCAGTCAAAGCCAAAGCTTTGACAGAACAGTCAGTGCAAAGGGTCACATAATACTATGCAATTCTGTTTGAGCCTGGGGATTTGAAAGGTGGATCAGCCATGAAATAAGTCTTTTCCCATGCTCCATCATCTCACTGAGATTTAAATAAAACATTGGGAAGTGGAACAAGTTGAGAGTTCTTTGGAGAATGTGAGGAACAAACCAAGTAAGCAAAGAAGCACTGTTTGGCACCAGCAGGGCACTTGTCTGCCAGTCTTCCTAAGCAAACAACTGCTTGCAAGACAACTGGGAAGTGAGGCAGTCATTCTTATCACAAAATACTCTTAAGAAGTAACTTTAAAACCAAGCAGTTTGTATATTTCAGTATTGCCACAACACTGTTAAACACAAAACCCACCATCTACAATGTCTTCAAATCTCCACCTCAGCCATCGGCTGTTGCTCTCAGCAGTGGATGAAAATTGTCTAGAAATCAAATTTCTATTGGCAGTCCAGCTTTTTCTACAGAGGCTCTCAGAGGCAGGAACTTTTCCTAAGTCATATGTCTTTTGTGGTGAACCTGGCAGAAACTGACAGCTTAATGTGAAAAAAATACTGCTGTATCTAAAATCATAGCAGAATCAGGTTTTTACAATGATTAAGATTTCTACAGCCAAAAGAGAAATGTCCTAGCTTCCAAGTGTCCTATCCAAAATGAATACAAATTGGTTTATTTCGAACAAAGATGATCCAAATTACACACAAGTAATTCTGCTTTCAAAATATCCAAATCAGACACCACTGAGCCAGCTCTGTTGCCAAGAAAACAGCTTTCTTTTCTCACATATTTTTTTCCCCTGCTTTTAGTCCACTTGCTTTTCCTTCCTGTGTTCAGTTTTTGATTCCAGAAGTTCCTCACCCCAAAGGAGTTAGCTTTCAGTTTGATGTTTTGAAACCTTGTCTGGCCTCAGACAAGTGAGCTCAGATCCATGTAGGGATTCGAAATGAAACAATGTCCAGAGGAGCCCAGATTTCCTTCGATCCTCTTCCCCCCAAACAGAATGCTTAACCTATACAGTCACCTGAATGATAAGGTCCTTTATGTTTAGCACTTTCTCTGGATAGTTTAACATGAAGTAATTCCATTAAAGTTTCATACTCTTGTTTCATTAATTTTTTGAAGGAAGAATGTATTATTAAAAGTTCAGTCCCTTCTCTCGTATCATTTCAATTAAGGTACATGAGGTACAGCCACAAAGATGTCCTCCAGCAAAACCAGAATTTACATCTGATATTTTGAGAATTAAGAAGGCTGGGAAAACCGCAAAAAAGCACACACAGAAGAAAAAGGAAAGTGCAGTTATTCTTCTCATATTAAAGAAAAATATTTCAGCTTGTTGTAATTGTAAATGTGACATAAAATCTTTTAAATTTAGGTATCTTTATTGGTTAGGACCTTTCCCAAGGGTATTCTGCCTTTGCTTCCTGTGAAAACCTTTGTCTCTGCTCTCAGAATAAGCTCTTCTCTCCCCTTGCTAGCTTTCTTTATCCCCTTCGCATTTCTATGTAACTATACTAAAATTCCAGTGTTGCTACCTAATTGTTCCATCTCAGTCATTGTTAATAGTGCTTATTGCCACTATTTATTTACTTAAGACATCCTGTGACTACCTTAAGTGCATGAATGATGTGTTTTCAACAAACAACGTGTCTATTTAGTTTAAAGTTTTGTGTGTAATGCAGCTTATTCTACTCACCGCTATTCAGTTGAGTTTGTAGTTAGATGACACAGAATGAACAGCCAACCTCAGCGTGAGAATGCAGTTTTAAAACACTGATAGTTCTGTTAAATGACAGTCTACTGCATATTGCAGTTATGGTAGATCCAAAATTGCTGGGAGTAGGATGCTACCTATGGTGGGTGGTAGAAAGACTTGAACCAGGACCTGACAGCAAAAAATGCTCTGATAACACTTTGAGATTCATGGAAAAAGAAAAAAGTCAGTTTCACTAGGTCTTATTGCATAGAATGCAACTGGGTAGTGGTACCAACTGCTCAAGTGTCCCACACAGCCATGCACAAACAGAATAATTCTATCACAACAAAACCCCACATCAGCCTCCTGCACAAAAGTAACTTCACTCAGGATTTTGCCACCCACAGCCTTTCACCAAAGCTATAAGGCAGGTTGTCAGAGTTCACAGAACTGATTGTGCTGGGGCTTCAGAAACCTCAAATTCTTTCCAGTTTCCCCCACTTCCCTATTCACTACACATGGTTCTTTTCTCTATCATTTCTTCATCCTATATAGTGAAAGCAAAGATTTTGTTTTGGGCTTTTTTTTTTTTTTAATATGCTATGCCTAATGAATGCTTATACTCCTGTGTGTATGTTACAGTGTGTTCTGTGTAATGCCAATCATTCCTTTGACTGTATTGCCATACTTGGGAAAAAGTTTCTTATTAATGAGTCTTTTTACCCATGTGAGCAGAAAATGAAGAGATACAATTTAAACACAGTGAGTTGTAGAGGCAGGCAGAAGAATCAGCACAGTGTTGTTTATGTGTTTGACTGACTTGCAGCTTGTTACACAATTAAAATAGTGAAGCAATATTCTTGCTTTACCTTTTAATAGAGCACTATGTTCTATAATATTTTCGTCTACTGAAAATGTTTTTTATGAAGTATGGATAAAGCCTGTATATTTAAAAAAAGTCCCACTTATGTAAGCCTGTATGTCAATGACATAGTTGGAGGCACTTTATGAAACAATGTATTAGTTCAGTAAAATACAAATGAAAACTGTACATTAATTGTTTTATATGCCTCCTATGCTCATGTTTTATTAACTTTTTAATGTTATCATATATCACACTACCATGTGATACTCCTCCAAATAAGGTACTATTTTTACTTGGTTTATGAAAATAAATGAGCATTTCAGATTAGCATTTTGATTTTGCATGAAAGCATATAATGTTTTTTTCTCGTGTTCCCTGATTATTTCAAGGGCATTGTATCATACCATAAAGCTGAAGTCTCTTTCATCTTTCTCCAGAAATAGTTGCTAATTACTTTTAATTTGACGTGATATTTAAAGACTTTAAAATGTATTATTACTATCAGCACCAAATCCTAACATCATTCAGTGTAGTAAGACACATTTTTTTCAAATGTTTCTATTACAAAGTATAGTGATGACATACTCCACTGCTGTCTCATTCTCTTCCCTGACTAGAATTTTATCAGAGTACAAATGTTTGGAAGGCTCAATGAAAATACAGTTTAATGCAGTCAGTTAAATTGCCTGAGAGGAAACAGTGAATACAGGTTTTTTAAAGCCTTTCCCCTCAGGCCATTAACTAAGAAACTGGTCACTAACTGCTGGTAACAAACCATTTTGGAGGGATTATTGCTATTACCAGTATTCAATGGTTTATGGCTACATTTCGTTAAAGACATTAGGAACTGTAGCATAGGTGGGCACACAGTATTGGAAAAATCATTCTTTTCCTCTGTGATTAGCAGTTTTTCTTCCAGTCTAAATGTTTCAAATAATGGTTCCTTATTTGTCGTGTCTCTCAGTGCTGTAGAAAAGGCTTTTCATTGTGGCCAGGATTCAAATGAAAAAGAGTTGAAACTACAATACTGACTTCTGGGAAAGTACGACTTATGTTGAAACCACCACATGTAGACTAGATTTCGACTATTTTCAAGAATTTTAGCTGCCACTGATAATTGGTTGGCAGAGCAATATAGAATAGCTTTCCTTTCCTGTGATCAGCTGTTTCTTGGTGAAGGCATCAACACTGCTGAAGCAATGAACAAGGTTATATATTCATTTTGTAAAAAGATGCAGCGTAAGTTTAGGTGTATGAAAGGGGTTTTGATCTGTATGTTTCTAGCACTCCATAGTTAGTTCCATTTCCTTAATTATTACAATTTACATAATCTATAATATCATCAAAGATGAGTCAGCCTCAGCTATAATAGAAAGTGCAGAACAGTAGGAAGTGCAGCACTTAATTAGGAAAAGTTCAGTGGAGCACTCAAAATGTTCCTTTTAGTCTGCTTTTAAGGAACTCCATCTAAGAAGATATATTGACAGCTTAGTTATAGAAATGATATTGTTGAATTAAAATACTGATTACAAACACATTATTTGCATGGCAAATGTGCTTTTCACTCTGTTACGGCCCCCTCCATTTTCTAATTTTTTTTAAAAAAACCCCATAGATCAGAACATATCATTAGCTATGCTTCTTAGTGAATCTGACTTTTCTCAAGAAATTTACATCTTTCTCTCATTTTCTGTTAAGGTTTCTTACCCTGTTTTCTCACCTAAAGAATTATAATGAGGTAGAGTGAATGAGATCTATGGGGAAAGCAGTGGACCTAGAGACTAAAGGTAAAAGGATGATTGATGGTATGAAATTACCATAAAAGTACAATCAGGATCAGATTTTAAAATGAATTTTTAAGCAGCCTAAGAGATACTCTTTGATTTGTAGTCTGGTGGAATGGATAATGTCTCATTCAGTGGATAAAGTTTCTCACTGTGTGACTTGAGCTTTTTCTGATCTTTCTGACTGGGAGTAAAATGGAACCAAAGCATAAAGTGGTTTTTAATGCTGAAAGTATCAAACACAATATTCCCAATGTCAAAACCTAGGCATAGCAGGTGAGAAAAGAAAAAATAAATATAAGAAAATTATAACATTGGTATTATTGTATTAGATAAAGACACTATCTTCTTAAGACCACTCTTGATCTGTAACAATATTTTAAATATAAGTAAGGAAAGCGTCAGATCTGTGTCCTTAATGAGCTGAAGTTTTAAGTGTTTCTGAATTTGTAAAAAAAAAAAAAAAAAAACTAACAAAATATTAGAATGCAAGGCAAATACTATCATTTATGTCTATTTGAGCAATGCACGACAGAAGTTTTTTATTCTCTATATAACTAATAGCAATTTACAATGCATTCAGTAAAATTCAATTAAAGCAGAACTCTGATGGTATTTTAGACTGTAAACTATTCAATAAAGTTATTTCTACATAATTGTATAAAATAGTAAAATAAGTATAGGAAAGTTTTAAGATGAAACTAGGAGATTTTTATGTTTCTAATTTTGTACATTCATGTGAAGCAAATAATTGGGTCTGTAGGACTGACGTTAGAAATGATTATGTCGTCTATAAGGGTTTTCTTTTACAAAATTATTGCAGCTGTGAATTTTTGTCTTTTATCCTCACACACACCATTCTAATTTGTTTATTTAGGGGATTTAAATATTATGATAATATTTTAACATATTCTTTTTTTTGAGGTAATTACTCTTTTTCACATAAAAGAAGATTTATGATTAATTTCCTTTCTAATATACACATAATAAAGAGGGACATGTATACTATTTATAGTACAGCCTCAAAGGATTTCATTATACTAAAATTATGGACAATATTTTAAAATAATTTAGCATTATAAAAAAATCCTAAGATTTCCAACAGTTGCTTCTTATGACACTTTTCATTTTTTTCCCTCCTACTGACAGTTCCCATAATGACTTTAATCATTTAGTCTGGAAATGGAGCAGGTTACTGAACAGCAACAAACTCACTGGTCAATGTCGGTGTCACTTTTCTGGGAGCAGGACTTTTTGAGCATCAAGGAACTAATTTTAACAGCCTGCTGGAAAAGTGTTAAGTGCATTAACTCCCTGTCAATCACATTTTTAGCATGCTGGCCAAATTATTATTATTTGGCTCCAGACAGTCTATTGAAAATTATTTGTATGGTATTCTTATCTGTGTACCTTATGTGACTAATGATGATTGTTTATGGAGAGGTGCCTGTCCAATTATTTTTGAAGGAACACAAGAATGCAGAATGACTGGAAGCATCAGGTTTTTGCCAGAGAATGCCTCAGGTAAGAGGAGAATGGCTAGAGGCTATAAGGAATCACAAGAGACAAGTCAGAGTCGTAAATTGGGAAACTGACATATCTCATCTAATATACTTGCTAACTAGGCCTTTAAAAACCTTGACATTTAACTAAGTTTGTGGAAAAGTTATGGATTTTGTCCTTTTCTTTTGGCTATAACTCATTAATATGATGAACTGAGATGTTTATAATCATTACCAGCATTAGCAGACTAGCATATGGGATCATTTAGAGATCCAGTTAAGTACCTAACAACTGCTCAGTTGTTTATGTAGGTTGTGCCTTTTTCAAAGGCAAGTCAGTCAAATATCATATTGCAAGTTATTTACCCTTTTGGTACTTCAGTGTGTGAAATGGGATGAAAGAGTGCCGGTATTCAGCTGAGGCATTTAAATAATGCTTTGGAAGTCCTGGCCTGCTTAGAACAGGCTGCAATCTTTACTGTAAGGCAAAAATTTCTGATGGTTTCAAGGAAAAAAAAAAAAGTAGTGTAAAACCAAGCTTTGCAGTGAATGCTGCCTATTAACTCAAATAGATTTAAACACATTAGGGAATTTTTTTTTTTTTTTTTTGTGAAAATAAACTTTGTCTTTACCCGTTAACGTTTCAAGGAGAAGATTTATTGTGTAATTAAATACGTACCCTGCCCTGATTCTGATCCTGAGTACACAGATATTTATATGTGTGAAAAAATCTCATTTCTGTGTAAAAAATAAACCAACAAAAAGTCAAGCTGTAGAATTCTGTGAAAGAAACAACAAAAGAAACTCATTGCAGCATGAAAACTGGAGATGATCACAAAAAAGGCCAGAGGAGGCACTATGGCACAATTGCTAGAAAATGGTACATTTTAATTCTGAATAGCTTTCTTGTCTGAAGAACTAATTTAAAACAATATACTTTGCAACCAAGAATTTTTATGCTTAGGAATTGCTATAATTATCCCAAAAATGTGAAAGGAAAATGTGAAGGGAGCTAGTCAGTGGGGATGGAGGGAAGCTATTAAGGAATGTTTTTCCAGGGCAGGGAACTGAAATTCAGGAGGAAATGGCATTTTTGACAAGCACTTTGTATTTCGAACCAAAACAGAATCTTATTCATTTAGTGCAACTGGAAAACAATTAATTGAGGCAACCCCTCTACCTTAATCTTACATATGGGAAACTGTATTGACTTTTATAAAATTTGAGTTAACTGTTCCAGCACTAAGAATTCATCCCTTTTACTTAATGTACTTTGGAGCATGAATAAATTATACTGTAACATATTACAGTAGGAGGGAAAATGACTACTACAGTTTGGGTTTTGTGACGTTTTTTCATGCTACCCTCATTTTCAGCAGCTCATAACTTTCTGTAAACTTCTGGCTGCTAGGTGAAATTTTCATAGTAAGGTCAAAATAATTTCTTTTTTAAATTTGAGAGACTCATTCCATTATTTCCAGATACATGTGAGGAAAATCATATAGCCCATCATGCAAACATTCTTGTTTCTTCTGCACTAGCCTGTCGTCCAAATGGAGAGTGAGAAAATTATTGTGAATTTGTGGACTGCAAATGAATAATTGTATTGTTGCATTTGAGTAGCCTAACTACTTTTGAAAATACTGAAAATCTTAGAGGAATTTCCATTTTTGTCCAGTATGCTGATGAATTCCTTAAGCTCTTTGTCTTCAGCACATTTTTCATGTGATAATCACATAAATTTGTTAATTTAAGCATTTTTTAACTGGTCACTTATGATCAACAATTACTTACCAGTATTTTGACTGTTCTGAGATTGCTGAAGATTGTATGTTGGGTTATACTCAAGTAAGATCTCAGATATAGTGAAATGAAATCACAATGTTCCAGTAGGTGTAGGCTACTTGAAATGCTACATTTCATTATGAATCTAATCTTTCAGAAGAATGTGTTTAGATGGCATGTTAATTTTCTTCCAATTACACTGGAAGGCAACATCCAATTAAAGAAGTAAATGTAAGCAACGTTGAAAAGATATTTGTGCTTGCAAACAATAGAATCTTACTATTCCAACTGTTTGTCCCACCCTTTTCAGATGAGGAATTCAGTTCCACGGGTGTTCTGGTAGGAGCTTTGACAGAGGTAGTAGACTCCTAAATATTTTTATTTACATCAGAAACATGTCTATAAATTATTCCCAGCCAGTTAAGAAATAGTAATCACACAGTCTCACTCAACCTCCACCAAAAAACAGTAAAATATTTTAACAAATTGCCTGGAGGTAATCTGCAGGACAAGAGTAATTGTAAAAATGATTTGGTATATAAATGCTTTTGGTAAGAAAGGAAACAATTCCTGTCTCAATAAGCTGCAAATTAGGTAAGCAATCAAGGCAAAAGACAGGCAAAGCATACATGAACATATATATAAGTGTTTGCATGTGCTACTGTTCCCTTTAAAGTTCCCTTACCTTTTTTTTTTGTGGACAGAACATGAGAGGTATGTGAAGACATCTGTGAAACCTTCAGGTGAGATGTTCACCAATCCACAGATATTGTGTTTAATTAACAAGAATTTTGTTATCAAGAGCGATGTATATAGCAGTCAATATGTAATATATAGGTTTCTCATTTCTACTGTACAGGTCTTCATCAGTGAATACTCTGAAAAGACCTTGGCAGATGTCACAACCTCTTCCCACTTTCTTCTGTTAGATAATATTTTCCTATTACTGGTAACTCAACTAGTAACAGAATATGAGGAACTCTTAGTTCTTGTTCAGTATAACTCTTCTATCTTCTCCAGACATCATTCTTATTCACTAGTCTGAAATTAATCTTATTCTATTGTGGTGTCATTCAGCTGGTGTTTTATTTACCCTTCCTAGTAAGTTGTTCTGTTGTCACTTTTATATAAATCAGCATGCATTATGAAGTGTTAACATTGTCTTTTGGTTGACATTCAGAACTAAAAATGTCTCTGAAAACAAAAGATTTAAGCATTATCACACTGCCTGCCATGACCTTCTGTTTCTCATTAGTAAAATAGTTTTCTTTGCCAGTAGAGACAGGACTGTAATACTCATCCCCTCCCTGAGAAACTTCAGGTCACGTAGATACCACCTTTGAGGGCCTCTAATAGATAACCTATGGCAAATTAGACTGTGATGGGCTGTCCTTTCTTATTCTGGTAGCTTTCTGTACTTGGTTTAATGCTTCTGCAAATGGGTAGCAGAATAGAACATTTTTTGGGATATTTTCACTTCGGCCTTTTAAGCTAGTATACCAGTCTGGGAAACTAGGCAGCTGAGAAAGTCACAGAACCTGCTCTGCTGTCCCAGCAACACATACTTCGG
The DNA here is from genome assembly GCA_013401255.1 of Urocolius indicus. Classification (NCBI taxonomy): domain Eukaryota; kingdom Metazoa; phylum Chordata; class Aves; order Coliiformes; family Coliidae; genus Urocolius; species Urocolius indicus. The sequence goes on from WBNH01009625.1 coordinate 129,057, forward strand.
TTTTCTTAGGTCCAAGTGCAGCAAGTTTGCTTTATCCTACAAACTTAATGACACTTTTGTGATATTCAGGCTCTGGAGGTGAGATCATTATTTTAAATAAAGGTATGTAAGGGAAATATCAACTACAATCTCTAGTAATAAACTCTTCTGAAGTGACAAACTAGAAGGAAGGACATCTTTCCTCCAGAATGAAAAATGAGAACGAGGGAAAGTTGCTTTCTTACCTCCTTAACAGCATTAAGCATCCTAAGATATGATGCTTAATTGAGAAATTTGGTCAAGAGTCTGGGAAAATAGTTCCTTTTAAAATTCTGAATGTAATCTCCCTTTTTGCATTTACAAAGCAAATATGTAAACAGAAAAGAGAAAAAACAATATTCCAGTTCCTGGAAATTCTTTGCATTTGGATTAATTCTTAAAAATATCTCTCCATAAATGAGAATGGTTTGTTACATCTTTTCCAAGAAAGTCACGTGAACCACATTATGCCAAGTTTTTATGCTGGGTCTAAACTTGCAGTTAGTTTTTTTCTACAATTCTGTAGACTAAAACCTCAGCCCCCAACTTGACAGGAAGTCTAGCTCCAGCCCTAGCTTTCATTGCTTAAATAATATATATTGTTTCAGTATTTTTTTTATAGTTCTTATGTCCTGCTTTCTGTTGGTTACTTGATAGGAGTAACTGTGTAGAAGTTAATTATTTGGAGCAATAGCAGCAGCAAATTTAAAAAGAGATATGAAATGTTATTGCTTCAGTGTGAGGAACTGCTATTGTGAAAATCAGTGAAGTTTGCAAAGAAAGTTAATATGAGATGAATAAAATACATTAGCTAAATTTGTGAGAGCATTTTCTAGAAAGGTGTATGTATAAGTCTTCCAGTGGAAAGCACTGTTAATAAAACAGTAGCTCAATACACTCAACTCTACAAGTGTCCAAGTCCTCTAAATGCACTGGGCTGCCAACGTTGTGTTCAGATTGACTGTTCTCTTCAGCATGCAGACCTAGCTCTGTGCGTGTAACAACTGCTGACTTCAGGGGGGCCTTTAATCCTTCACATGAGTATATCTCTGCTTTACAATTCCAAAATTTATTTAATCAGATCTGAGACGTGTATCACTGGACATGAATAGAATAATTACAGAGAAAGAATTGGAAAAGTACATGGATATTATATACTTTTAGCAAAACAACACTTGCAGATACATTTTATAACCAGTACTTACATTTTCTTGTCTTACTAGTATGGGAAGAGAATAGCATGTTCTGTAGAAGAATTCCTTAATTCTGTCACATACGAACATGTAAGAGTAAGGAATGGAAAAATCAGCAGCCACTGTATCCCTTGTGGTATTGCAACTGCTGCTCCAACCTCCATGCATATGTAGAGCTGTGGGCTGATGTGGCATGGGGAAATGGAGGGATGGTGCTTGAAGCTGGATTGAGCTCTATGCTTCTCTTCCTCTTTCCCAGCAATGTCTCTTTTGTATCACTGTGCTATGTCTTTCAGTATTTTTGGTAGGGAAAACGGGAGAGTCCTGTGGAACAGCAGAACTGTGAATTTAGGGCAGGGAGAAGTATATGAAGGCACAGATGGGAACCTTACGATGGGAACAGTGTTGAGGTTGAGGATTAGAAGTGAAGGCATTGAGGAAGAGAACATAAAGCCTTTAGACCTGATAAAAAAAAGAAGAAAAAAATGGAATATCTTTTGTAGTAGAGTCATAACCAGGCAGGAGGCAACTGACAACCTAATGTATAAGCTGAGTTGCCATACTATTTTGGTATGATACAAATATTAGTTGTTATTATATGGTTTGATCTTGTCCCACTTGAGTCAGAAAGCATTTTTTCTCTCTTTTATTCTGTATATCCAAACCAGAAACCAATATTTATGTTAAAAAGCTAATTTCTTACGTTAAAAGAAATGTAACATTTCACTTAACTCATATATACAGCCCTTGCCTAAAGGAAATAAACATGACCCCAGGGGAGTAGCATCAAGTTTGGTTCCATTCCTAACTGTGGTGGATTCAGTCAGTAGCTAGCAGGACAAGCATATCCTAATCACATATCATTCAGTGTCTTAGTTTCCTCATTTGTAAAAGTGGGGCAACAACTTTCATTTTACTTGTAAATATATAAGAACACTTTAAAGAAATAGATGTTGTTTTTAATTGAATAAAATATGCCTGAATGCTGAGGCATTCACTAAGTTTAAGAAACACTTTTCACTGGATGAACGAGGTCATGAGCCTAGACAGAACACAAAAGTCCACATGAATGGAACTATTAAGTTAATCTACTTATTTTTATCTTGTTATTCCTTCCTCTCTAACGGTACACATGGTACTGTTGTGCATAAGAAATCTAGGCCTGGCCATTTAAAGTAGCTATGTTATACACAATTGTGTATAAATAACACACAAGCATCTTTGCAGTATCCAAGAAAAGAAACATACAACTCCCTTTGTTCTGGTCAGTTCCTTATCTCAGTGCATTCTTGGTACATGTACAAGTAATCTGTCTGGTTTATGAGAGCGTACATCATCTGATTTTATTGGTAAAAACAGTTTTAATGGCCTTCCTTTCTGAAAATAATTCTGAAAGTCTGACATCTCTATTAGATTCATGTCCATTTTACTAAACTGATGTTCTTCCAACAATCCATAATGTTTTTCTTTCTTTTGTTCATATATTGCTAATAAAGCAGCCCCAAGAGTCACTTTATCTGTGTCCCAAATTATCTTTAGTTGCATAAATGGTATTATTTAGATCAGAGCAATACTTACTCATGCAATTTTATTTTTGTCAACACTTAAATTATTCTTTAAAAAGTCAGTTTTTGTATCTTCAAAACTTTTCATCAGTGTTTCAGTCTATGATCTTTGAGATACAATTGCTTGATACTCAGTATGTCTGGGTGTAGGAGGTGGCCCTTCTTTTCTATATTGATTAAAAGATTTCTCAAGAAAGAATTGCGAGGTGTATACCTCATTTTTTTTTTTCAGTGTCCAGGGTTGCTTGGAGCAATATCAGGGAAAGGGTACTATTTACTATTCTTACCTATTGCATGTTTAATTGCAACAGCTTTCCGGTAATTGAAACCTTCTCTTGTAGCTAAACTCCCCCAATTTCAGATGGGTTAGCGTAAACTGCTCAAACCAATGTGCAGTTGATATTAAAAAGCATAGATTAATATTAATAAAGTAGCTGGCTTCAGTTTTCCTTTATTGATTTCCTTTATTGATTACCATTCACAGTTTAATAACCATTGCTTTAATAAATCTTATTTGCAGCTTGGTATCTCTCCATCCCCTCAGTTTACCTTTTTATAAAACTCCTACGAAGATTAAAAAAAAAAAAAAAGACATTCCTGCCTCCATTTTGTCAGGAAATCATCTATTCCTTACATATTTTTCAGGATGATTAACACTAGCAAAGAAGGCTAAAGGCTTTTAAAGCTTGTGTTTTTAGCCCGTGAGTAGTATGCTTATCAGTAAGTTTGTCCAAAGTGTGTCTGTCACAAAATGCACTGTTATCCCCATTAATCAATGGAGAACTGAAAAAACAATTTACTACATTTCATACTAAAAGGCTATGATGGAAGTAAGATGGAACCTGAATTCCCTGATCTTGGTTGAAGGCTTTAATCACAGATCACACAAAATTTCTAACTTTATATATTTTCAGATATAAATTTGGAAATTGAAATAATAATGCCTCCATCTTTATGTGAGGAAAAGAACCATTTGTTTTGCTTTAATATTACATTTCTTGTTTTACATATCTTTAAAAGTCTCTCTTAAATTGATGGCTGTAAAACAATTTGGTTTGGATTATTTGTGGGTAAAACGAGGCATCTCTTGTCTAGTGGTACTAGTACCCTTCATTGGATTCTGGAGATTGCAACTAATTAAAATAAGAAACGGGTAGTCATTTTTCAGAACAACTGGTAAGTCTATAAATAAAACATAACCTGACAGCAAAGTCACTGTTTTAGAGAATTACTATGTTGCCATATTCAATACAGCATATGATAGTATCTACGTGTTTGTAAATTTATTGCGTTAGTTTATTGCCATGGCTGTCCTCCCAGGCAAATTTTAAGACTTTTTAAATACGTTTTTGTCCTTAGTTTTCAAATTTTAATCCAGGTTTTGATATTGCCCATTAAACTGCTGATGAATTACCTATGGTAAATATAAACAAATTTACTAGAAAAATGGACACCAGTTTATTTATTAAATGTATCTTGGTTGATTAATGAAATATCACTATTATGATCTTAGTAGAGAGCAGAACATTAAGTCAATATTTTGTCAAGACTATGGGCCAAATTACTCTGTGTCACTATTGACAGGCAGATGAGAATGAATTCATCATCTTTTGGTGGTCTACATTTTATGCCATGTAATTTTTATATCACATGAGATGTTCTGATTGTTAGACAGAGTCACTTGGAGTAAACCTTTAGTCTCATTCTTAGAAAGATGCAAACAACTCTGTTTTGTGTCTGGGCTTAGCTTTTCTGTGTTTTTCTGACTGTTACTCAAGCCTTGAGGACAGTTTTTCAAGGTACTTAAGAAAAGCTGTGGAAAACAGCACATTCTTTAATCACTATGGTCTTTCTATCCTCTGTCAAGGTTGACGGTCATCGACTGAATACGCAGTGGCTTTAAAAACTGTGAAATGATGAGCCAAGTGCTATCATAATTCATACATTCCTAAAGACTGAGAAATGTTCTGTCTAGCTGGAATGCTTTTCCAGATTGAATTCAAGTTACTCTTTGACTTAGCCTAACTGAAATAGAACAGCCACTTGCAAATGAAAAAACCCTAGCCTATGTGTGTCACTTATTTGTAGGTCTATACCTACTGAAAACTTAACTTCGAAGATCTCTAAGGATCAGAATATTTAAACATCACTTCTATAATAAATGTTAAGGAAAAACATAAAAAAAAGTGAACCGTAACTCCTATATTCCCTATTGCTTTCTACCCAATCTAAACACATTTTTCTTGTATTTCTAGAGACAGGAGATGATGAAAAAGCTGCAGCAAGTTTTTTTCCCACTAAAGTGGAGCAGTTATCTTTAGCGACGGGTGACTACAGTAAAATTGCTATAGTTTTCCTTGGCATGCACTTTACTGTTGGAAAGAAAAGCAGTCAGCAACTTTTAAAAGGCACATGTTTTACTTTACAGCTTTGGTACTTTCTTTTTTTTTTCTGACTTACAAAGTATTTAAAAGATTTTATTGGTGCTCATTGCCACAAGACTGAAAATTTTTATGCAGAATCAACAGTTAATGTCTTAGTCAAATTAACCCTTCTGGCTTCTGCATCCAAAAGTCATAGTACCAAACAAGTGTAGAATTAGACTCTTTAGAGCATACTTTTGTCTCCCTTGTATTGGAGTAAAACAAGCTTTTCCATAAATTATTGTTTGCGAATTCTCCTGTGTTCTTTTTATATATGTGGAGTAATTTGGGGAAAGCAAGGGAGGGCAACTGGAACTTCAATTGAGCTAATCTGCAGCCAAACTAGTTACACTGACTACATACTAGTAACTAGTTGACTGGTTACATTAAAGACTGATGTGTTCACTGAAATTCTGACAAACATCTTTCTGATGTGAAAGTGAGAAAGGCCTCTACTTTCTCTTTTATATTTTTTTCCTCCTCCCATGAAATACGTGTTAGACGCTTAGGATAATTTTTAAAAATTTAAGGAAAGTTTTTAAATGAAAATACACCAAAAAGACTTAAATTAGATTATTTGAAGATCATTTTGCCCAGGCTATGTGTCACCTTTACATCAATGTTCATCTGATGAATCCTTGGGAAAGGCAAAGATACAAGCCCAGAACAGTGAGAGCTCTGATAGTCATGTAGTCTTTCAGTGCTGTACCTCATGAAGCTGTTGTGACCTGAGATCAGAAGTGTAATTTGAAATCATCAGGCACATGTTTGTGAGTGTCACTAGGCCAGATCCAGTTCAGCAATTCTTTTACTGCAGTTAGTGAATAGACAAGGATGGTGAATATTCATAATTAATTATAGTTTACACTTCTATGCAATTAACATCTTTTCATGTCAATAATATTTTTAATATTAAGAGACTACTGTATAATCCTATTTTATTTCATATTTATTGCCATACACTGTGTATTTTCATCCTTTACATTGTATTAATATTCCCTTTGCATTATATGTGATAGAGCATCTCCCTTTTTATTTATCAAATATGCTTATGAGACTAAAAACATGGACGATACTAAAGTACATTAGGCTAATAGAGTCACTGTCAATTAACAGACTCCTCCAAAAATGCAGTTTTATGGGCTCATCAAAGTCCCTTCAAAAAGATCAGCCCTTGAAGCTTCTGGGGGAACAATCTGGGTATTTTTCAGTCAGCAGGGACCTGAACTCTGAGCTCTCACAGCTCGGTACAATTCATAGCGGCCTAAATAGCTTCATAATTCAAGAATTTCATCTCATCTGAAGTGTCAAAGTAGAATACGAATAAAGAAGCGACCTTTAATCCGTAATTTAAACTGTAAAACTCATGTATTGGGAAACAATCTGGAAGCAAGTGCAGGCTTCCCTGTGAACTATCCCACCACAGCAAGCAAGCAAACACATCCTGTACTACATGAAGAGATGTCAGCTTTAGCTCGGCTTCAATGTATTATAGAGTGGAGCTGAATCCCGGAAAGGAAAATTTGTGTTTTTCTTTGCCAAATAAATATTTGAAGAAAACACTCTTGTCTCCTAATATTATTATTTGTCTATGAAAAATAGCTGAAATCCTAGTTTTCATGCATTTCCAGCAAAAATATATCTTTTTCATCAGGTATGTTTTACCAGAAGCCATTTCCTCATAATAAAAATAAATGACTCTAGCAACCATTAGAGTGTTTGTTGTCTCTCTAAAATGCACTCAGCAGCAATAGTTTTGGCACAGATTTTATTGATTTTCATCTAAATCAAAGATTTATTTTTGTAAATAAACTTTTTGATGAAGAATTTTTTTTGGTGAATATATTGAAATAATTCAACTAATGCAACACAAACTACTTCAAAATTATGATAGGCAATTTTCTATTCATTTTTCAGACACAATTCTTACAAACCAGGTATAGACAAAATGCTCCTTTGTAGCTGTTGCTTGAAGATACCCCTGACTCAAAAAAAAATCTCTATATACTGGACCAAAGTATGCACGCAGTGTCTGGTAGCTCTATTATACTTAAAAAGAAATAAAACTGCAGAAGGATGTGCCGTGTAGTATGACTAGTAGAGAAGAGATTTTTAGATTTTTGCACTTTTTTCTGTGAGGCTGTGTTGACTGTGTTCATATTGATTTAATTTTGTGTCTATGCTGCTTCAGTAAATATTCAGTCCTGCTGTAACAGATGATTTGGGATTGCGTTGGCAGAAGACGCTTCGGCTTTCATTTTCACATTCTGCTGTTGGTCATTTCAGGCATAGTGGAAGGAATGTGCATATTAAAAGAAAAGGCACTTCAAGCACATAACTTACTCTTGCTTCCCACTACTGTTTGAGAGACGCCTTCATTTACATCATTGGAATGTAGAACTAGTTTCAGAAGAGTAAGATAAGGCCCATGAGGCCCAAGACCTCACAGGCACGAAGCTGCATCTCGTTATTCATCAGTGCCAACGGGTTTTGTATGCACAGACAGGTTCGGAGAGGGCACACTGCCATTTTATATAAAAGCAGCTAAACAGTAAGGCTCATATCATGCCAGGCAAGGATACAATAAATAAAAAGAAATTGTCTGTAATACAAATATCTCCATTGGACTCTTCTAAATGGATACTACCTTCATCAAGTGTCTTTTGAGTCGCAGATGCTTTTGTTTAAAAGAAAGGAAAAAAGAAAGGAAGCCTTGGCTGTCACAGGAGCCACTGCCAGCTGCTAACGATAAACAAATTCTGTCTACTGGCCGTAAGTATCAGAAATGCCTACTGAACTCGAGATCCAGACTCACAAAACTGTGCTTGGGAAAAAATCCACACCCTGAGCACAGCTTAATGTCAGCGTTCAGGTAAATTAGAAGACGAGATGTTTGCTCAAAAGAAAATTATGGCTTTTCTGAATTTTTGTCTTGAACCAGAACAAGAAGGCATCAATTCTAAATTTGCTACTATATTCTCCTAAAGCTTGGAGGGAATTCATCATAACAATATAGATGCAATCATAAAAATAAAATAAAATAATGCAATCATCTTCTGTTTTAAAGTATCAACAATTTGAAGGTAATTACTTGAACTGTGAGAATATTACACCCAAAAGGGCTGTGCAAGGTAGATCTGAGAAAAGTAAAGTACAGATACATCTGAGTAATGCTCAAAGCCTCGTTACTACAGTTGCTCTTCTACTGGAAGCAGGAAAAAGTAGATCTTGTCCTTATAACATTCCTGTTAATGTTGGTTAAATTGAAGAAACTCCAAAATTTCTCACTGGAGTTTCTCCTGCCAAAAACCACACACAGAGGCAATAGTAAAAATCAATACTAAAAAGTGAGGAAACATTTCCAGCCTAACATGGTAAACTGCTGCTAGAGTTTCTCAGGAGGAATCTACAATATAGCCCCAGGAGACCAAATGACATCTTTGTGACTGATTATTTATCTCTATCTCACTTATGTCAGGAAAATTTGTACTAAAAGCATAACAAATGATTCTTGAATCTCTAATATCTAATTCATGTGATATAACTAACTGCTTAGTGATATATTAATGTCAATCTCAGTTAAACTGGTCCAATTTTGTCTCAGTTCCTACCAGAAGTGGATGTCATCCTTACAAACTGCATTCATTTTGAATGTACTGAATATAATGCAGTACAGTGTTATCTTCCAAAACCAATTTATGATGGTTGTGATATATATATGTGTATATATATACATCTGTTCCAGCCCTTTAGCCACTGAGGAATTAAATCACTAAGACTAATAAAAGCAGATTTTAAAAGCTTTTCTTTTCAGCTCTATCAGTGTAAATATGAAGAATTAAGCTGTGAACTTTTTTTAAAATGGGGGCAGTTGCTAATACAATGCAGTAAAATAGACCACTGCAGTTTGAGAATGAAAGGACAAGAAAAATGGTCAAAGCAAATTTCAGTAAAGAAGAACAGGCGAGAAAAGGCCTGAAACGACCATATTGTTTCTAGCCCTTTTATGTCATTCTGGTTCCTATGTGTTTACAGAGGTGTGTCGTAAAATGAATAAAGAACACTTCTTGGAAGAGTAAAGTTACTTTCTGAGGGGAGAGGGAAAAGTACCCTGAGAAAGGTACAGAGGGTACAAGGGAAATGTATGTAGGCAAGGAATGAGGAACACCTGCGGAGAAGAAAGTAGGAGCCATAAGGAACTCCTCAAAGGCTTAAAAAGAGACTGTAAGGCATGTAACATGAAAAGGGGTAAAAAGAAACCTTAGGGGAACAGGACAGGCCTAAGACTGAGAATGAAGGACATGGTTTAGAAGAAAGAGAAAGGAGACATAACCAAAAAAACATGAAAAAAAAAAAAGAATGAAAACAGGTGGCAAATAGGATGAACGAATTTTTAAAAAATACTAACATTCAAAGGATACCATAATAGTTTTTAATCAAGATTCTCATACAGGGCATCACTCTAACAGCAAGTGTAAGCTACAGACAGGATGTCCTATTGTGTGTCATTGTCCCACTACACAGAAGATCTCTTAAGCAGTTTGTGTGTGTCCTGGTTTAGAACTGCAATTTCGAAATAAAAGAATTTCACATTCAAGAAGTCATTAAATTACATCTATAAATATAGCAAATGGTTATCTCTTTTATGAGATTCAGAAGCTAATTTGGATAAGATTTTGAATTTGCTCTGGCTTGCAGATAGATGGAAGCTATTAAACAGACTTAACTTTGAAAACACAACTTAGACTTTTTCAGCTTTTAAGCAAATTAAAATAGAAATACTGAGGTATATTATTTTTTTCTTGGATGTCTTGGATAGATACTTCTGACCCTTATTTAATGCTTCAAATATACATATGACATTTCAGATCTGACCATTTAGCTGAAATCTCAAGTTAAACACGCATATCCAAGACAGTGTGTCATATGACTTGGTTTAGGACTGGATAAACCAAGGATTAAGTGCTGCCAAGATTCTCTATAGAGGATAAAGTAAGTTTTGTCTCTTCTTTAACCATAAAATCATTTCCATTCCCTCCACAAAACAAGACAGATTTCCCAAGTAATTGTGTTACAGTTTTCTAGCATTCATGGGGATTGCTGACACACAGTAGGCTCACTATAAGTTTTAGGATAAAAGAAACCGATCAACTCTGAAAAAAGTCGCTCCCTGTTTCACTATGTGAAAGAAGATAAATTGGGTTAGAACACTGAGATATGAAAATAAAGTTTTTGAATCTTTGACTTAACATGCACATGCCCAAAAGCAAAATCCAAACTTGTCATGATGATTTTAGAAATGATGATACCACTTCATAAATCCTTGCTCTATTCTACAGCCTTATTTTCCTGCAGTTACTAACTCTACAGTCTCATTAAACAATCTCCCAGTTTTTTTTTTTTTTTGCATAACTCATTTGCACATTTGATGGTCCATTGGGTTTTCTGCTACATGTGTACTTTTACTAGATTGTGAACTTGCCAATCAGCTCTTCACAGATGGTTGATCACAGTGTGCAAATGTTTACAATCAGTGAGTGGATATGAATAGAAAGAACTGTCACAATTAAGCAAAATTAAGGTGACTTCTAGAATCAGATCAAGCACACTTTCCTCTAGGAACTCCCCTGCCCTGCCAGCTGCAGAGAAGCTAATTTTGTCTTCTATTTTATGTCACATTTCAGGGAGCATACAGAGAGTAAATGTCTATCACAGTCTGTGCTACGTGCTTATCTCGTGAAGGTTTACAGAGTCAAGTAGTTATGTGGCTGCTCCAATAAAGTGTCAGGTTAAACAAAAGAAACCTTCACTGTCCCCCAATCAAACTTACATTTTTGCAGATGTGTCCCCTCAGAACATAGGCTTGCCAATAAACTTTGCGTACTGGTCTTGGTCGCTGCCATTCTCAGTTCACATTCATGCAGCAGAATTATTTAGTCAAGCTCCAATTTCCCCAATTTGAAATGGGAGAGAAAAGTCTATGTATGGTGCTGCCAGGCAGAAGATTATATCTTCGTTTTGGTGGAGGTTTCAGGCTCTTTGGAGAGTCTGTGGTTGTGGCTGTCACTCTTTGCCACACTCAGAGGCCTTTTTTATTGTCCCTGTCAGTTAGCAGCCCAAGGTTACTGCCAGCTCTCTGTCAGTGCTTTGATTTTTGTCAGCTATGGCCAGGTCCTTTTAGTTATCTGCTATCTTTTCAGCTTTGTTCAGCCTGAGCTCTACTTGTCTACTAATTAGCTCTTTGGAGATTTCCCTTTTAAAACTCACTATCACAGAGGACAGGAACCGTTCAAAAGTTTTGTGCTTCATAGAAATTCCATATTCATCCACATCCCATACAGCCATCTTTTTAAAATTAAAAGTGGCAGGTCAGGCCAATTTAAGGTATATAAGCAGCACAGCCTGTAAAAAGATACCTTTAGGTTCTTGATCAGGTATGTAGATGAATGACTAAAAAAAAAAAAAAAAAAGAAAAAGAAAAAAAAAGGTTTCCACTGAAAGGACCATGGTGTACAAATAAAAAAGAGGCTATCATTCTGTGTAACATATTCTCATTTTCTTTATCTTCTGGTGTGCAAATATTGTGCTAGCTGAATATAAAAGTAGCACAACTTTAGGGTACAAAAAAAAACCCACACTGTAACAACATCAAGAGTGGTCTTACATCAAGGAGGGCCCTGAGGATGTCTTTGTTGTCAACTTCAGAAGAAAAGAGAGGAACAGAAGAGGAAACTGGCAGAAGGAATAGATGCCAAAGAGAACTCAAAGGATTAGGTCCGGGTGAGGTGATCGGTATTCGAAAACAGTCTGCCTTCTGGCTCTGATCTAAGGGAATAGGCTGGCAGCAAAGCCAGAGGGCATAACAGCACAAACACACCTTCAGCACACTGCTGGAGGCTTGCCTCAGTGCCTTAAAAATTGTGGTAGCAATTAGAAATAGAGGTATATAGGAGCAATAGGCGAAAGTGCTCTATTTATGAATAAAAGTCCTCTTTTTACATAATACCGAGTCTACTTGTATCTTTTTTCCTTCTTTTTTGCCACTTTACTATATTTTTCTTGTGGTATCTCATTGATGCTGTAAGTTGCGCCTACATTGCACTTACATAGTGTTAATGCCTGGAAGATGAAAGTAAAAACCTTTGAATATATTAATGCTATAACACAGATGTCTTACTTTTTATACTCTTTTTTTAGAAATATGGTGTGGTTAATAATGATGCAGATTGTGCTGGATGGATGAGCAGATGAAACAGGGGAATACAGATTAAATAAAAATTTCTTCAAAGCTTACGTTTGCTTCATAATTTAACTTCTGTACTTGTCATGATAGTAGTAGCTAGGTGCAACTATGCATAATCACATTGTTCTAAAATATCCTGGTGAAACAGAACAAACCTAATCTAAAAAGCACGGACACACTTGTTCAGATAACTGGGAAAAAAGTAATTAGGAAATGTCAGCTCAGCTCCATGGCTGATGATAATTAGAAATCTGTAATTACAATAAAAAGCAAACAAATAGATTTACAGCTGAGAAACAAATATTTCTTACTGAAGGTAAGTAAGAGCAAAGACAACATGTTCTAATCTGTCCAGCCCTTCTTTTTCAACACATCTCATACATTTTTTTTATGATGTTATAATTGTGTTATGTATTGGACATCAGAAAGAAATACAGATTTGGTAGCTTTTGCTAATGGGAAAACTCTCAAGTCACTGCTAACATGGATGATGTTTGGCAAGCATGAGGTAACTGCCTCCTCAGAGCACTCACACTTTTATCTGAGAGCTGTTCTCATTCTTCAGAGCTCAGGTTTTCATTGACCTGGGTATTACAAAGAATTACTGGTGCGGTGAATCTTATTCTTTGAACTTGTCCTGTACATGAGGTCCTTTGCTCTTGATGTCTGGCCAGACTGACAGAATGACAAACATTTAGTTGTTGTTTACATCGTTGGACATTTTCAGCCTTTTTTAGAACTGCCTTATAACTAGTCTAGTTGATAGATTTGGAGGTGTTGTGGTTCAACCCCAGCCAAAAGCTGAGCACAACAGAGTTGCTTGCTCAATTTCCCTCACCCTTTGCAGCGGGATGGGGAAGAGAATTAGAAAAATTAAAAAGTAAAACTTGTTTATGATAAGAACATTTTAGTAACTGAAATCAACTAACAATGATGATAATGTGGAATAATAATTGTAGTGAAAAGGTATATAAAAAAAAGAGAGAGAAAAAGAAACAACAAAAACAAGGAAAAAAACCCCTAAAACACCAAAGTGATGCCCATTGCAATTGCTCACCACCTGCTGACAGATGCCCAAGAGATCCACCCTTCCCTACCAGCTCCCCCCAGTTTCTGCACTTGTATGGAGTAGCCCTTTGGCTAGTTCAGGTCAGCTGTCCTGGCCATGCTCCCTCCCAGCTTCTTGTGCACCCCTCGATGGCAGGATAGGGAGAGAACCAGAGAAGACCCTAATGCTGTGTAAGTGCTGCTCAGTAATAACCAAAATATTCCTGTGTTACCAAAGCTGTTTTCAGCACACATCCAAAACATTGCCCTGTATCATCTACTAGGAAGAAAATGAACTCGATTCCAGGCAAAACCATGACAGGAGGCTTGACACATTTTTTCTAATTCTTGTAGGATGAAAACTTCAGATGTATTACAACATAATAATTCGGCTGTTCTCAAGGTTGGATATATACCATAATATTTCCCCTGTTGGATTAATCTAAACTAGGGCATATTACCAGCATAAAAATAACAGATATTTTGGCTGCATGTCTTGAAAGCATTTTGAAGCTACTCCTACTGGGTTTAAGAAAATAATCTGGCTAGTCATACTAATTTTCAAATTGATAGACAGCCTTCAAATTGCAAAATTGAACTGGGCAAATTTTAAGTTTGAAAAGCCAACTTATTGCTTTCATATTTCACATTCTACTGATAACAGCAGGTTTAATATGAAAGCAATCTGACATTCTTTTTGGAAAAGCAACGTCACAGACATTTTCTCAATGGTATCACATTATTTTTTTGTCTCTATTTTCTGAATGTAGTATTTATATATTAAACAGTTGGTCACATGCATGAGTTACATACTGGATACACCAAGTTGAAGCAGTTATGTCCACATTGCATCTTTGTTCAACTGACACCTTAAATGTTTGCAAGCAATTTAGTTCAGGAAATTTACAGATATTAAGAGTTTCTTAGTCTTTTCTTCCTTACTAGGAAGATGACATACTTCAGGTATGGGCAGCTGCCACATTGCTCTAGTCTTTCCAGGTTCAAGATATGCTCGTAACAGACAAAAAATAACCCTGGTATAACTGTTGGCAGTCTTTGCTTCTCCTGTTTTCCCCTTATTTTAATTATGCTTCCCTAGCTTGCTATTAGAAGCAAAAGGGTGTTGCAAGCATTACCTACCTCAAGTTTCTACTAACTTCAAATTACTATACCTAAGCCTGCTGATTATGTGGATATTTATCTCAAGGAGTCCACTTAGCATATTTTGCTTTTTCAGCAAATTTAATCCATATTGTCTCCAGTATGCATCCATTTCTACTCTGTAGTGCAGAAATTACAGCAATTGTTTCCTTAATACAAAACTGTTTGACTGCAAGCCAGACTTTGCTTTTGTCAGTCAATTCAGTCATTATTTCCTCAATTGCAGGCACCTGTTATTGAGCCCATCTCAGTACTATCTTGCATAAATGAATTGCTCTACACAAATGTGTTTTGTCATTTTTTTTCCACCATCTTTTATACTGCTTATCTAACTCAAGTGCTGTGTCTCTTCATGGAGTTTTTTCACTCACACATACAGAAAGCATTTAATGCATCTGTTGAATCATTTAATCTAGTTCTACTACTACACATCTGACAGACAGTAGATTCCTTGAAGTACCTCTCAGTAATATTTTAATAGCTTTGTTCCAAAGCATATATTTGGCTTTCACGGATTTTATTTCTTCTTCTCTGTTTATTTTATGATTGTTTGTCCTATTATAATAACTGAGACAACATATACCCTGCACTTGAGAAATTATTCAGCCGGTCAAAACCAGAGTGAGGATACCTACAATGGTGCAATAGCAACGTTATTACTGGTTGTTATAACCGGTGTATTTGCAGCCTGCTCAGGAATTTTCTGAGAAATGTCTCATGGGCATTGACAGATTGGCTGTACTGGACAGCAACAGAAAGAAGAGAGGACCCCAAAAGAAATAGTCTCTAGAACCACTTTACTGTCACCATCAAAACAACCAGTTCAACGTGAAACCTCTGTCTGGGAAAGGAGAATGCCAACGGTAGGGGAAAGTCTAGACAGAACCTTGTATCTCTAACCTTAATGATTTTAAAGTTTACCTCCTCTCCTCCAAAAAATTAGTCTCTTACTGCTATCTTGAGATTACCTAAGGATCAAGACTAAGGAAAGAAAGAATAATATGGAAATGTAATTGACTGAAACTGGTGCCAGAAATTACGTTTAACTAGAGGACAAAACAACAATTGGTGCAGTGTGCTGCTTCTTTCCCATATCCACCCCATGCTCCTTGAGAAGTGGTGTATTTCTGCACAGAGAACAGCAGCCCCTGAAGGATACGCTGTGTATTGTGGCTATGGGAAGAACTTCAGGCTTGTACCTTCCAGACAATGAATTTTGTGAGTTCATCAGAATCACACCTTTTATTGAAGTAAAATATTTCCAACACTTTTGGCCATAAAGAAAACTTCTAGAATATGATTTAAAATTTAAAATTAATTTAGAAATTAATTTAAATCACTGATACCTGCCTAAGTTTGCAGATAACTGTGTTAATATTTGTGTGTGAGATAAACTGGTTTATTACTGTTTTATATGGAAAACAAACTCAATCCCAGCAGGATTAGAACAGAACTAGCTCTTCAGAGGAGAGGAGACAGAAACTACTACTCCCACTACTGCTACAGAACAACATCACTCTTGGGGGAGACAAGAGCTCTGATTATTGCTCCAGAAGCTCACCTTCATGCTGACTCTGTGTGTACTGAGGGTCACTGATTAAGGCAGGGAAGAGAATAGACAGTATTTCTTCAGGGCTTTAACAAACACTGAAATCTCTAAAGTCCTTTTTTGAGGGATGTAACTATTAACATCCTTTATTATTTCAGGTAGAAGCTCAAGTGCTAAAAGTTTCAGTGTCAGAAACTGGCCTCTCAGCATCTTGCCCAGGTCTTTGGGTTTTGATTTCTTCTATCACAGCACTCCTGCACCAGAAATTCACAGTGCTGCCGCAATGTATCTATGTGAATGAAAAAAAATCTTTCATGGGAAAGGCCAAAGGGCAAAAAGCCACTGCGTAAAAACTTTGAAAGTCAGTCTCTGAAGCGATGAATGGTTGTGGGGACTTCTACAGTCTTTAGATAGACAGGAGCCTACTTCACCCATGCTCTGAGCTTATCAGGCATGGATCGCTCCAAACTGAAATCTTGCAGCTATGGCTAGTGCTTTGATGAATCTGGGGGCAATGGGCCCTTCAATCAGGGTCAGCTTTACAGCAATGCTATTATTTGGCTCCACCTGCCTCAGTTACAGAGACACTTCTCATCCTGTTACAAAGATTTCATAGACATATCCTAAAAAACAGCTGTTGCATTACTGTCTTGGAAATAAAGAAAATAATGTTACAGAAGTCTCACCTTCCTCCTTTCAAGGTTAATTTCATATATTTTTACACTTTACTGAACCATTTTTCTGTCCTTTTTTCCTCTTTAAAAAATAATCTAATGTTTTCAAAGAGTGAAGCTGCTCTGCAAGGCAGTGAGAGGAGGCACAGCAGCGGTTTAGAAAGCTTGGGAGTTTTCTACATCACCATTTTTTTTCCCCTGGCTGTGAATGCCAGAAAATAATTATGATCTTTGTAGTTAATGAAACAGGGAATCTGTGTAACTTCTGACTGAATCTGCAATGATATGTTTAAAATTGTGACTCGCTTGGTTTGTACTGCTAAGATGAAGTGATGTGCTTTACTTTTTTTGAGCAGTTAAAAGAAGTCCCTGAGTAAATTCTGTATTTATACTTGACTAGGCTTTTTTGTTTTCATTTTCTTTCCTAAGTTACCCAAACTCTGTGCACATGGCACTACATGGCAGGTAATATTGTCACGATTTGGCCTTTGCTGATTTGGTAAACAAGGAAGAAAATGTCTCTATATTTTTTAATAGAGGTGACTGATGCATTTGTCTGTCAGCTTGCTGTAGGTGAGCAGAAGAGGCTGCAGGCAGTCAGGGCTGTCAGCAGTGTGTGATGGCATTCTACCTCTAACCTTTGCCTGTGAAGAAACACCCTCAGCCTGACATGTACTACTTGGGTGACCTTTTACTCTCTGACACACTGGTGGTCACAAAAAAACCCATTCACATCCTTCAGAAAATCATTTTTATTCCAGGAACAACAAGCTAAGTCATTGTCAATGGTGTTCTATGTTGCAATAGACAACAGAAAGCAGTATATTCTTTTCATATTTCTAGGTAGAATGTGGCAAGGCCTCATGATACAGAGCACAGTAAAGTTTTGCAATAATCTTCAGATCAAAAGTGAATAGGAAGGGATCTCCTAAATGTAGGACTGAAATGCACTGCTTCACAACCAGAGGTATCATGTGAGATGAGTAAAATAAAATGCCAGTCTTCAGAGTCAGCTCTCTGCAACCTTTCATTTGAGTAGACAATTGGCTATCTTTTGGCAAACAGAAGTTGTAAAGGCAGAAAGACTTGGAGTCATCATAATTTGTATATGGCCAGGAATGATCTTCAACTCACATGCAGAAATCAACTTGACACAACTTCTTCTTAGGAATATATTAAATATATGGACCACCTCTAAAACAGAGTCATAGCAAGATATTTTTTTGTTTCTGGGCAGGCAGGACTTCCACACATTTTCCCTCTTGCCTCATCTCTGAGCCAATCTGAATCACAGCCTTCTGCCAGCACAAGTATGTCAGGGAGCAGTGTGGTGAGGTGCAAGCTTTGAGTAAAGCAGCTAATGCTTTGCCAGTACAGGTAATTTGCATAGGCACAATTTATTCTAACAAAGATTTCATCACCCAGGAATACAGCGCTAAAACAAAAGGGTAGTCTTTGATTGAGAGTTTTGTTGTTGTTGTTTTCTAGAAATAACATCCTTACTTAGAATACTTTTAATATAGGCTTGAATTTTTCCTAGCATAGATGCAGCCTGGAAGAGAGTATGAAGAAGCAGCTCCTTTTTCCTGGTGTGCTTCTGTGTGAAGCAGCTCTTGTGCTGTTCTGAGCTGCCTTGAAGGAGGCAGTTCCCACTGGTCAAACTTGATGACTGTGTTTTTTTAAATGGTACTAGAAATACTCACTTTACTACTGTGTTTATGATTTATCCTACCTATCTCCTGCTTTTAGACCAACAGACAAATGGGATGTAATACACTCAGACTACTGCTAATTCAGAATTAAACACTATCTATCCTATGGCTCTACCATAGAACTTCTACATGCATTTTCTAAGAGGAAGAGGACATACTTTTTCTGAGAATTAGAAAACCATGCAAAGATACACATGTATGGGTGCATCAGGTAATGAACTCTCTCAGGAATGGGAAAGTAAGTGGGGCATAAACTATGCACAGTTTTATCAATGTTCAAGGAACAGTGATAATAATAATCATCATCAACATAGCACTTAATTGTTCTTGTACCAATCCTTAGTAGTTCCTTAATATTCACCCTACTGAGGATAACAGAGACTTTTGAAAGATTAAAAGGTCAAATTGTTCTTCAAAACAGAAAAAAAAAAGAGAACCGAAACACTTTTAAATTAATCTAGACAATGTATCAGAGATTCCATTTGCTTGTCCTTCAGTGACACAGATATATCTTCCTGGGCATAACAGAAACGAAATATGCTCAAGAAAGGTAGAAGAGTTCTCATGACTCAAATTAATAGGATACAGAGATTTAATATCTTCCATTCTTGTGGATTACAACTTTAAAAGCATTTATGTCTCTAAAACAATGTAGTGGAATATGAGAAGAGTGAAAAATATAATTAATACCAAGTAGGATATGTACAAACGTAACTTCCCTACGCCAGAGAAGCAATGAGTTTCTACCTGGTCCCTTTTGGTCTAAGCTGTTTGATCAGCTTCCCTCAGTCTCTGTGGATGTCCTTATACTAGTCTAATTGAAGGACCCCTGTTCTCTTTTTATTTTTGCTCTATGAAAAATGCATTGGAGATGTCTTATAATGAACTTTGATATGGTGAAATGATAATAATGTCCTAATTATATATAAAAATGTAATTACACTTGCTACTATTATAGAAAAACTCCCTTTATAATGAAGTCTTATGTCAGGAAAAAAAAGATTTCATTATAGGCGGATTCCTTTACTTGTTAATTTGGCCTGTGATTCATCGCTTTAATATTAAAAAAAATTTCACTTTAAGTTACTTTTGATGTTTCTCATTTACGGTTCATTTCTCTGCTCTGGCACCTTAAGATGCCAAAAATTACAAACTTATTTAAGATATACTTAAAAATGCACTACTTCTTTAAAAGGAAGATAGGAAAAAAAGGAGAGTCTTTTTCCTGGTAAAAATATTTTGTAATGGAACACGGAAAATGGTTAAATATCATGGCTGTGTTCTTGGCAGCCAATTGCCTTTGCTGTTAAAACTTTTTTTCCTCAACTTATTATTAAAGAAAGGTAGTACTGAATACCTAAAACTGATAATTAAAGGAAGAATAGTATTAAAAATGAACTGTTTAGAGAGAACAGCTCAATTCAAGAAGCATCCGTTTACTTCTAAAAGCTGTACTAAAGTGACTGAGAAAACTCTGACTAGGAAAAAAAAAACCTGAATAAACATAATGTGATCTCAAGTTTAATATATAAAAATTGATAAGAGTTCAGAAGAATATTTTTCCTCTTGGTCCATGAAAAAATTCTCCACATCTTATTATGAGCCAGCAGGTTTTCCTCTTCATGATGAGGTAGTTTGCAACTAATACTCTATTTAAAAGCTGGAAGGGGAAGGTGATGGTAAGGCAGTGATTTGTTAATAATTGAAAAACATAAGAGTAATTTCCTGGAACAGGAAAAGCATTCACAACCCAAAACATAACATGGTTATGAGGTGATAGAATGTCTAACCAGCTCCACTAAATTACCTACTCACTGTAAAGAGTTTGCCTCAGATTTTTTGTTTTTTTAGTTGAAACAAGAGAGATGTTTAATAAAGCATGCATCCCAACTTACAACATTTTTCCATGTACAGAGCTTCGGTTCCCTTCTGCATGGAAGTCACCTGCCCCTGTCCCTTCACTGTACCCTCTTCTTTGCTGTTTTCAAGGTGTCCTCACTAAAAGAGGATCTTTCTTGCTAGCCAGCAGCACTCAGGGATCCAACACTTGTCGGATCTCCCTTGCTACAGTGCATTATAGAAGCAAACAAAGTGGAAGAGGCTCATGCACCTGAAAGCTTCTCTGTACCAGATAGCTAATAGAATATACTACTTTTTCCTATAAGCCTTGTATAATTTCTGTCTTTAGACCATCACAGCTGAAACATCACTGAAGTTTCATTTTGCTTATTTGAATAGAGATTCAATGCACTCACTGCTTAAAAAATATGGGGGGGCGGGAAGGTGAATTTGAACATAAATATTCTAACTTAATTGAGACTGCACCTGTCCATCTACATGTTTTTATTTGCATTGGTCAAGAATTCTGAATGTTATTTTCCTGGTCCATGATATAGTTAGTATCTATTAGTGTCACATGCAATTGCTTGTAACTTGCAGTGACAGAACCAGGTCTGACATTTTATTCTTACTCTCTATATAGCCTAGATCTGGTTAGTCCAAATAATTGAGATAAATTATTGTATTTGCCTCTCCAATATTAAGAAGGGGCAGAGGAAACAGATCAGAAGTTTGGACTACTCACCAATCTAAAATATAAGCATTATACTTGAGAAGTTGTTTAGCTGTTTCACTGTGCCAAATTTGAGGAGCTCCTTCCCACTGCCCCCAAAAAGGATATGGGGAAAAATCTCACCTTAAGTTAAGTTAATGTGGAACAAGCATTTGGTAAAACAATGTTCTATTGGACAGGGCTACTGTTCTGCTACCTGACATCACTATCTCACTTTCCAAAGAATGCTGTACCTTTCCATGGCACTGCTGTATTACTAAACAAGATTATTTCTTTCCTGGATAGAAAATTTTAAAATTTATTCACATATTAAAGATAAAATAACATATTATATATATATATAAAAAAAAAGCATTCTGTTAGATAGTAAACATGACTGGTTGGTATAGATTCAGATGTATGAAATGGCACTCTCATCTACAAGGTATAAAAAGTCCTGATCATGATACAAGAGCATTTAGCTCCTCTAGAGCATTTTTAAAAACATCCATACATACAGCAGCCCTGTGTAGCACACTTAGTGATTCATTTCTTCATAGTCAGCAAATCAGATTCTCATCTTATTGTGCATTTAAGCTTATCTGATTCATCCAATGAAAATAACTTAAATCAGAACCTACACCTGGAAGTCTGAGAGAGGAAGGGACAGGTCCAAGGTCACAGTCCAAATCAGGTGTAGGACCAGCACATGGGTAACATCAACAGGGTGAACTGTTCTACCAGCTGTCCTATTAGGACAATTTCCTTTTCCAGTTAAAAAAAAAACCCAAACTTATTAGTCAACTTGTAAATCACACAAAACTTTGCATGTCTGATGGTATAACTTTTGAGGATATTTTTGGTTTTGCATTTGGAAAGCCTAGATATACAATGAAAGGAAAATGAGATCAGCTTGAAAGGTGGTACTGAATACATGCATTCCTAACATTTTGCATTTTGTAGCACTGTTCTCTCTTCAAAAGGAAAAAAATAAAATCAGTGGGGATATGTGAAAGGGCAGGACAGAGACATTTTAAATGGAGTAACAGATGTAGTCTGCAATAGAGCAGCAAATGTTGCTGGAGGAGATGCAATGTCATGTGCTACCACAAGGCAGAATTCCCCCCAATTTTTATCTCCTTTGTCAAAGAAGCACTCATACAAGTAACTATGGATAAAGTAAAATTGGTTTTATAGAGGAAAACTAGTTACAATTTTAATCACAGAAGAATTCTGCATTAATAAAAAGGCACGCTTTATTCTGTTCCCTTTCAGCACTGCAAAGAGTGTGTTGGGACTTCTCTGATGTTTTGATGGAGGTTTTTGGTGTGCTTCTTCTGATGATGTTAAATTTATTGGAAAATGAGGGCCTTATTTTCTGTTTGGACAAAACACATTGAAACACTTTAAGAAACACCTATTTCAGGCTTTATTATATGTCTGCTGCTTCTGGCTACACAGTTTATGATTCCAAACAGCTCTCCAGTGGTGGAGAAAGACCTCTCTGCCAGCTGTGCTTACTCTCAAACCCTTGCAGCATCTACCTCACCATACTTGCCTGGTAGCTGCATTGATGGGGATCCTGGCAGGTCTACTAGGCCAACGGCTACAGAGCTCAATGGACATTTAAATCTAATTTACAGACAGTACTTCTGGCATTCAGAGATGCTAAGGTTAATGTACAAGGCAAGCATTTCTTCTTTTAGCAAACCCTCTCATAGCAGAGCAATCACAGTGATTTTTGACAGAAAGCACACCTTTGAAGGCTCTTCTTCCTTTCAGCCTTTAAAAATTTCATTCTAAGCTAGCCAGTTGCAAGATATTTCAAAAGCTTAAGCTTCCCATGATCAAAGGCTCTCCTGAATAACACTATTATCTTCTCCTCCTTAAATCCTGTCTACTTGGCAGGGTTGGTGAGGAATTCGGCAATTTATTGCTTCTACTAGTGAAGTCTATTGAAACATGCAAACTGTGTGCACATAATTCCTCAACAGTGTCACAGATTTTACTGACATCTCAGGATCTGACAACATGTACAAATATTTTGAGAAAACCGGATTACTGTTTATTCCATCATTTAATTTCACAAAAAGTGATCGATCTTTAGTAATACCCTTTTAGGCAAGATAAACATGTAGTTGCCACTTTGTAATGACATACTTTGAAAGTAACATCTATTTGAAAATAAAATTGGGAATCAAAATTTAGTCTCTTCCTTGCTCAGTTTTGCATGCCATCTTGTCTGCAGAGTGTATTCAGACAACTATCTGCAGATGCCAGATGGTTCACCTTATTTTCTCACTAGTGTACACATTACAAGTTTTGCATTATAAAAACCTAATGTCCACTCATGTTGCTCACATGCCAAGTTTTGGCAGTAATTAATGCTATCAGTGATGAATTTGTGGTAGATCATACAGTTCCTCACCTATGCTTTATCCATACTGCATTTACTAGCATAAAGTAAAAACATTCAATGGCACAATGCAGTTGTACAACCTATGACAACATAAGGTCTCCTATCTCAGCAAGGGTGGTCCAAGGCCATAATCACTAGATGATTTTAGTTCAGAGACTCTCAGTTGGGAAGCACTTCTATCATATCAGAATGTCACAGACTGGCAGTCTTTGTCTCAGTCTCCCATACTTTTATTTGCTAGAAACTATTTTGTCTCTTTTTGTACCACAGAGCTGAATATGACTAAATGTGCAATTTGTCCACAGAACCTGTGTGATTACTCATCCTTGCAGTTACAAAATTTCTCTTCTTGCCAGGAGGGAAGAAATAGAGTGGGACAAAAAAAATAGGTATATTGCAGCCTGCTGCTGGGCTATAATTCCAATCTATTGACTCAAATTTGAGTAACAGTGAGAACAGGAAGGCAAGAGCTGTTCCCATTGAGACAAGGAGCTGCTGAGAAAGCTACTGACAAAGCTCATGTTCTTACACTGATCTGTCACCTACTACTACCTATTTGTATTCTGCTGTATTCTAAGCCCTGATCTTTGTTTTCCCAAATATATATAAAAAATAATCTTAAAATTGCAAAATATAAGCAGCTGTGTCTACCTCCAAAGGATTTGAATCAGACTGTGATATACTGCATGCAAAACTAACAGGCAGGCAAAAACATAAGCATTACCATCTGCCAGTATCTACAAGATGTACAACTATCTGCATAATATAAATACATAACTGGTTCTGTTTTCACATGTATCTGTTCATTAGAGTTTTTGACATTTTTTTGGTCTTTATCTTATCTGAAGTCATACAGGGAAATGTGTACCATGTTTGGAAGTACAAGTAAAATAGAGAAAGAAAAATCTAGTACACTACAGCAGGCCAAATTAAAATTTAAAGCATTTAAATTTAAGGCAGAACTAATTTGTAGGAAAGGTGCAATTTGAGGCGTAAGTCTGTTGCTTAACACTTTGTTGAAAAGTCAGTTTCCAATGTTTAGTCCTAGTTTAGTCACTAAGACCCACTTCTCACTTACCAGGATAGGCTGCTCTTTACATTACTACAGGTTCAATTGTGTCCAGACTTGAACCCCTCTCTACGGTTTCATCCATACAGCAAAATCGGTCCCTTGAGGGTAAGACTGCATAAGAATCATCTACTTCTTTGCTTTTCTTCACCAAACATTAAGCGCTGGCTCAAACCTGTTGCAGTCAACAAATTAAAAGCTATGAGGAAATACTAATGGGCTATCAGAACAAAGATATTTTAAACTGCAGAAGAAATTATCTTCTCTAGCAATAATGTCTGATCTGTCAAGCAATCCATCACAAATGAAGGTTTTGTCTAAGCACAAATAAACTCCTTCAATAAAAGCTCATATTCTACCTTGTATACAAAGAGCAGCAATTCTGTGTAGCAGAAACAGTTGTATTTTGGGGAGAGGTGGAAAAGGTAATATTTGCCTCAGCGTTGCAATGACAGAGGCATATATAGCAGTAAGAACAATAAAAGACTGCTATCACTGATATCCTAATTCAGACAAGATGATGAAGAAATCAGATAAACAAGGCAGGGCAACCAATGCTGTAACTGTCAAAGAGCTGGAGAAGAGCATTTGCTAGAAGTGACTGGATCAGTGCCAAAGACACCTATCTACTCACCATCTCAAAAGAGATGTGAGGACAACAGGACCTTGCCACAATCTCTAGCTGTTTTAGTAAATTTACTTTTACAGAGTAGACTTCTATCAACTCCCTATATCATTTATAATGTTATGACATTATCAATTATTTCTGCAACAGTTGCTGCTGAGAAGCAGAGAAGAGAATCTAAAAGAATGATACAAATTATACAAAGAGAAATAAACTACTATAGTCACAATATAGTTATCCTAAGCAAGAAGGAAGAGAAATGCCGTTGATGTCACTGGAAATAAACCCTGCATATTCCCA
The DNA here is from genome assembly GCA_013401255.1 of Urocolius indicus. Taxonomy (NCBI): domain Eukaryota; kingdom Metazoa; phylum Chordata; class Aves; order Coliiformes; family Coliidae; genus Urocolius; species Urocolius indicus. The sequence goes on from WBNH01009625.1 coordinate 154,606, forward strand.
TCCTACAAAGAAATTAGAAGATATTTTCTATCCTACTGACTTTCTCAAGAAAACAAACAAACAATACCTGGAAAAGATTATAGTTTGCATTTTTAAATTCCTGGAGGTTCATTACAAAGTGATTTCATGCACATCACTTCCAGGACCAACCACCAGTGTATAAACAATACAGATTGCTAAAATGTTCTAACAACATAAATGACAGAAAAAAGTCTGAAGTTTGAGGAGGTGTGGGACAACTTTGATAAGCTCAGTAAGGGAGCCCATGTCATTTTCTAACTCCTGACAAATCCAAACACTCAATGTATACAATGTATAGAGATGACCAAAAACTTGGAAGGTTGTAAGCAGCAGCTCAACAACGCAGCAGAAAAAGTCACACTCACGGCTCTTAGGAATACAGCTTTGTGCTCAGTGCCAGAAAGTCACCAGACAGTTTCCCTCATTTTGACATGGAGGAAGCACTCTCTTCATAGCAACTCTATAAATTTACTGTAATTTTTAAGTTCCCAATATAGATAATGAGTTTCTTTATGAACAGTTAACTAAATTTCATTTGGAATTATTAGGACTGTTCCTGCATTGAAGTCTAGTCAGCTTGATTAATTGCAGCAAAATATCCTGGAAAGTTTGTAAAGAAGTCAGGTAGCTGAGTGCTAGCTTAAATATCACTGAGTTAGACAGCTGGGAAAATAACGTAAATAAAAAAATCTTACAATAGAATCTCACTTTATCATTCTCAAATAAGTGAACAAAAATATATTTAGGAAATAAAAAAAACTTTAAAAATGGAGAATGAATGGGAAGGATTTGATAAGGTTTCATCTTGAAAGGGAAGCAACAGCAATCACTGGGATATATACTACTAATGTAGGAGGTCCTGTGTTTTGTCATAAAGCTGCAATATTCAAGCAGGGCAAATTGCTGTTATTCATAGTAAATCAGGAAGTCAACAGCGTTTGCACAGAAGCCTCTTGACTTTTGAAGAGTTATTCATTGTCAATGTGTTATCTCATTTCAATTTTTTCAGTTGAAGGGTATTCATTTGCAAATGCTGATTCAATACCCATGATGAAAGCAGGAACTGAGGAGGGTCCCAAATGTATACTAATCAGAAAACTGAGATCCTTTTAAAAAAGTATGAACTGAGAATTCCAGTTGCATGTAATCTCTTGTAGATTTTCATAGAACTTTTTCTACTTGCAAGTAAAGCTATCTATACACCTGAATAAACTAGAATGCCAATTATTTTTAGCCAAAGAAATATAAAAGACAGTCATTCTTCCCCAAAAGCTGTACTGTAGACTGAGTCCCTACACAGCAATGCAAGGTAAAGAGAAATATTGAGCTAAAGCACTGATTCTACCATTTTCAATATCTTCTTGATTTTGTGCACAGCCACTAACTTCTTATTCAGAATTACGGCAGCTTGAGTCCTAGTCTTTAGGGAATATCTGCAAGACATTTCACTGTCTGATTCTTCAAGTAGCTCATTAGGGTGATGAAAAGCCACATGATGAAGGGGCAGTGCCATACTTGAAGAGCTAGGGGTTCCTGTGGTCTTGAATTATTAACAAGTCAATATTTAGTGGACTGTTGCTGCCTGCCTGCTTACAGCAGGTGGTACCCCACTGCCTTTCGCTTGGAAAGCATCTGCTTGCTCTGAATCTCCCCAGAGCTTGCTACAGTCATTTGTTCAATTTAAGACAGACACTGTCATTATTCCGTGCAGCACTTCACAGACATATTTCCTGCTAAATGCTTGAACCATCTGAGCAGCACTAGGCAGGCTGCAGGCTTCATTAATAATGCATCCTTGCTTATCAATAGATTTAGACAACTGGTATTTAGAAGCTTCTTCAGAAGGAGTGAGTTTTTTTCACACCGGTTAGTTTCATTCTGTCAGTTCCTTGATGTAGACATTACATCCAACTGAGTTCTGAAAAGCAGAGGTGCTAAAATTGTATTTGAGCTGCTCTCTTACTTTGGAGCACCATTTGACGGCTGTAACTCTTAAGATCAACCCTTCTGTTGCATTATTCTTTGCTGGTTTCAGGTTTTGGGGGAGGGGTGGAAGCAAGGTTACATTTACATTAAAACAGAAATTTGCTTTTATCTTACCTGAAATACATAGAAGCATTGTCTTTGCACTCTCAACAAATTCAGCCTCTACTAAAGCTTCTCTGGACTTAGCTCACAAATGAATTAAGAAGATTCAGTATTAGTTATCTTGTGATTTGCAGAGCAGTGGCAACCACTTTGGAGAAGAATTCAGAATGCTATAACAGAGTAAAAAATACCAAACTGCTGCCCAGATCAAAAAACAGTGGAGGAAAACAGCTGTTGACCAATTTAATATTGGGAAAGGGAAAATAAAAATATAATTCCATTTTTTAAAAAGAAACAAAAATAGCAGCCTGGAATAGTTGTGTCATGGTTCTAGGGAAGATATGCAGAGATGTTTTGTTTCTCCTAGTAAGCTTTCCTTCTGAAGAGGTTTGCCCTCCATTAACCCTTTAGTGAACCCCACTGTCTTCAGACGGACTTTTGTATTTCAATTTTCTTGTTTGCTGGGCTGGTTCTATTTGATAGCCACAAATTATTGTTTTTTGTTTTGATTTGGAAAGTCTTGATATGTACAGATCTTATTTACATTGCTGTGTTTAAGTTTATGGAATTCTCTTTCAGCCCTGTTACCTTCATCCATGCATAGGGAGAAGCTGCTGTTTCCCTCAGTTTCTTCCAATTCATCCATAGACCTACTGCTGTCTAACTGATGTGAACAGCCCACTCAGCAACTTCACTTTTTTTGGTAGACCTGAATTCTTTAGTGGTTTCGTATCCCCTTTGTCTCTGGCTTGAACAAGGAAGCTGGCTTACAGAGTTTTCTTTCATTCGTTCATTTGCTATTTGCTTGACACAATTCCTTGAATTTTGATGACAGGAAATTTTGTATGGGCTTGGGAGATTTTTTTTGTGTTGTTTGGTTTGTTTTTTTTCCTCTCAGCTACAGCAATTAGTTAAATGAAAAAGACTTTAGCAGAAAGCATAGAAATACTGATGTAGAATAGCAATGGACAAAATTTGTTGTCAGTGAAGTTTGCTTTTAACATAGATTGGTTTAAAGGTGGAATTGCTGGTTGCTAATAAAAGAATTATATATCGCTGTATTTTTTTCCTGGGACAGTAAGATTTACTGTGCATGCATAGAATAATCACATATGCACATAAGAGTTAATACCTCTTGGACCTAGCAGAAATATTGTGTACATGAGTAAAACTCAATGTGAGCAGCTATCCAGTCTGCTGTCCAAGGCACAGTTTGTCTAAATGCTCTGGCTCCTGGCAAATTAAGGGCCTAGTTTTGTACCCACTGATTTGAGAAATACTCAGCCAACATCAGAGGAATTAGAGGCCATTTGTACACTGGACTTTGTGAACAAATAAACACCTATTAAAATATTAACACTGGCACAAGATTGGCTTCTGCATGCAGTCTTGGCATTTGCTGCAGTTCATGGGAAGTTTGTTCAAAAAGTGCAGAATTCGACTGTAACGAATAGGACAGCATTCACGCTATAAACAAGGAAAGGTGAGCTGTAGCTGCAGCTGTGCTTACAACAGGAGTGTCCCTTTCAAATATCTGGCAAAAACTGAACATGTAACTTAATTCTATGATGCTCCAAGGACAGAATTCTGATATGAGAATAAAGCTACAGTTTGATGGTTGTGGGGCTTTTGTTTGTTTGTTTGTTTGTTTGTTTTAAAAAAAAAGGTATTTTGTTCTAATAGTTCCATGCAAATACATGAGAAATGAAATTATTGCAATCACTTCTACTTTTTACAACTTTTAACTCCTCTGGATTTCACAATGGATGAAGCTTTTCATAATGACAAATGTTAAAAGGATCTCTTTGGAAGGGGCTTGCATCCTATTCCCATTCACAGCAACTAGGTCACACATGATTTCTCCAAAGATATAAGAGTATATTTCAGAAGGACAACTTCTGGATCAAAAGACAATTCAGTTTCTTTGCCTCTTAATTCCTCAGCCTAGCTGCAAGGTGCCAGTGTCAGGTAATGTGAAGCTCTGTCCAACAGTAACTGTGCTGTTGTCAAAAAACTTGTTTCATAAATTAAGAATGATTATTTAAGCAGAGGTACTGTAAGGTACAGGGGTAAATGTGTTATTTATGTGTTTTTTTTGTTTCAATTTATTTTTAAGGAATCGTTACCTCCCTCTAACAGGGTAAAATTCACTTGTCGTGTAGAACGTAAGCACAGAATCACAAAATCACAGAATCAAAAGGGCTGGAAGGGACCTGCCTTATGTAGGTACAATCTTGGTATATATCTTCATATCCTCAGAGCACAGAGAAAATGCAGTAGATCATAGGCATGTGCAAAAGCAATGAAGTAGAAAAGCAGCAGCAAAGATGCAAGAAATTGTGCGGGCCTCTTTCTGCAGATCCAGGGCCTCTTTCTGCAGATCCAGTGCCTCTAAACTGTCAGGAAGAGCAGTAGCTTTTCCTGAAGCTGAAGCAGTAACCACCTAGGAATAGAAGCATTGAGCTTCACACTTTGCTTTGGAGATGTGGAACACCTTCTAAGTCAGCCTAATCTTGGTTAGAATAGCATAATTCCTCTATCCCATGGAAAACCATTTAACCCTCCAGCTAGCCTGATTTTATTTTCCTACCATCAAATCAGAATAAAAATCCTGGTTTTTTTTCAGACTTATTTTCTTGCTTGTATTTAATAATTTTAAAAGAGATTTTAAATGATGTTCGTTTTATCAAGGCTGATGAAAATGACAGTAGTGTCAGAGGGTAACAGGTTGCTAATAAATACAATAGTTTCAGAAACTGCTATTCTTGTCATGGAAAAATATATTCTGAGGAACATAATACCACTCTAATTCATTTTTGAAAGCTATAGAGACTTCTTGGATGAGGAATGCAGTTATTAAAGGCAAAAGTACACAATATGTTGTAATGAAATGTTTGTGGTACACACTTCATTAAACGTTTTGTGAGCCACCTGGGAAATTCTCTCCCTCCTCAGAAGGAAATGTTTGAAGTGGTTGAATCACTAGAGGGAGCAAACAGAGCAAGGCTGAAGCAAAAGCACTGCACTCACTCCAGCCTGCACGATATAAACATGGAGAAAGATTAACCAATTGGCCACCATAATTTGTATATTTTATTTCAGTGTAAGAAATATGGTTACAGGGTACATTAAGAAAGACTTGAACACTTCCAGCTATCAAAACCAAATTGATATAGCAATGCTGAAGTTCTGAGCAACAGAGTTGGGAAAAAGATGACAGACTGCATTGCACACATGTCCATTGGAAAAAAACACACTTGTCATAAGAGATGCTGAAAAGCTTAAAAATTCAGAGAGCACAGTAGGGAGTCTTCTAGAAGAATTCAAAGAACTGATATGTTTAGGATGTGCTGACTGTTTGATTTACAATATTTAAAGTCAGTAAATAAAGGGGAAAAAAAAACCAGTTAAATTTTATATGAATCTCAGAAGAACAGGAACAAAGGAAGGACTGAACCGGAGATGTACTTTAAGATCTATTATATTTGCATGATAATTCAAAAGCTCATCATTTGTGGAAAAAACAAACAAAAAACCCCAAACCAAAAAAGAAACTAAACCAAAGAAAAACAAAGCCCTAACTCTGTGCTTTGGCATTATGAGTGGTATTGCTGAAATAATACTGCCTGCAGCATACGTTTTACGTTTTTGTTTCACTTTAATCACTATTCCTTTTAGTTGAGCAACAAAAGCTGCATTACAGAGAAAATGAAACAGTGCAGATGAAACTGCAGTTCTGTCAAAGAAGGCAGTGAGCTGCCAAAGTGCAATGTCTTCCTTAAAAGATGTTACAATCAATGTTGTAAATTTGAAGAATATGTTCTGCAGAGTGTATAAAGCAAACAGGAAGATATCGTGGTACTATGTTATAGAAATAATACATAATACAAATAGTGGAAATTTCTCAATTTGCCTTTTATTTATCAAAGCCTGCAGCATATTAACTTTACTGTTTTCCCTCAACTAGAATTACAATATGCTCATTTGAATAGCCTAAAATAAAGATTGAAATTTGAAAGGATTGCTTTAATTGGCAAAGTTTTTATTAGTGTCTTAGAGTAACCACAATAACAATTTTCTCTGCCCAAGTCCACAGACTCACACTATTTGTAGCCACCCTGTGGCTACAAATACCATCCAGCCTCAGAAGCATACAATCTAGGACCCCCAGGCTTCACTTACAACTTTACATCGAGTCTCACAGAATTATAAGCAAAGACTGGCTTTAGTTTGAGTGAATTTTGGTCCCCAGTCTTTGATGGAAGGAATGATCCTGTCACATGCTGACACAGTGCACTGAGTGGTATGCATGCACGTAACATTTCAGTCTTAAAATTCTCTTCTTGAAATGACAATTAGGAATTTAACAGCAAAATGTTATTAACAGTCAACAAACAAGTCTACCTGTCAACCACCCTCCTTCAGCCCCTCATAAAGATGTCTGTGTAAGAGCAAGCAAGCGTAGAGGTGCTTCTGCTCTTCCCAGGAGAAAGATAATTCCCAGGAGAATCTTTTAATAGAGTTAGGATAATCATATGAATTAATTGTATGCTTAAAGACTGAGGATTAAATTGAAAAGTAAAAGGAAATAAATGTTGCACAAAACTAAGGAGCAGTAACACACCTGTTGAAACTTTAATAAGAAGGTAAGAGGCTACAGGACAAAGCTTCTTGCCACATGAAATCCACATCTTGAACTGTTCAGATAAGAAAATGTCTGCAGTTCCATGCAACCTTAAAGCTCTCTGTGGTATTTCGATCACCATTGCTCTTGTCCTAAAAGCGTTTGCCTTGACATTCCTTACTGCTGGTGACACCACACACTCTCAGGCAATAGGGCAGAGTTTGGGCCTTCCTATGCTGAGATGTGAAAAATCAATTGAATCCCCAGCAGATAGAATCACTGGAGCAGAAAGTGACTAAACACTAACAGTTACTCTGTGATACCAAAAAGAAAGAGGATACTGCAAACACATATTCTACAAAAAAAAAAAAGTGATTTAATATACAATAACTCTTCTCATCATATTGTCACTCTGGGGCTCTGTCCTTCTACAGATATGCTACTAGACACTGGCAAATTAAGAATTTATCTCAAAATATTTTCTAGATATATGTTATGAAATGGTATGATACACACTAATATATGACATTATCATAACATGGTAGTGAAACACACAGAGTATTCCTTATTCTGTTACCATTATACATTAAAAATAGACAAGAGTGAAAGCAAAGTTTTCTTGTGATAGGAAACATGATTTTTATTTCTATTCCAAACTTGTGTGATTCTAGGTTCTGCATGCTTATTTTGCTAAATAATGTCTAATTATTACATCCTCCATATAGTGTCTATAATATACAATTTAGTCCTGGTATGAGTAAATAATCTAGCCTGACTCCTCTCTCCTTCCTTCCTTCCTTCCTTCCTTCCTTCCTTCCTTCCTTCCTTCCTTCCTTCCTTCCTTCCTTCCTTCCTTCCTTCCTTCCTTCCTTCCTTCCTTCCTTCCTTCCTTCCTTCCTTCCTTCCTTCCTTCCTTCCTTTTTTCCTGTCACTCTGTGTATTTTCTACTGATGTTATCAGCATCTTCTCACCTTTCCCCCCAGTTCACCGGTTCTCTCTTTCACTTCTTACATATCTGTGCTAATATCCAGCTGTGCTACAGGGAGGATTTTTTTTACTGTACTCTCTGTTTATGTCAGTCCTATTATAAAATACTCAGGATGATATATTACACCTGAAAGCTTCTAGTATAAATATTAAAAAGTAATATTTTCTATTTCCAGAATAACATTATTCATATGCCTGTAATCATAATGATAATCATACACATATTTGGAAAAAAAACCCCATATCACTGTATCATTGTGCATAGGAATAGATGTCAGAAGGTACATGTTTTCATCTTGACTTTTACACAACAATCTTGTGATCACAAGGAAACTATCTGATTTTGTTTTTCAGTTTAATTTACTTGTCACAATACATGAATAACACTGGCCTACTTGATTGAGCAATGCTTGATATAGCTAATGTTTATAAAGGCTTTGAAAACATCGACTGTGCCAGGCTAAAGAGGTGCAAGTTATTATTAGCTGTCAATCATGTTTTATAGAAAACATGGTGGCTGAACATTCATCAAACTATTAAATTGGTAGAAAGAATAAAAACAGAGAGAAGAAAGAGGAAGAAAAGACTCAGTGATTTGATAAAGGAATATATTGGAGTCCAAGTGTGATCCAAGTGAAGCATGAAACTGCACGGTACACACATAAACTGGTCAAAATTAACCTTCTCAGTTTTAAATTCTCCAGCTTTCTGTATAAACTCTGTGCTGTAACTATATTGATGCTAATGGTATGAGGTCAATTAACTTTGATCTATAATGACAAGAGCAGTAGCTCCCTAATTTAGTGGAAAAAATAAACTTTCAGCAACCTTGAACACTCCCTATGCACCGCTATGTGTGCTTCCTATCCAAGTTACAATTGAGCAGATTCTGGCAGTCTCTAGCATGCTAGGAAAACCGTGCACACAAAAGTACAGTCAAACAGAACAAATGGGTTCATGCATTTAACTGTGCAGTATGACATGATGCTTCAGCTGTGGACAACCCACTCATATTTTTCCAGTTGTTTGAGAACCTCTGGCCTAAAGACTGATGATGCTCAATGTTTGCAATTTCTGCTTTCTGCAGCTCGCTTCTCAATGAGATTATATGACACTTTATAAACCTGCTAGTGCAATTTCTAGATTAACCACTTTGAGATCCTCATTTCTCTCTAATGGTCTTTCTTTGACAACAAGAAAACAAAAGAAAACTAAGGCTGATTGGGCTGCTCTAGTAATGTCAGAAGTTGTCATTCTTTATCAGTCTTTAACTTAAAAGCTGCCTTTGTCAGAATAATGAAAAAGGCATCATGGAAACTTTGCTTTTCATCTGTCTGACATATAAATCAATGATCCAAACCCAAAATCATTATATCTGTGTGTTTTTTTTTTTAAAGTGAATACAAAATGAGTCAGCTTGTGTACAATTTATATTAATCTTTGACAGAGTCAGTTATATTATTTATCTGAGCTCATGGTGGAAACTGCTCCCTCCTCCCAGTTGTAACACTGACCCTGGTTAGAGAGCACATCACAAATAGACACACTGAAATCAGTGGCCTTTTCCAGGGTGTGAGCTGACATAATGGGCAGCTTCGCTTTCTCTTGGGAGCAAGCACTCTCTTTATCACTAGGACAAATGACCTCTAGGAGAGGTATCCACGGCTAGACACTCTATTTCCTTATAAATGCCAGATCAGATCATAACAAATTACTGTGACTCACTGTGTTAATGACCAAGCCCTTCGATTTGCAGGGAAAGCATGAAGATGTATCAGACTGAAGCCAAGCTCTGTGTATGTCAGAGTACACTTTCTAAGCAGGTGCACTACTTTAAAGACTTCACTTTCTCTTTTAGCACACAGATTTGAAATTCATTGTTACAAACAGATCAAACCACTCACGTTGCCAGTAAGCAAGACTTACCTTACAGCTATTGCAATCTGTTGGAAAATGTGTAAATTCTGTGTTTTTCACATCAGAGAAGGGTGGTTTTCAGCTCTGAAAGGGATTTGGATTTTTTCTTTGGATTTTCTAAACTTTTTTTTTTTTTTTTTTGAGTGCAAGCCCCTGTTCCTTGGAGTGGGCAAATGCTGGTAACTATATAACCCTTCTCAGAAGTACAAGGCTCATGGCCTCTATAATCCTGAGAGTATAGAAGGATCACTAAGCCTAAAAATTAAATAAATAATTAATTTCTTTTTCTGGCTCAAATCAATCAGAAAAAAGATAAATGTAACTATTCCATGTTTTGGAGGGAGAAAAAGAATCCCATGCCCCTGCTATGGGAGCTATTAAAGGTAAGAAAAAAAGAGTAAAAGTAGAGAAGGAAAATAAGTGTAAGGTGACAAAATATAGGACAGAGAGAAAAGATGTAATTAAAAGCAAAGGATTAGAAACAATAATAAGGGGAGAGTTTACTAATAAAAAGGAAGTACTAAAATAAAAATATTTACTTTCCCTGTGATGCATCTATTAAAATTAAGACAAGTCTGAGAAAAAAAGGAAAATGTTAAATATCCCTAATGAATATAGAAAACCTTCCCAAAGAAAAAAAAAACACAAAAAAAAATCCCAGAAGAAACCTAGGAAATTTGAAAGACAGGGAGGAGGGAAAATATAAAGGACATAGACCTTCACATTAGTCACCAGTTCAAATACCCTGTAACCATAAAAAGCCATATTATGGAAGCCTAGATCAGAACTGCCCATGGCTCATGTCAAGCCATGAAAAACAGAGCATCAGAATCAACAAAATGCTTACAGCACCAAAATAATGTGTCCAATGCAAAGAGTAAAAAGCAGAATTTGGTCTCTTCGATCCCCACAAGAGATATTTAAGGTTATAATTCTCAGAACTGGATGTCCACAGTCTACAGGCCAGCTAGGAAGATGTTTACTGCTAGCTTTTCTGAAACCCTGATCTCCCATACAAAGCCAACAAGACATAAGAAAGCAAAGAAAATAGAGACTTCAATTCAAGCTCCTTTGATAACGCAACTCTTAGGATGCATTATTCTTGTTAATGAAGGTATTCACAAGCTTATATGTATTTCTCAGTGCAGTTTTTGAGTGTGTCCTTAGGTGTAGAAAATTAGGACTGTAAGCATAACAGTTGCCATTTCTGTTCATGTCAGATGGGCTATATTTACTTCCAAGTCTAAGAAATCTGTGAGAAAAGTCTTGATTCTTTGTACTCTTAACTCATTCCTACACTATTTTCAGAAACTCTCATTAACTGAACTATGGTACAAAATAGTAGCTGAACTTAAGTACCTTTTGCAAGAGAGTTGCTAGGGCAATGGACCATGCAGATTATCTGTTCCTTCCCTTGTCAAGGACCCTAAGTAAATATTCCTGTTTACTGTGCATTTATCTGTGTTTATCCTCTAAACTAAATCAACTGAAATTACATCTTTACCTTCTACTACTTAGAAGTCTTTCTTATAGTTTCTGCCTTCAGGCAACTTGTTAGTGGAATCCATTTGCTTTTTTTTATGAAAGTGGCATAAATAACAGCAGACAGAGAAATAGAACAGGTTTGGTAAAGCTGGTTACACTCAGTACATTTTAGTTACCTAAGTCTTAGATCTCCCAGAACAGAAATTAGGAATTAAAATGGAACTTTTCCAGACATTACTTTTTTAAAAAGCAGCTTAAACAAAACCACTTATTTTGCTGTAAAAGTTGATGACAGTATTTCCTCCATATACACTGCATCATGTTAAAGATAAAGCAAGAACAACTTCCAAAAATATTTTTTTTTGCTGCTGTAAACAGCTTTATAAAGATAATCTCACAAAAACATTTCAAAATGATATAGTCAACTAGCAGATAACATTTATCAAGGCCTTGTGGCTTAGTCTTGTTTTTGTTGTGAAGAAGATAAAGAGCTGTTCTTGCTCTCTTTTCTTCCTGTTGCTTTCATACAACAGCATAGAAAGTCTTCTTAATTGTATTTATATGGAACAAAAGGTTGCCTTCTCATTTTGGAAAGCTGCATTACCCTTTCTATGAAGCTATTAAAAAAACACAGTCGCAGAGAGGTTTGGAGTCAGCAAGCAAGAGAGAATGAATCAAAGCTGAAATGAATTAAATGTAAAAATACAACAAATTTGAATTATTTCTACTTTATCATTTATGTTTACTTGTAAATGACTGTTCCTTTCTTTCATTAACATGTTCTTGGTGTCTAAGAGGGTAACTATACTAGAAATCAGAGGTTCTTTCAGAGAAAGATGATAGCATTTATATGACTGTATGTTTACGTCAGAAGACATAGAAGTATGAGTTTTATACATAGATACACTCAGACATATATATATATATATATGTGTGTGTATATATATATGGGCTTCTTGGTCGGGCAATTAAAATTTGGTATGGGCAAAAATGTTTCCCTTTTCTATACAATACCAACTATGTGTCTGGTTTCAAGTAATACAATTACTCTTCCCTAGAGTCAGCAGGAAACAGATTCAGTAACAACATCTGAAGAGTACAGACTATAGATCAGTCCTTGTTAAGTTTATATTTGATATGAGTGTCATGTAAGAACAAACACACGAACATAAACTCTCCAGATAGTAGATTGCCGTTATTAGCTTTTTCCCAAACACCTGAGACACCTGTTTTTAGGCACCTTGATGAATCAGAAGTACTTTCAAATACATTGAAGAATGAAACGGAAGCAGATGGGGCTGAGGAAGAGAAAAATCTATAGGTTGGCTACTTCGTCTGCAATAAAAGAAAATAACACCATATATTTACTCATACCCTTGGTAAATTGCCATGTTTTGTTCATTTTTTCACAGGACTTTGCTTCATTCTAAATTGCTGTGTCTATTGTGCTAGTCTTGTAGAAAGACTATTACCATTTACCATCTTACAGTGTTATGCTACATTTGATCGAGTATAAATTCTGTCATTTATATTGGCAATAATATTTAGTAAGAATTCTTTAGCTTACATTGCTTATTATATTTTTAAAAGAAAAGGTTAATATAAGTGCTTTATTTGACCTTAGAAACATTTGTTGATCGCATTTACCAGAAATATAAAAATTAGCTAAATGATAAACCACAATTGAAATAGGATTTTGTACTAGCCAAAAAAATATTTGCTAGGTTTGTTATACAAATACTTTAAACAACTGTGTCAATTGTGGTAGGTTTTTCTTTAAAAAAAGAAACAACAAAACAAATTCCACTTCTTGACTTTGTGGAACAGATATTTATGGAGGGCAGTTGTGATAAATAAATAAGTACTGAAATTTCTAATCCTACGGATAATTTACTGATGCAAAGTGAGTACAAATGGATTGCAATTGCATTTTTTTCTACTAGTATACATCTGGCAGTGTGTAAAACTTCATACTAGTGATTTGTGGACGTATGGCTGCATATACATGCACACATAGCCCAGAGTGAATCATGTCAGAAAATTAGACTTTCAAGGTTTCTTTTTTAGTAGTAACAGAGAATGTCCTGCATTACATAGGCTGGAGACTCATTATACTCAGCCGTATCCAAAAACCACAGTTTCTCAACTAATGAAACCATATGTCTTTCATTGTCTCTACAACACAATATAAAGATGAACTTTGAATTAAACTTACACAAAGCATCAATGATGGTGGCTAAGATGAATTAGGCTAAGTATCCACAGGAAATGCGTTTCATAGCTGTAGACAAAGATAAGGGCATTCAAGGAACTGCTTTTGCAGAAAATGATGTAGACTTTCATCCTTAATAATCAAGTAAAAAATGGGAAGTCAGTACTTGGGAGCTACTCTAGCAAGCAGATCTCCAGGAAACAAGGTTCCCCACAGACTCCTCCTTGATCTTAAAGCTTAACGTGAAACATTTATATGCACGTAGCACCTGGCCAGAAGACGTGGGAAGGCACTTTTATCACACTGGCTGTATTTCTTTCTTAAATAATAGATTTCCTCTTTTTTTCACCCCCTTCTCCTGGAAGTGGAATACGTGTTCAATACTGTTTATGGTTTGTATTTGGGGTTTTTTTTCCAAACAGTTTAAAAACAACCCTACAATCTTTAAAACCTCAATATCGCACATTGTTGAAAACCATTAACACCCCTCAAAGTGTTTGATGCTGAACTCCATCCCAGTTTTTGAAAGCAAAGATATGTAGTCAAAATAAGTTAAGTTTTATTTGTATGAAGAGAGGGTTTAAAAAAAACAAAACAAAACAAAACCCCACGCATTAAGGCTAATTGAATGCTAATCTTCCACTCACATTTTACTGACATCCAGACACATGGATAAATGATATACAGACTAATCAGGTCCAACTGAAACCATGCAACAAGTCAGTTGAATTATGTACACTATTTTCCCAAAGGCATTCCATAGAAGAGAACAGCAACAGTATGTGAACCATAAGTCACTCCTCCAAACTATTGCCAGCTTCACAATCATTGTCTGACTTGTATCTTGAGCAGGAGTTAATGTGTTAAATACATAACATGCATGTAAACCTGTACATACTGAAGCTATATCTTTGTATTCTTCAAATCATACTTAATTTCATCAACATCCTTAACATAGCATGCAGTCAGTTATATATGCAAACCTCCACAAAAACAACAGAAAGTAACCTCTATGTTCATGCTTCCACTGGAGCAAATAGGAAAAACCACTTTGAATCAAATGATAAGTAGTTTAGTGCAATGTTTATTCATCTTTGACTGTATGGAAAAATAAAGGGGATTTCTACATGGGATTTTAATTTGTTTTCGATATTAATATTTTCTTTACAAATAAGAAAACCCAAAATACACTATCTATTAAGACCAGCATCTGCTGAGAAAATAAAGCCTTTTTTTTTTTTTTTGTGCAAAACATCTTACTCAAAGAAAAAGCTTTGATTTTGCTTCAGTTTTGCAAGCAAGTCCTGCATTTTAGCTGAGAGCGAAGCAGGGAAAAAAAAAAATCCAAAGCATGTTGCTCAAAACTGCAAATTGGAGTGTTCATTCATTTGAGTTCCTGACTGTGGCTCCATTGCTATTGTGGTACAAAGAGATTTTTCTATGGTTTAAATGTGAGAGAACATACTTTTTAAGAGAAACTGTGAAATAATTTTTTACTGTGGTTACTCCTATATTCTGGGACCTGTAGTGTCTGAACACCAAATTTTAGTCTCAAACCCCCTCTTGCTACATGTACCTCAACTTTTATATCTTTTTTTGAATTTCTAGGTATTTGAGAAATAAAAGGGAAAACATCTGTAGAGACTGCATATGACTCAGGCAGTAACAAATGAAATTAGGTCCAGACAAAGCAAATGGGGAAATATTGTAATATTTTTCCATCATTTTTTCTTCTTGACACATCAGAAATCATTACTGTAAAGTGTGAATTAGACTTAAAATTACGATTTGAAATGAGAAAAAGCAGCAGCTCTCTTCCTCTGTAACAGCAAAAGATCATGAAATACCTAAAAACATGTGGGGTTAGTACAGCTATTATACCAGCACTCATCTCTCCAGCCAGTTTTTCTAGATTTGCATATGTGTAGAAGAATAACAAATATTCCTACTTTCTGCCTTCCCTTGTGTGAGGGTATATTGTTTCCAGTTAAGATTTTGGAACCTGAGGCATGGGAAATTCTCTGCAAAGCCAGCAGGAAATCAGCGTTCCCTCCTCTGCTCTCTCTGATTCTTTGAAAGTGTTTAAGAGCACTCATTGGTTTCTCTCTGCTGCTAGGGAAAGAAACGTCATGAAAAAAATAGCAAAAGTGAGCCCAGTGGTTTTCAATTAGTTTTGAATTTGGCCAGGTTAAGCTACTGATGTTAAGCGAGGAGCAGAGTGCAAGCCATCGCCACTGTGGGTACTGGGGCACTTTGTCATCCCATTCCTAATTCAGATAAAATGCTGCTGTGTTCTTTATATTGGTATATGAAGATGTAAATACTTTGTAATGAGGTTCAAAAGAAAACCACCATAATAAGCAGGAAACCTGCTGGATTTTGTGGCAAATAAAGAGAAGTAAGCAATGGACTAACCCAGAGATCTATGGCTTTGTGACTAGAGCATTCTGGGTCATGTGTTTAAACACATTTAAGTTAGCCCAGACTCCAGCTTTCCCAAGCAACTGAATAGAAAGCAACATGTTTTATTCCCTCTCTCATGTAGGCTGCAGAGTCTACTCTAAGAAAAACAGAAGGAGCTGGGACAGGCTGAGGAACTTTATGAATAGTGAGAATCCTTAAAGACACATCTTTCCAATACTGTCTCATTTCACGCACTTCAGAGCATAGCCTGAAACAAAGCTTTAGATATCTAGAAATTTTTAAAGTAAATGAATGTAGGCCCATCTAAAAACTGGGCAAGTCCAGTAGGTACTTGTGAAGACTTAAAATTTTGAGAGAAGTAGTCCAAAGGGCAGGAATGTAGGTGAACTGTAAGTCCTCGATGTGAATTTACAACTAAAACATCACTGCTACAGTTATCTTATTTGACTTGCTAATTGTGCTTGTGAATCCATTGTCTTTATGCTGAAAATAGTTGCTTACCATGAGGTTATTTCCTGCCCTCAATAAGCATGTAGAGAAGGAATTGTGAAGTCCTGCTCTATCTCTTTTACAGTCAGTCCAAAGGCTGGGTCTCTGGCACATCCTTTTCAGGTTGAGACAGCAAAGATTGCTTCATAGCAGTATTACCAAAACAAAAGAGGAGCTAGTAATGGTATTCAGCCTCTGCACTAATCAGTCTGTTAACCACTAGAGACCGCAAAAGAAAGGCCAGGCTTGTGTCTAAGCCATTTATTTGGTACTCAATCTAATTCTGAGTACTAATTCAACTTTCTCTGTGACCTTGGGCAAGTTGTCTATCAGTTTCTCAGTTATCCAGCAATAAAGTGGAAATTCAGACTACCTCCATGTTTCCTCACCATCTGCCAGGTCTATTTTCACTGTAAACATTGGGTAGCACATGTCTTCTATTATTCATAGCTTAAGGCCAGACGGGACTAGAACACCTTCTCGTCTGACCTCCTGCATAACAGAGGCTATTACTGTACATACAATACACAGTGGGGAGCTGATCACAAATGGGGTGTCCAGGTGCTTTTTCAAAAGGAGAGAAACAGTAATATTACCTCAAACACAGCCATCACCTTCCTCTATTCTTCCAAAGTGCTGCACTTATTTAAAATCTTGAAGTAATTTGTGTTATTTTTACAAAGGTAGCAAACTTCTGTGTGTTTCTTCTTAATTTTCAAAGTTTTTCTAGAAGTCAATTTCTTAAAATGGAAGTTATTGAAAGAGTTTACAAACATTAGTATAACTCAAAGACTTCAACTAATAAAGGTATGTGATAATTCACTTAGGACTAGTGGAATTGTTACTAAATGAAACACAATACGGCTTTAAGAGAAAGTAAATTCTGAAAATTAGTTAGGCTGTCTGGGCATGGTGCATAAAACCACAGAAATCAGTCCTCCTTAAATTAACTTTCTGCACTCATCACTGTCTAAATGTTAGAAAGCTTTTCCAAATAAAATATCCATATGCTTCTTGTTGATACAAGTCAATAACAATGACTACTTCAAGTTTAACCAAATCATAACTGTTAACTTTTATGCACTTTCAGTTAATGTCCTTAGTGATATCACTTGTGCTTTTTAAATAGGATTATAATGAAGTGTTTAAATGACACTAAACTATTTAGGAGAGGATCAAATAAAATTCAACTTAATGAGAATTACATTTACTTCTCTTTTCTGCTGGTATAAAAAGAAAACCTGCAACTACTCAAAGTATTAGTAGAATTTTCTTACCTTACATCTTGCTGTACTGAAATAAAATTGCACAAAAGAAAATATTGTGGCAAGACGTGTGACAGAAAGTGTCATAGATGTACTATAACATCACCTGTTTATTCAGTTTATAATTGTATTACACATTGCCAGCATATCAGCTCTTGGAAAAATACCATCATGTTGACAGAGGCAGTAATTCAGATCGTTTCTCATCCAAGTGTGTGTGTTTTTCCTCAGGCTTTCCAATCCTTGTTTAAGGAACTATGATCATCTCGGTTTCCAGATTCAATTTATCACATCCAATATATATTAAGGGAGTGAAATAGAAAGGATTGAGGCATGTAAGAGAACAAACAAGATGATTTGATCATCCTCTGTAGACTTAAATCGTGTGATTCTATGACAACTAGCACTGAAGTGAATGAGCTGGAAGATATGCTGTCTGCTTTCTGTCTCCTTATAACACAAGCAAGCTGATTTAACTATAAAATTTGAGACAGAATGTAAGAGTCCTTGACTGCACTCCCTTCTCATTCAACAGCTACGTAGGTATCTTCTCTGATAACTTCTTTTGGGAAAGAGTACACTGAAGAAAGGAGGTAAAGTTCATCAGATCTAAAGAGAAAACCTACCTAACAATTAATTACAAGCAGGCTTGCAGGAAGGTCACATTCAGGAAAATAGCCCACGGTCAAGAGTGCCAAGTCTTAAAATGGACTCTGTTATACAGAACGGGGTGAGAGAAATTGGTACTGGAAGCAGAGGAAATTAAACAGCAAGTGTGGCAGTGTGGTACTACTTGGGGTAAGAGCCTGATGTCATAAGTAAATTGGAGGTAACAGGAAACTTACAGGTTTTGAAGTGATACCAGCTCATTTAGTCTAAATCTGAAATCTACTGGGTTCAGAAGAAAGCAAATCAGAGAGAACTGAAACAATAATGAGACAGAAAATTGGAGTGTATGTTGCGGTAGCTACAAACAATAAAGAGAAACAAGAAGAAAGATTCAAGGAAGAGTGTTGGGACAAAATACAGTGGCAGAGAGAAAGATGCAACAGAAAACTGAAGTAGGGAAATCAGTAGTCAGACAAGGACAGAAATGTTCAGTCTTTGAGGAGCTGGTTGATTGACCAAGACTTTCTTCCCAGGAACTTGGATGGTATGGGAAAATTTCTAGGCTCCCAGCAAGAGTTTAAGGAATCCACAGGATGCACACCTTTCCCTCCTTTCTACTGACAGTCAGAGTAAAAGATAACTGTGCTACTGCTGTCAATGACATGGTTAGCTCAAGTACCAGATGGCTGTCAGATATATCCAATGATTGCCATCTTGCTGATGACCCCTGTGGGAGGTGTTATGATTCCACATTTGCTGTTTTAAGTTTGCTTTCCTAAAAAAACTAGGGAATTACAAAAAATTTAAAAAGAACACTATGCTCACAAGCAATTAATAGGATAAGCACTATCAAAATCATAAGTGACTGTCCCTTCCTAATATGTCCACTTTTATGCTTACTCCTTGTGCTGTACATTACCATGCAGTAATTTTTCTTTTTTTGATGTTGTTTGTTTTTTAAATAACACAGAAGACAGGTGGCAAATTAAGGAGGTCACTGTAGGGAGAAAAAAAAAAAAAAAAAGGTATGTTCTCAAGATAGTTGAATGCTGGCTGAAGAATGAGTCCCTTGTCTGTCTCTGTACATAACATAAATAGGACTCTGAACTGAACAGAGACCTTAACTAAAGTGACAGTCACTAATTCTCTCACTTCTTACATGTCCCACTTGAAATATCTGGCCAAGTTTGCTGAGCATTCACAGTTTCAGCCAAAGTTTAATGTATTATAACAGTTTTCTGAATACCTAATATGGTATGAAAATGCAGAGCACTTTGAAAAACATTTTCAAGACATTTCACTGTGACCAACAAAATTAATAGCAGTTTGGCAAATTTAAGCTTCATCCCATAACACTATCCAGGTTGCCCAGTAACACTGCTTGATTTTATTGTAAAGGATGACAAAAGAGAGTACTAGTTCAGTCATCATCACAGAACATGAATATTGTATCTCATCTTTTTCAATAAAGATAAAGCATCAAATGCTGATGAAAGAAAGACCATCCCAGCAGAAGACAAAAGAAGGTGCTAACATGAGAAAAATAGTTATGTGTCTTTGTATACACAAACACTGCATTTCTGCCTCTGTAGAAAGGAGAAAACACCAAAGGCACAGACAACATTTAACGTGTGTACTTGATTTTTAAACCTTAATAACACTTTGTTAATCCAGATTTTTTTAATGCAATATGCTATAGATAAACTGATGTCCACAGTTTTGAATTCAAGAGTTCATAGGGTAGACATAAACTCTCTAAAAGCTGAAACAAAGCATAACCCAGTTTGTACCAGTTTGAGAACTGTAACATGACACGTTACTTTAGAGCCAGTGGCAGCGCAAAGTTCTGTCAAAGATTTGGGCTGGACTAACAAGAAATGCAAGATTAACTTCATTAAGCAATACTGATTAGTTTTATGGGATTGAAATTACCATACTTCTTTCATTCCAGTAAAAACAGAATCAAGCAAGCTTGTGATTTCCGTTTATTGCCTTCAGGCACAGCGGACTCAGGGGAGGACATGGATTTTGGAGGTTTTATCCATGGGCAACTGCACTCCCTCCAAACTGCAACTGTTCCACTTAAAACCAACAGCATTTGTGCTCCTGGGAAATGGAGCATTTGATGCTCTCAAGGCATCTGGGGGTATTTTTGACAGGAGCTCCAGCGTCCCGCAAGTGCCCTCAGCTCCTGGGGTGCTTTGAGACGCCTAGTTGCCCCAGAACTCCCTACATGAGGCCTCACAGTTGCCCTCCCAACCGGCCTGCCGTTTGCGTCCCCGAAGCTGCGAATGACCCCAAGTCGGCTGTCTTCGCATCTACCCCCCCTCGGCGGAGTTGGCAAAGAGCAATGGCGACATCTAGTGGGCGCCTGAGGCGCGGGCGCACGGCGGGCAAACCCGCCTGCCCATAGACAGGGCTGCGGTCCCGTGCACTTTAGGGCAGACGGCGGGAGTCGCTCGATTTCAAAGCACCCTTTGTTTTAGTTTTAGACATCCGTTTTAGACAAACTTGAAGTGTCCAGTCAGCACTTTTTAAAAGAAAATTTTCTTTTTTCCCCCCCCCCAAGATGTGAAAAAGGGAGATCCTTGACATCACAACGACTCCTGTTTCAGATTTAAAATATATATACTTAAATAATGCTAAAGAGGCTATGGGTTTTTTTCTGGACACATGGGCAAAACAGATTTTTCCTCTTCCTGTCCAAGATATTTGAAACGTTTTTGCTTTTTCTGGAAAATTTTATTCAGCCTAATACTGACACTTGCTGTGGAAATACACCTTGGAAAAGCCAAGGTTAAATGGTTAAAAACTGGCATATAATAATCAGTTGAAAGCACAGTCTTACAAGTGGGAGCGCAGTGCAAACACATAGGCATCATGCTGCTGCTTCCTGCTTGAGCCCTCCAAAACTCCAAACTCCAAAACACAGGTGACACGAGGACATCAAATTAAATATGCCTCATTTTGCAGGCTGGATATTTTATTCCATTTGTAAAAATTGACCAAAAATTTCTAAAAGGAAATAGTACTTCACTACATGTAGTCCTACTTGAACTATCCTTGAGAAATACACCTACATGCCAAGAACCTTTTGAAGATTTGTTCAGTGTAATGAGTCTGTCAGTAGATGAGATCAGGTCCTAAGGAAATATGACACAGGAAGTCGCTTTAGCCAAAACCAAACTTTTATTTTAGGTAGATGTGAGGCCTGTGTTTATTTGTCATCCATAAAGCCAGTAAGGCTCTGCTTCTTTTTGGTTTTGTACCAGAGCAAAGTTCAGGAGACTTACTTGTCCCAGGCTTTTATAGAAGATTAAAAAAGCTGTGGTGGTTTAAGCCACATCTGCACTCATCCCTACTAGCCCTCTTTTTAATCTTTCCAAACCTCTTACTCCCAAATCTGACTTATGAGAAGGGGATACAAAATTTTTCAACAGTGTTTAAAACTAAAATGATACCCTTCACATAGCAATGCCTATGACTCCAGTGCTTCCTTGACGTGGCTCCAGAGATGGAAACCTCCAACAGAGATGTGGCACAGAGACCTGCAGGTTAAGGAGACACTTTAAAGTACCACATCAAGATTCACCAGAATCTGGCTCTTAAATCCTCATGTCAAACAAACTTAGTGAAATTCTTTAGATACCCACCTATCTAGCTCTATCCTAGCAGGGAGGGAGAATGAAGAGTTTCAGAAAACTCTATATGAGGTATTTGGGAGGAAGAAAATCCAATGCAAAACATATTTCAAGGTCTATCCACAGCTAGCTCTGTTTGGTCAGGTTTCTAGCATCGACATTGCAGCAAGTAGTACTGTTTTCTGACTACACAACTACTTTTTTTTTTTTTAAGCAGTATACGTGCCTTAATATGCTGCCAAAGCCTCTTGCGCTCAAGGAGGCCCAGACAAAGTATTTTCTAATACTTTCCAAGTATCTCTGATTGAAAAGAACGTTACTCAACCCAACTAGCAGGTTTCCTAAACACAGAATACAGGGAGGCATCTTTTATACACACACTGCAGAGCTGTGCATATGTGGGAACAGAAACTGTGAAAAGAAAATAGCAACACATAAGCCAGAAAGAAACATAATAGAGAAACCTTCCCTTTTTGTCCTAAAAACTAGTAACAACACTAAAGCACATGCTTGGTAGCAGAGGTTTGTCCAAGTGCCAGAAGAAAATAAATAAAATGACACTAAAAAAAATTTAAAATAGTCAGAGTTACACAAGCCAAGACCTTTAAGAAACAAAACAGCCCTCTGAGTAACTAAACACTGGGTACTGGCATTAGTTTTTAGGGTTGTTATTCTTTTCCTATATGATCTGGAACATCTACTTACCCTCTTGAGATCCATACAGGAATCTATTTATAGTTGCAGAATACCAGTGCAAATGCATCATGATACATGGCCTCTTACTGGAAATGATCCTGGTTGATTTACTAGCAACAGAATGAGTAGTTGACATATCTTATGAGAAAAAGAAGTACAGTTCTTAGACAGGAAGTAGTAAAAAGGAGAGAAAAGGCTTGAGATGCACAGGTACTCAAAACAAAACAAATAAACAACCCCTAACCCCTCTAAGAAAGATGGAAAAAGTCTTCCTTTTGAATGTAATTGCCCTCATTTACAAGTAAGTGACAAAGTAAAGAGCAAATCGAAGACCTAAATAGCTATCCATTTTGTTACATCAGCTCTTGGATATTCTAATCAAAGTAACAGGGGTATGCTGTTTTCGAAGGTGAAAAGCATTCATAACTACAGAAATAAAAGCTGAGGGAACCAGACCTAGCATATGCCTTGCTCTCAAGACATCACACAGCAGTCCCACGAAACTACTAGAATAAAACACCTACAACTGATTTTGCCACAAGTTTGAGACTTATTCTTCTCAGCAAACTGTCAGGGGAAAATCTTCACAGAATCAGAAAAAAAAGTTGTACTAGGATATCAGCTGACACATTTTTGCATCTTCCACAACTTTCTCTGATCCATTCCCTTGAGTGCTGTATCAGTCAACACCTCACAATGTCCACATTCTCTTATCAGCAATCAGACATTAATGTTCATGGCATCCAGTGGCCAGTGGATAGGCAAGTTTGACATATGTCTTATTTATTTTTGAGATTTGTTAAACTGTGATCCTTGGCTTTCTGTATTTCTAAGATTGGGAATAGCTTTATTTATCACCATCTCTGAATTAAGACTATAAAACTTCTATAAAAATGTGTAGATGGGCCCTCAAAGGAGAGCTGTGCAACACTGCCATTAAAATGGTTAAGGACAATGTCTGTTTAATAATACAAACAATTGAGCTAGCATGCCAAGGAGTAAGCCACACCAATACTGATATGACTGAAGTGTTTGCCATGCTTTGTGATAACAGAAGTCTATTTATACACTTGCTGTACAGAGCAGACACTGTGTTAAGTACAAGTGAGAATGAGTAAGAATACACAGCTAAGAGCAGCCTTACCATTTTAAAACTGTATTCTCAGGTTGCAAAGAATAATCACTTTCAAGGTGTTTTTCCTAGAGTTTAAGTGAGTCAAATGAAATTCACAACATTCCCATAGTTGTGAATGCTTATGAGTATTCAAATATCATCCAGTGGGAAAGTTACTTTACACTGTTTGTGTCAGCAGGAAACTCTTACAAAGGTGTCCAAAGGGCATCCCCACATCACAGTGACTATGTAGACAAAGAAGGATACATGTGGCATTCCCTCCTGACTCATCTCACTATGGTTTGTCTATAGCATTTGGAGCTGTGTATTCAGAGAAAGCTGCTATTTCAGATAGTAGCAAAGAGCAAACTGCTTTTGCAGAGGTCAATGTTTCATGATAAATGAGGCTGATGTTTGGACAGAGTATCACTATAAATATCAGCTTCTTACTGTTATTTCTCTTCTTGGTAGTGTTTGATATCTAGAGTGCCAAATTAAAGAACAAATGTGATAACTACATCCTATACTGTAAAATCAATAAGTTAACAAGTCTCCTTTAGCCTTTTATTCTGACGCAAAGTCTGTATTTCCTTGTCTAGAGTAAAATATTTAAACAGGCAGTTCAAACTGCAGGAGTCAACAATAGTTTGGAGAATGCTTTGCCTCAGTTTGAAGATGGCATTTTCATCAAAGAACCATTTCTCTAAGGAAAACTAAAAGAACTGGATACATCAACGTAGACAGCTCTGAAGTCAATACTGATGGGTTTTGCAACCAAGATATTTAGGCCATGCAGTACCATCCTATAGGAGATTCATGATTTTTCAGGATAAGAAGGAAAACTTGCACATTAAATACATCATTAAACACCACATTTTATCATCAGGGATTAACTGTACTTCCTGTTTCGCCATGGTTATTTGGTGTTTGTTTGGGTTCTGCTGTCTTCTCACACTGTTGTGCAAGCTGTCCAATTTATGTCACTAATAAGTACCCTTTTGCCTGTAATATTTCCTTCACCCCGATGAATTTGATATTCATTAGTTTGCAATAGGGGCTGTAACTCTATTACGGGTTTTGATCAGATGTGAATTTGGTCTAGAAGGTGCAATTGCAGTGGATATACTGCTAGAAGTTCAGTCAGAAAACATTTATCTCTTTCTTGTATTAATTCTACTTGTTCCTTCCAAGAATTGTTAGCAATATCATGGTTTAGGCCAATCTAGGAACAAAGGACCATGATTAGCTATAAGTAGCAAGGGCCTTTGGAAACCCTTAAGGACACAGAGGGCTCAATTGCCACTTATGGTCCTGGGCAAAATAGACAAAGACTATTCGACCTGGGAGAGAAAACAAAAATTAATTCAATCTACCAACAACCAAATATATAACAAACAGAAAAGAACACAGCGTGGCATTATGATGAAGAGCACAACCAGTCCTTTAAGACCACCTTCCCACCACCTCTCCCCTCTTCCCAATCTCAGAGTTCTGATCCTGGTATCTTTATCTTCTCTGTCCCTGAATGGCTCAGGGGGATAGGGAATGAGGGTTTCTGTCAGTCCTTTCCCGATGGCTCCTGCTGCTTTATGTTGTCTCAGGGCAAGCAGCCTCCTCAATGGCACTACCTGCTCCAGCACAGGGTGCTGGGCAGCCCTACAAAGGCTAGTTGACTTTTGTTCATCAAGAGAGCTACAGTTCCTCTTCACCTCCTGTGTAGGTTTCTGTGGCCCACAGGCTCTCCAGCATGGCCTGCGCGATGGCAGCCTCCTCACACAGTCTTCTGCCTGTCCGGGTGCACTCACCTGGAGCTGCTGGTAGCTCTTAGTCCTTCCATTGCCCTCCATGGGTTGCAGGGGCAAGCCTATGTTCTCGCTGCAGACTGCAGGGGGGTTTCCAGTTTGACACTCCTCCTTGCTTCCTCTTTCTCTGACTGTGGGGTCCACATGGTCACCTCCATCTTGTAGCACCCTTCCACCTTCTCTTCTGCTCCAGATTTCCGTCTTTAAATAATGATCGCAGAGGTACCAAATCGGCCTGGCCAGGCCGGATGTGGGTCCACCTCAGAGCCGGAGGATGTTTCAAGATCTGCTTACAGGGACAGCACTGCTTGTGCCTCCTTCTGTTACCAAGCAAAAAGTGGCTCTACACAAATCCATGAGTAGTTTCACACTGACATGAAAAAACTAACATCTTTCTGACGCTCCTGACTAAGGGTATACCCATATATTTCTGTACAGCTCTTGATAATCAAGTCACGGCCTGACTTTGCCATCATTTCCCTGCCAACTAGGCATTATTATTATTGTTATTTTTAATACCATATAGTTACTGAACATTTAAGAATTACCTCAAGACAGCCCTACCTAGCACCGCATGCTGCTTCCACCTGCAGAGCTGAGTATGGGGAGGCAGTTTCCCCATTTGAATATTAAGCACTTGCACAATCTACACAGGATCACTTTATTAGCTCTGCACTCAGCTCATGAATTGATCTGCTCAGCTCTAGCAGATTCCTTGACTCCCGACAGTAGTGGCTTCCCAGAACATTTGTTGGGAGCAGAAAAGCCTTTCTGAGGGCCTACATCTTTGTTGGATCTAAGTCTCATTTCCAAGCCTCTGTAAAAGCCATGACAACCCAAAAGTGCTCTGGAGCTGCTGTAACTTTAGTCAAGTATATTTTTGGCACTTCACAGGATATCTCTTGAGGAACTCAAGCCAATTGCCCTCTGAGCTGCTAAAAAGCCTGAAATCTCTACCTACAGACCCTTCTCTCTACCCTTGTGTACTGACAACTATGAGAATTGTTTCATCTTTTTTTTTCCTCACTCAAATATCTTACTTTTTCCTAGTTCTAGAATGCTTAAGTTACTCTACTGTCATCTTAATCATTTACAACGTTCACGTAATTCATAGAAGATTTAATAGAATCCAAAATACCTGATACTTATTGAAAAAAAAAGGTATAAGGTATGATGTTGAGCTGAAAATAGGGACATTACAGCACTTCTTGTCCTAGAAGGCAGCACATTTTGCTAAATCTACACTGCTCTGGAGGCTGAACATTCCCAATTTCAGTACACAATTAAAATATGGGACCTTTTGTGAGATATCCTCAAGGTGTTCTCTGTTCAAGCCATATTCCTCACCCATGCCTCTTGCTACAAGTCATACCATGTGTTAGAGCAGGGCCAAAGAAAGCAACTTTAAAGAGGATTAATTTGAATGATCTCATAGGTCTTCGTCTGTCCAGGCAAAAAAACTTGAAATAAAATCAAGGTGTTCTTAAATGTGCTTTAATGAAACTAATCTTCCAGCAAATTTCTTTCTTTTTCACTTCTGATTGCCAACAGGCTAACCATCATAACTAAATAAACAGTAATAGTGGGATTTAAAATGTGTCAACTGATATGTTTTTCTGCTCAACCAGAAACAAATCAGATAATTGTCAGTGTCAAAAGAATTTCTGAGTGGGTTACAGCAGCATATTTTTCCCCAAATTGACTCAAAGAACATACTAAACATCCATCCCCAACAGTTTTAAACTGTTCTCTGGCATTAGTTTGGCTTTCTCTCTATGTTATTCTTTTTTTAACTCGTAACAACTTTTTCCAGTCATCCAGAGGAATCTACAGTAAAAACAGACAAGTCACAAGTCGATGTTCTTGATATTTTTGAGGTTAAACAAGCTTTAAAAATTTTATTTAGAGTAAATCAACATAGTTTCTACAGATTGCAGTGGAGTCTACTGATTGAACTAGAATTTTGTCTCACATGCTTTGTGAGGCTGTATATACATCTCAGTAAAGAGGAAAAGGAGGGTATAAGACATTTTAATTCAAATTACACAAAAAGTTTAATTTTAGCCAGCTATGTTTTTCTTTGCAGTCAGTAATACTCCTTCCACATCATAGTTTATGCTAGGATTTATGTAAAAACATTCCGTACTTTCACAGATACACCAAAGTTTTAAAACATACACATGGAAATGGACATCTTGCCAGTGAGCAAGGACATTATCAAGGAAGTACTCTTTCATTAGCAGGGAAGGACTCGTGCATAAATAGTCAATGGTCAACAGTGGCTTAGTAGATGACCACATGGACAGTGGAATTAAATTCACAGTAAGAATTAATTCTCCAGCTGGGCTGACTTGCTATTAAAGTGAGACAGGTTTAATGCTATCTACTGCAAGAACCAATATTTTTACTTCAGTTTCTTTTAACATTCTGTTATGGAAATCTTCTAGCATTTTGTTATAGAAACAGTTCCTTCTTCTAGATGCCTAATCAGCTAGGACCCAAAAGAATATACTTTCAAAAGAATAATTTTACCTAAACATTCAAAGTCCTGAATTTGGCTGTTGCTTCTGACTTCCAGTGGTCCAAATACATGACAGAAATCTGAGAAAATAATTCCTAAAAAATGAAAATGCTAATTACTCCCATTAAGCATGAGAATCTGAGGAGAAAGAAAAGGTAGTCTGATCAAAATTAACGCTTCTTTCACTATTCCTCCCATAGTTATAAGTAACTTCTTTGTGGCTGCAGCAATTTACCACTTACTAAAAAAATGCCCTTTAGAAGGTCGATTTTTTAAACTAATGCTTAATCTCTATCCAAGAAATTCTCAGAAAGCATGAATCAATATAGCTCCATAATGTGTTGAATAAATTGACTGTTTCCAAGGATTTTTTACCCTAACATCAAGCTGCTTACTAGTCATAGTGCCAGTTGTTGTAGTTTGGCCCAGCTAGAACAGAAGCACCATGACAGTCTCTCACTCGGTGCCCCCCATTCACCTCCACCTTTGTTAGGATGACAGAGGCCCCAGTAAAATGAGAGGAAAGAAAAATAACCAAAGATGTCGTGGATTGAGACAAGGGCAGGGAGGGCTCACTGCCAGTTACGGTTCCAGGCAAAACAGACTCCAGTACTCGACTTAGAGAGGAAAGTGGGAAAGTTTATTCTACTACCTACAAGAAACAGAACAGAACAAAAGCAAAAAGGGAGTAGGATAATGAGAAAATTACAACCAGCTCTTTAAGATCTCCTTCCCCCATCCCTCCTTTCTTCCTGGGCCCAGTTCACTGCTCCCAATATCTCTACTTCCTCCCCTCTCAACGGCTCATGGGGGCAGGGAATGGGGGATGTGGCCAGTTTCTCACACATGGGCTCTGCCACTTCCCTCTTCTTAGAGAAGGAAGTCTCCTTGTGTTCTTGCCCTGCTCTGATACAGGATCCCTCCCATGGGACACAGTCCTTAACAAAGTTCTCTGGTGTGGGTTGTTCCCAGCAGCTGTGGCTTCTGCTGATACAGGGTCCCTCACATGGGATGCAGTCCTTGGTGAATATCTCTGGCGTGGTTTCCTTGCCATGGTTGTAGTTTCTACAGATATAGGCTCCCTCCCTCAGGACATGGGCTCTTCTGGGCATATGAGCTTCTTTGGCACGGTTTCCTCGCCACAGTTACAGCTTCTGTGAATATTGGGTCCTTCTCATGGGACACAGCCTCCTCTGGCCATAGTCACTGCCCTTGTCATAGGGTCTTTAGCAAAATGAGTCTCTGCTGCTGATGTGGGGTCTTTAGCAAAATGCAAACAAATCTCAGCTTCATCAGTGCTCTCTGTAGAATGCAGAGAAGTCTCTGCTGCAGCACACCTCCTCCTCTCTTTCCTCATTGACCTTGAAGTCCGCATGGTTGTTTCTCTCTTTCTTCCCACCCTTCCACCACTATCAGCTGAAAAAGAAGGGACAGAAGAAATAAGGAACAAGAAGAACCCTCCTCTTCTGCGTTCTTCTTAAAAAAATGATCATGGAGATTTGTAATTGGCTCAGCTGCAGAAGTAGGTCTGGCTTAGAGCTGGGGAGAGTTTTAAGCAACTTCTTACAGGAGCCATTTTTACTGCCCTTTCCCCCTTACCAGAAATAGCTGTCATGTCAAACCATGACACCAAAGAATACACTGGATCTTGCAGGGCAGAACACCTCAAGATACATTTGGTGCTCTCTTTTAAGAATAGAGCTGTTATATGTGGCAATGGAGTGTTTCTGCACAAGTAAGTCTTTGATCACAAACCTCTTATTCCCATTTCATCCATATTACAAAGGTAAGCACAATGAATAGGATTGAAATAATTCATTTATCCTAATAAAATGGAACCTGGATGACAACATAATTTCTAGTGAGTTATATGAACAGAGAAGAACTATATGTACTGAAGGAATATGGTGGCACGAAAATAGATAAATATGAGTCATCCTAAACAGATGCAAAGTTGGAAATTGAAAAAAAGTTTCTTATAATGAAAACAATGATGAACTGAAGCACAAATCCCCAGGTGCTTTGCAGGAAAAGCCTAGGGGAATAAATAAAGAGACAGTGTCAGACTTTGTGCAAGCAAGGGAAGGCTAAGAATTTTCTGCAGATATTTCCCAATTCTGCAAAAGAAGCATGAAGACAGGATAAAACAGTCAAGATGAAGTAATCTCTCCAAGACTGGTGTCAAAAGGTAAGCTTGGGGATGCTGCACAGCTGGAATTAATTTACAAAAAGGAGGAACTGTCTTTGAAGGATAGGCTCTGACTGGATCCCTTAAAAAAACAAAAAAAAATCCAACCAAACCACGTTGTTGGATCAAATCCAGTACAGTCAGTAAAGAAAAAGAAAATTGAACAGAAGAAATAGGCCATGTAAGTATAAAAGCCTTTCATTGTCTAGTCCTGTTTCACACTCGAAAAAAAAAAAAAAGGAGCAAGTGAAACCACTTACCTATGAATCTCTTTTTCAAGTTACAAGAGTCCTTCAAGTTATGCTGATGTTTTCTCCCTGAGCCATTTCCAGTTTATAGAAATTTGTCTTAAAGTTTGGCTTCCAGGGCATAACAGTGTTCTAACAATGGCTGAACACAGTAATGTTTATTACTTTATTCTTACAAGAATTTCTACTACTTGTTGTTCACACTTGTGCCAAGTTCCCCTGGAGTTTAAGCAAAGCTCATTATGGAAGGCATGGGGTTTGTGATGTGTTTAGTTGCTGCTTCTGAGGCAGAGTCTCACACACTCATCCAGCAGTCCAGTCTCAGCTCCTAAATATCTGGCCTGTTGTCTGAAATATCTCTTGGTTGCTTAGATCAGGGCAGCCTAAAATATTTCCTGATCCATTTCCACCTGTTTCCTTACATGTAAGTTCATATTCTCTTGTCTTTTTTCAGTTGCTTTAAAATATTAAATAGCTGAGGACAAGGCCCACTAGAAAGACTCTTGATGCATTCTTGAACATGCATCTCACACTGAATTGTATTCCATATTACACATTGCTTGTTCTCAGCAATACTTTCTCATCAAGAATCAAAGTTGCAAAGGCAAAAGGTTGATGAAGGGCTGAATACCACCATTTGTATCTGGTCATTAGCTTTTATTAATATAGCACTGGGATACTTTCGTAAGATCCAAGGTTGAATAATGTATTGACTTTGGAAGAAGACCCAGTAAGACACTCAGAACTGTCCAAGCAGAGAGAGACAGTTGCAGTGAGGTATTTCTGGGTTGTGTTCCCAGTGCTCTGAGCTAAGGCAGGGTCCAGTTACTTGAAGACAGTCCTAGTCCTGAGCTCTCTGCATATTCATGTCATGCTGAGCCAGAACTTTTCCTTCGGGAATCTAGCATGTCCAGTAGGATTTTTGATGGCTTTAGAAGAATCTGCATAAGCACAGGATAGATTCTAACACCTGTTTAAGGTCCAGCAATAACAAATTCAAACTTTCTCTGTAGAAGGCCATACAGCTGTTCTGTACCACATCCACAGTGCTAGCAATAGAAACATAGTGCAGAATGTTTGAAGGTAGCTTGAAATACATTTCAAGGTCTTTCCCTCAGAGGCCCTAGCATCCTTGTTACTAGACTGCTGTTGTCAACTGAATGATGACAAATACTGTGTGTGATGATACTTCTCAACCTGCAATCTTATCAAGGAAAGACAGAAAGTTGCTTTTGATGGGATTCATTTCCTCTGATGTGTATTGACCTTCACTCTATTTTTTGCATGATAGTTTATTAATGTGTTCTCACATTTTCCTCTCTCTCAAACCAGGATGAACATTGGTAGAACACAGTCTCTTCCAGCCTGTTGATACCATCCTATAGCTAACAAAGCAATACCAGCAGCTAGCTCACTAGCCCTTGGTTTTAAAACTCAGACGCATGTGTTCTAGGTATTCAATATTTTTAAATATTTTATTTAATGTTTAAATAGAAACAATGTAATAATGAGAATAAATAATGGGGAAAAAAAAGAAGGTAATGCTCATAGACCATGATGAGAAGGTTTAGATAAGATCTGAGTGATACAATCTGTACTGTTTTTCCATTGTGACTCTGTGACAACCAAGAAAAAATAATTTAGGCATGTATTTCCTACAAAATATATTTCCTTCACTATTTGACTTCTGTGGGACCAAACCGAAACCCCAGGCCCTAAAACTTTAACAAAAAATCCCAACAAACGATGCAAAATATTCTCTGTTTCTTACAGCCTTTGCCTCCACATTGGGAAAGGAAATGAAAGCTGTACCAAGTAAAGGAAATTATAGTTTTTTTCTTCATTCCTCCTACACATGCATTAAAAGAGAGGCTGTGTGGGAGGAATATAAACATGTTAACCCACTTACATTACCTTTGTCCCATTTTCTCTGTCCAAAAATCAAACAAAGTTCAAATGAAACGTGAGAAGCTTTAGCTCAAAAGCAGAAAATCTCAAAAAGTGTCAGAGGTTGTTATGAGAAAGAGAACAGTCTGAAGTTAAATGGCCTTTGAGGGTATCAGTTGCTTTAACATCCACAAATTAATTGCCTTACCTGCCATGAACTGTAGCTTCGTATATATGTTAAAGCATTAGTCATTTAAACTTAGTGATGCATTATAAACTGTATGTCTTCTGAGCACACAGTGTTTTTAATCCATACCACTTAAAACAGAAAAGGTTGCACACTAAATTTTGTCACTACTTATATATGAAGCTGAGACACTCCAGTATTTGTTTACAAACAAAAGATTTTGTATAACTGTATACTCTAGGTAAAAGTGGCTGATCCAGCACATCTTTCAGAACACAATTAATATATGATAGTTTTCATACATGTACTATTTTCCCATACTGCTATTATGTGTCAGAATTACACACTACAACCGCAACAGATATGGAAGTTATCTAGGAAAACAAACTTGGACAGAAGTTCACAGGAAAGTTAATATATAGGAAAAAAACTTTGATATTGTCATGACTAACATAAAAAGTTATTACAAAACCAATGAACTTTAGTTCATCTATTTGCTATGAAACTAAGACTACATTATACTTATTGCACATTATAAATCAACTATTTATTAGAGTTATTTTTTAAAACGTCAAAATAAATTACATTTTCCTTATTGCAGTAATTTTTCCACATTCTTTAAAAAATAAAACATTCATTTTGGACAGTTAAAATAGAAATGACACAAACTTAGCTTTCTAGCCTGCAGGCAAAACATAAAATTGTTGTTAAATTGGTGTGGACAAGAAAATGGATGACTAAACTCTTTTGTGAAACTTTTGCTAATAACAAACATTTATTGTGACATGGATTTGTAAATAACAGCAGATTATATGATATGTGTTGCAGTGTTATAGCAGTAGGAGTCAGGAGCATTTTGCTGAGTTAAGTCCAGATACTTCCAGTACCTATACCACCAAGTACCTCACTGCATTATATATTTTCAGCATACTTTCCATGTGATGAATAAAACTCAAAGTTTTGTAGGCTTCTTAATGTTCATATAATTGATCTTTTCTGTATTCATTCCAATGTAACTGATTGAACATCCCCCTAAACATTCATACCATTTGCCTCAAATATAATGGCTGTTTGAACCTAAACTTGTCAATTTTTTATATTTTTTTTAGGTACATTGCAATATAACAAAATATCTTAGATTGATATACAGAACAATTTTATTACCATAAATCTGACAAGAAATCTAAATTTACAATAACATTGAAAAAAAGTCAGCATAATAATCAAAACATTTAAGTAGACACTTCCATTTCCAAGCAGAATATCCTCATCCTTTTTCTCCTTGTTCATTGTTCTTTGTCCCAATGTTACAACTTTGAATTCCTTGTGCAAGATATAAAGAAATGGGTCCATAATCTTCTAGGTTCATAAGACTGGATTGAACGTAAACCATCTCAAATACTACCCTGAAGTATGAACTAAACATGAATTTTTTCAAAGTTCAAAAAGTTATCAAATCCCCATGCTTCTTGATTTCAATATGACACAAAGTTCTTCTGTAGACAAGGCATTGTATTTCTAATAAGAGAGACTGCTAGAAATGTACTGTGATTTTCAGAGCAGAGGGGATCAATCCATTGGTAAAACTATCACATTGAAAGTAAAGCCAGGATGGCGATGTTACTAAATATGGGCTGTAATTCCAGGCTAGATATTTAAGTATCCTGGACTAATTTCAGGTTTCATTAAAAAATGAGAAGCTGGCACAACTCCTGTTCTTCTAAGGAGTTCATTTTTTTTTTCAGAATAGGAAGACTAACCACCAGTTATAAGCTTGCAATTGCTTATGCTACTGCCTACATGAATCTAAGGTGTCATTACGGCTTATGAAACTTGTTGAACATTCATTTCTTAGTACCTTGAAGAATACTATGCAAATTCATTACACAAGTACCAAGACACAGATCTGATGATCAGATATTGAACAGATTTCATTGTCCCTGGTTGTCCTCAAGAACTAAATATTTTGTGAACTTTTTTTTTCAGTTTATAAATGAATCAGTTAAAATACAAGTTAAAATACAAGGTGGTCTGAAGACTAAGTGAACAGAATAGTATCTTTACGTTAGTGAAACTAATACAATTGGGGAAAAAATACACAAATATTTTGGCACTGAAGCCTTTTGTCCAATAATTTATGTCCCCAAGTTATATTGGTTGTTGTAATTAAAGATATTATTTGTGCACAAAAGCCTCGACTCAGCTTCTCTGGAAGATACATTAAAACTTTGGTGTTGACCATGACTTAGCCACTTAGAGGCAGGATAAAGGCCATGTTACAAAAACCCCAACAAAAACCACACAACCACATCTCCACCCCAAACCAAAAAAAAAAAACCCAAAAACCCAAGCTACCACCCACAAAAAAAGACAATGCATATATAAAATGAAGACCACTGATTGCATTCTTAGTAGTTCTCCAGATTGAATTAATTCATCCCAAATCACTGGACCAATTTTCAGAACAAAGTATTTTTATTTGAGCCATGGCGTCTTCTAAGCTCCTAAGCAGGAACTTGTGTTCTATGGCGTTAAATCAGATATCTTGTTCTATGGAGAAGCTTTTGCTTTGTTTTTTTTCATGGTGATTTGTGTGGCTGACTTTTACTGTGCAGTTCGTGAATTTATCATTTTCCCTTTTTTTTTTTTTTTCAGCACAGTTTCAACAGAAATAACAGACACTATGTTCCACCTACCAGTGACTGCCACCATGACTTCTGAAAGTGTTTGGAGTCAATGAATGTATGATTACAGTTCATCTGTTTGAGAAGTGGCAGCCAGCTCAAATAGCCATCTATCATGATGCTTTTAAATGTTCTGTTTCTTGAACTGTTTACTCAACACGGTTGAAAAGTTTCCTTCAGCTTTGGCTCAATGTGGTTTCAGTCTTGAGCCAAGAAGCACTTACAAAGCATGAGTAGCCTTACAAAATCTAGGCAGTTTGCCAAAGGCTTTTTTAAAAAACAACAACCCCAAAAACCAAACCAAACAAAACCCCAAACTTTGATCTGTGTTGGAAGGTTAAACAATTCACACAGTTTTGATCCTCCCTACCCTTGATTTGCCTTGTACTTAATGTCTTCTTGTCAGGAAAGAAAGAAACTTAAGAATAGGATGGAATCATTTCAGCTATTACACAGCAACGATGGTATTGCTCGAAATCTGAAACAAATGTTAACCTCAATCCTTCTCAGCTTAAAAGAAGTATATTTAACATGCTGAAAAGTCTTTACATCAGATGGTAGCAATTTCTTATGGCTTACTTAAAGTTAAAAATCCAAACCCAGCTTTGTGTCCACTGAGAACTGTAGTGCAGGAAGGGAATTACTCATGGCAAGGGGCAAGACTCAAGTGGAAGAATGTCTTGTTTCCAAAACCACTAATGCACATATTATACAGTACAAGCATGTTTCCATACATGCATTTTGATTTATGCATGTTTTGTGGCAGAAAAGGCCCATCACTTAGGAACTGATAGAAATTAAAAAAAGCAACCTGATGAAAATTAATGTTTAAAATCCCTGGGCCATATTGTGTCATTGATTTTTAAGATTAGAATCAGATGTCATCTTTCTAAAGTGCTCTGAATGATATATTGCTTCAGAAAAACTCCTAACACCAGACAGATTTTAAGACCTATTCTGAGTCTACTTTGTGAATCAATCCTTAAGTGAGCAGATACATTAGAAAAACACCAGACTAATGTGTAACAAAATGTAGTTTTGTTTGTTTTTACAAGTGTTTTTTTATTCCTGATTGTGATTTCAAATGCTTTCATGAATGCACTCTGATGTGTTCGAGGCTGGTGGGGAGACATGACTAGAGGCCCTTTGTGGAGTGCCTAAGCAACCTTTGGTCATGAGATTTTTATGATGTTTATGAGATGTTTATGTTTAGCCAAATATTAATTCATGAGATTCCTTTATAGACTGTAAAGTTCAGCTTACAAATTAGATTTAGATTGAAATTTTCAATATCTAAATGATACCCTCATTTGGGAAAAAAAAACAACACAAACCCCTATTCTTGGTTAGAAATGCATACACTGCAGGCAACCTGACACATCTTCCTTTAAAGCAAAGAGCAACCCAAAAGGTAAGGTCAGTAACACTTTATGCATTTTATACTTTCTCTTCGTATTTAGATGAGGTCACTCCAGTTTGCTCTTTCAGGCCTAATTATAGCCTGTAGCAGAGCTGTAACAGTGGAATTAGTGGACATTCACTTATCTGGTTTTAACGTAAGAATAAATAGTAGCAGTAACATCATGCAGATTGCAACCGTCATCATTTCCAATGTAAACCAAGATGTGAACATGCGCTACAAACTTCTGCTGCTACAAAAACACCATCTAAAATGAAGGACTGCCTTCTTGCCAGGCTTTTGCTGGAACAACAGTGGGTTGGTGCTCGCATGAACTGGCAGTTTTAGGGGCTTGTGAAGGCGGTCACCCAGCTGCAGAGGCAGTGTAGCTCAACCTGGTCTTTACGGACATCCCCAAATTTCTGTCAGCCATGCTTTGCATGCCAGTGGATCTCCCTTTTCCTCAGTCTCACACTCTTTCACTTTCCCTGCACTGCAAAAAATAACACCAAGCTGAGCGCCCAGCCACTATGTTAATATTTTTACCTTTCTGAGCAACTCCTCTGAGATCCTGTATGGAACATTTTCCAAATTGTTGCCAAATGTCAAGCCACATTGCTAAAAATTCCTCCACAAATGTTTTTATTTCTTTCTTAATTTCCTCATTTAATATTTCAATAGCATCTTTCTATAAATATTGAGTGTGTGAGTGCATGCGTTGGCACTTTTGCTTAAAGGAGGATTCTCATTCATATCAGCAGGAGATTATATGACTGCATGTGGAATGTTTACTGTGAACTATTAGCTCCAAGTAGTGGACATTACAGGCAAACACATTTCTAACAAGTAAGTTATACAGGGATTTAACTGATTGTGGCTTTGATGAAGCTATGTGACATTCCCTAGTTCATCTTACCCACTTCTACAGTATTCTATCTGAAATGAATTTTTTTTTCCATGCATTCACTCTTTATTCCAGTTTGCAATGTTTCTTCTAGTGCTTGTCTTTCATTTATTAGGTATAGTATAGTGGAATAATTGTTCTGCATTCCAATTTCAACATTAATCTTCAATACAAAGGCATAGATCAGCACCATATTTTCTATGGGGTTGATTAGCCAAGCACGAGTCACATGATACTTGTGTCTTTCAGGTTAGTCTGCAGACAGGATGCAAAACTCCATGAAAAATCCTTAAACACTCTGGGGATGGGCTATAGTTTGGAAAGATTAAAGAACATTGTCAGTATTTTAAAGAGTATTTTGTATTACTGCAATATGTTCCTTTGACTATTCACTACAAAGATCTTTCAGCTCAGTTTACTTGCTTAATACTGACAAACATAACTGAAGGATACTGTAAAGCCATCACTTGTTTATATTGAAATCCTCATTTTCTTACTTATTGAACAATCTGGTCACATTTAGATATCTTGTTGCTGATGCAGTATCCCATATGATTACATATGTGTATTGCCAGGAATAATATTAATAAATAATTTACAACTCCTTCTCTGAAAACAATTATTTTAAGCAAATGTATTGTTTATACCAACAGAAAGCTTTATGGTAGTTACATAAAATGAAATACCATATGTACAATAAAAATTATGCACTATTCCTTTACTCGATCCCTAACATTATTTATATAAATAGGTACATTTCACTTTAAGAAAACAGTAGGACAGCTATCAACTGCACAGGAAAAAGTATCTGATTTTCTCTGTTTCTGAGGCTTAGTTCTTCAGCTTTGTCACAGAAAATGCTTGTAATTGTGGCATTTCAAAAATTAAAGCTATTGACGGAAAGAATCAGAGCATGCAAGCACAGAGCAATTACATTAAAATATTCTTATTTAACAGTATATTGGACAGATGGGAAAAGGGAGTAAGCCATTTGTATGAGAAGCTGAGCTACCACGATCTACCTCAAAGTAGTTTGAGGTTCTCTGACGCAAATGCAAAAAGCTGAGCATTTTTGCTAATGAAAACCACTTAATCACTTGGCAGCTATTAGATATGAAAATCTCACTGCACTATAGTCAGTTAATACTATTGGGTAAGTTAATAAATTCATAACATATACAAGCAATTTACCAGAATAATTTGTGCAGCATACTTAGATCCAATCTCAACTTTTGCTTACTGGGGACATCCCCACAGGAGCAGCAATCATAGCACAGGTATAAACAAGGAGAACATAGGTTATTTTCACTAGGACAATCTGCCAGGTGCAGACAAATTCTGTTCTTAGCTACACATATCCCAGTGATAGCCAACAAGAAACGTTAGCACATACAACAGACAATTTACCCACAGTGGATAAAGTCTGTCTAAATATCATTGCTAACAATGATCATAGTTGTGACAAATAGTGCTAAAATGCGAAACTTATGCAAATGCTGGATACCAAACTCCATTTCTGTGATCAGGGCTGACTGCACTGTCTCTTTGACCTTTTGACCTTTAATATTTCAGTGGATAAAAGGACAGAAGAGATTGTTCCAGGAGCCTATTTAAACAAAACCAAACCTGAATTATGTGTATATTGGTCATTGATTATGACCCTATTGGCTGTTTTCTCTCTTTCCATATATCTGTACTAAACTAAGTTGTGAAGATAAACTGTATGCAGGGGACATTTTTTTAAAGTGAGTACAAAATATTATCAGTAAAACATTTTTTTTAAAGCTAGTTTGGCTTATCTTGTGTGAATACCTATTCCTGCAGGCAGTCTAGAGCAAAACAACACTGCGCAAATATCCTTTAAGACCCAGATGGCAAGTTATACTGTGATACCTGACAGAGGCTTATCACCAGTGTTCAAAAACTCTATGTTTGTTCAAGAAACATGATCATGTCTTCTCTCACAGCACTTTTACTGGAGCCGGTGCTGCAAATTTGCTATGTTTTCTTTCAAATCCCATCTCATAGCTTCCGTTAGGGACACAATTAACTGAATCCATTGCATGGCAGTAGATGAGCTGTGGTGTTTCAGACTGAGTAAGATGCTGTATATCACAGTATTTTTTAGTGTTCTGACATTACTCTGTATTCTGACACACATATTTGTCTTGGACGTCTGCTATTTCTCATTCCTTCCTAATCCTTAAGGCAGGAACATGCCCCCATATGTCTAATACACATTGTCTCTAGTCCTTATCACAACATAAACAACTAATGAGTGTGGCATACACTGCTGAAAGTATGAAGTGTTCATGCAACTCAAAACTCTCCAAGCGCTAATATATCACTTTCATCTAATTGAGCCTCTGACAATATTTTTTACAAAGAAAAGGAAATGTGTTAGGACTTTTAAAACTCTGTGTTTTACTTTTGGGGTGAAGAACTTATTGTCCTTTTACTAGAAATGCTAATATTTTCTTGAGGGATATAAGAAATGCTGCTGACTCATTCACGATTTCAAAGGAAACTGTAACCTTAATAAATAATCGACCATGTTTTTCTGAAACTGGTTCCCCCCACACTACTACACAAATTTAGTCATTTAAAGATGGCTATCAGAAGCCTCTAAGCACAAAACGTGTGAAAAACACCCACTAAAACCTGTGATCAGTGAGTTCATGTCATACTTATGGTTTTTGAGGTTATCTGTGGTACAGTTAGACATCTAAGTGGCCATTATTAACCTGAAAACTTACTTGTATGTTAGTACACAGGCAAATTTGGAATAACGTTACACACAGTTGTGCAAACTCAAACTTTCAGAGGTCTCTCCCTTAACCTGCTTTGTTGTAGCAAGTAGAATGATAAAATGGTAAACTTGCATTTATGCTGTAGAGCACTAATAGTAATTCTTATTGGTTACCATATGAGTTAAGGCCATAATCTTACCAGAAATTCTGCCTGGGAAAACTATAATTCCATGATAACACTTTTTGCCACTGTTGACATTTTCTCTAGGAGCTGAGGAGTGAATCCCCATTAGTATTGTTAAGATTTAAAAACTGTTTTCCTTTCAAGCAGCTGGCTATAAACTTTGCAGAGAAATCAATCGACCTTCCACAGTTGGCAGCCAAAATTTGTTGAGTGCCAGTGAAAATAAATATTTCAAGATTATACTTCAGCTAAGTTGGAGTCAATTGTGTTCTGTTTCATGTCCTTAAAATATAAGGAGGAATAACCACACTCCTCATACTGTGTCACTTACATAAAGGAGTGCTCTGCAGATCCTCCCTTGGGAGCAGCACAGCTTAAATCTGTGAGTCACCAATTGACTTGCACATTTTTGTCTTTGCTTAGAAGAATGTTTAAAGTTATATTTATAAGGCACTTAGAGAAGTCAAGTTTTAGGCAAGTCTCAGATCTACTCGCACTGGTTAGTAGCTCTGTTTTGTGCTATGTATAGCTTATTAATCAAGGCAAACACAAAGGGAAGCCTAGATATGCAACTTCAGGAATTTACTTTCAAAACACTGAGCCAAACCCCACAGTTCTAATTTTCTTGATGCCAAAGAACCTCACAGAAGTCTATTGCTGGCATAAGGCAAAGATTACAACAAGTTTTTTTTCAGGTATTGGCAGGCATTTCAGGTAGAATGGCAAAACGAATCCTCTTATTCCCCAAACACATAGTTTTGAACAGCAAGTAACAACTCCAGCAGCTTTCTCAGGTCTAAAGAAAGTGTGGAAAAAACAAAAAAAAAAATCATGCTCACCTTGTAATCCATATGCACAACTTCCGTTGACATCAGATATTATCACATATCTACAAATCAGTCTGTCAAATTAGAAGCTACCTCCTTAGCCTTGTACATGATTCCCATATAGAATAGTTACATTAGCCTTAGAACATTAAGAGATGAGCAAAACACTTGTTTATGTTCAGAGTCAAATCCACAGTCCCCACACTGACTATGTGACAACTAACTTATCTTTCAAATTTCAGTTGATTTCCTACTCCACTTCAAAAATAATCAGTCATGCACAGTACATTCAGGATTTAACTGTATTATTCCCTTTAGATGTGCTTCTCCTGCCTCTCTGTTATTCATGCATCTTACATTAAGAGGCAGACTTAGATTTTTTTTTCCTGATATGCAACAGTTAAACTGGGACATTCAGACATGGATTTATAACTTCTATACTACAAACTCTGTGCAGTTAGAGAGCACAAAGACAAACTCTCCTGGATGCAGAGTGGTGGTAGGACTTGTTTGACAGTGAGGACTGCTATATTTGTAACGAAACAGAGCAAAACCAGAATTTTTCTTGGTGTGACACATCAGTTCCACTTGGTCTTTCACTGTGAACATCAGCAAGAACCTGGCTCTGCCTTCTCTATAACTTTCAATTAGATAGTTGAATACAGAAGTAAGAGCATCTCTAGGCCTTGCCTTCTATAATACATAGAAATGTTTCTTCTGAAAGCATAAAGAAAAATGTTCAGTGTGTTCCAAAATAGAAACATCGACATAAAGCTGATAGAACCTAACGTTTTACCATTAACAGAAAAAAGGCAAGTTAATGATTGGTTACCATATAAAGTTAATAGCAGCATACTCAATAGTACACAAGAACCAGTAGGATGTTATGCAGTGGATTTGTTAAAAGAGATAGATCATATCCATTTGATGAAGTGACTGTAGTGAATAATTTGGTTTCTTGCAAGCATTTTCTTTGTATAATCCAAGTATCACATACCTCTCCTTGATAGAGCTTTGATGTTCATATGTCTAGCCAGGTCTGATAAAAGATGATGTTATCTTATCTCTGAAAAAAAGAAGTCACATTCTATTCTAAAGCCTTCTTTAATGGGCAGGATTTTAAACCAGCTTATTTGGCTCTCATAAGTATTCTGCTAAAGGAAAAAGAATGTTATTGAGTTAAACGTACTCATAAATAAGGTATGGCAGCTGGACCTTGTTTTTCTAGAGATACAATGCAGCAAGAATACTTAAAGCTTAGTGACTAACTTTAAGCAAGGGAGTGTCCTTGTGAAAAGATTTAACTTCACATGTTTGAGTTAGGGAAATACTTCAAATGTTTCATTAAGACTTCAGGCTTTGCATTCACTTGCCTTTCCAAGTTCAAAGTAAGCTTCATAGCAATGTTTTTGGGTGGTTGGTTTTTCAGATAGATTTTTTTCATTGAAAAGATTCTTTCTCAACATTCATTCTTGGTCATCATATGATCATTTTAGTTGAAAAAGACCTTTAAGATCATCACATCCAACGACTAACCAAACACTGCCAAGCCTGTTGTTAAACTAGACCATAAAATCATAGAATCATAGAATGGTAGGGTTGGAAGGGACCTTTAGAGATCATTTAGTCCAACCCCCCTGCAAAAGCAGGACCACCTAGATCAGGTCACACAGGAACATGCCCAGGTAGGTCTTGAAGACCTCCAGAGAAGGAGACTCCACAACTTTCCCGGGCAGCCTGTGCCAGGGCTCTGTCACCCTCATAGTGAAATAGTTTTTCCTATTTTTAAATGGAACTTTTTGTGTGGCAGCTTGTTTCCATTACCCCTTGTCACTAGATACAACAGAGAAAAAGTGATGCCCCAACCTTCGCACATCCAATATTTACATACTTGTAAATGTTAATGAGTTCTCCCTGCAGTCTCCTCTAGACTAAATAGCCCCAGTTCCCACAGCCTTTCCTCATAAGGAAGATGCTCCAGTCCCCTGATCATCTTAGTGACCCTGAGCTGGACTCTCTCCAGAAGTTCTCTGTCCCTCTTGAGCTGGGGAGCCCTTAACTGGACATAAGGCTACAGATGAGACTTCATCAGGGCAGAGTAGAGGGGGAGGAGAACCTCCCTCGAACTTCTGGATCCACTCTGCCTGATGCATCCCAGAATGCCATTGGCCTTCTTGCCCATGAGGGCACATTGCTGGTTCATGGTTAGTTTGCTATCAACCAGGAGTCCCAGTGCAGAGCTGCTCTCCAGCAGGTCAATCCCCAGCCTGTACTGGTGCATGGGGTTGTTCCTTCCCAGATGCAGGACTCTGTACTTGTTGAACCTCATGAGGATAGTCTCTACCCAGCTCTCAAGCTGGTCAAGATTCTTTTGAATGGCAGCAGCTTTCTGGTGTATCAGCCAGTCCTCCCAGTTTGGTGTCATCAGTGAACTTGCTGAGAGTACACTCTGTCCCCTCATCCAGGTCCTTGATGAAGATGTTGATCAAGACTGGCCCCAGAACCCATCCCTGTGGAACTCCACTGGCCACAGGCCTCCAACTCGATCCTCTGCCATTGATCACCACTCTCTGGATTTTGTCATTTAGCCAGCTCTTGATCCACCTCACTGTCCATTCATCCAATCCATACTGTCTGAGCTTTCTTATGAGGATGTAATGGGAGACAGTGTCAAAAGCCTTGCTGAAGTCAAGGTAGATAACATTCGCTGTTCTCCCCTCATCTAGCCAGCCAGTTATGCCCTCATAGAAGGCTATCAGGTTGGTCAAACAGGATTGCTCCTTGGTGAATCAAATCCATGTTGACTCCCCCGATAACCATCTTTTCCTCCATATGTTCAGTGATAACATTCAGGATGAGTTGTTCCATCACCTTTCCAGGGATGGAGGTGAGGCTGACCAGCCTGTAGTTTCCCAGGTTGTCCTTCTTGCCCTTTTTGAAAACTGGTGTGACATTGGCCTTCGTCCAGTCCTCAGGCATCTCACCTGTCCTCCATGAATGTT
The DNA here is from genome assembly GCA_013401255.1 of Urocolius indicus. Taxonomy (NCBI): domain Eukaryota; kingdom Metazoa; phylum Chordata; class Aves; order Coliiformes; family Coliidae; genus Urocolius; species Urocolius indicus. Next base: position 198,761 of record WBNH01009625.1, read on the forward strand.
CAAAAATGATGGAGAGCAGCTTAAACCATATCCCTCTTTACTTCATCTTCACATCTTTTGAATATCTCTAGTGACGGTGACCCCACCACCTCCCTGGGCAGCCCATTCCAATGCTAAATAACCCTCTTGGTGAAAAAGTTCTGCCTAATTTACAATCTAAACCTCCCCTGGTGCAACTTGAACCTGTTTCCTTGTGTTCTATCATTCATTGCTGAAGAGAAGAGATCGATCCCCACCTCACTACCTCACTACAACTCCCCTTTGGGTACTCATCAGAGGGAGATCATATCTCCTCTCAGTTTCCTCTTCTCTAGGCTAAACCGCCCCAGCTCCCTCCGCTGCTCCTCATAAGACTTGTTCTCCAGACCTTTCACCAGCTCTGTTGCCCATGTCTGGATACACTCCAGCACCTCAATGTCCTTCTTGTAGTAAGGGGCTCAGAATTTAACACAATATTTGAGGCGTGGCCTCACCAACACCGAATACAAGGGGACAATCACCTCCTTGGTCCTGCTGGTCACACTATTTTTTAAATAGGCCAGGGAAGCCTGGCCTGGGATGCCATTGTCCTTCTTGGCCACCGAGGCACACTGCTGGCTGTCGATTAACACCCTCAGGTTCTTTTCTGCATGACAGATCTCAAGCCACTCTGCCCCAAGCCTGTAGCATTGCATGGGGTTGTTGTGGCCCAAGTGCAGAACCTAGCACTTGGCCTTGTTGAACCTCATACAATTGGCCCCAGCCCCTCACTCCAGCCTGTTCACGTCCCTCTGAAGAGCCATCCTGTCCTCAACCAGGTCTACACACTCATCCAGCTTGATGTCATCTGCAAATGTACTGAAGGTGCACTCAATCCCCTCCCCAGATCATTGCTAAATATGTTAACAGAGAAGAGCTGTCTTTACTGTTGAAGACTGAGGCATAGAAGGCATTAAGTACCTCCACCTCTTCCTTATCCTTCCTTACTAGGTTCCCCCTTCATCCATTAAAGGGTGATAATTCCCCTTAGGCTTCTTTTTGATGCTAATAAATTTATAGAAACTTTTCTTATTGTCTTTTAGAGTAGTGACCAGCTTAAGTTCTAGTTAAGCCTGGCCCTTCTAATTTTTTCCCTGCATAATCTCATCACAGCCTTTTAGTTCTCCCAAGCCTTCTAACCTTTCTTTCAGAGATCACAGATTCTCTTTTTCCTCCTGAGCTCCAGCAAAAGGTCCCTTCCAACTCATACCATTCTACGATTCTAAGAAAAGCTCCCTCTTCAGACAGGACTGTCTTCTACCCTCCCGGCTCACCTCCTTGCACATGGGAACAACTTGATCCTACATCTTTAAGATTTCCTTCTTGAAAAATGTCCAGCCTTCCTGGACTTCTTTGCCCTTCAGGACTGCCTCCCAAGGGACACGGACTTACCAACTTCCTAAACATTTCAAAATCTGCCCTCTGGAAAACCAAGGTGTCAGTTCTGCTGATCTTCCTCCTTGCTTCTCTGAGAACGTCATCATTTCATGGTCACTATGCCCTAGGCAACCTCCAGCCATCACGTCCCTTACCAGGCCTTCTTTGTTCGCAAACACCAGGTCCAGCAAGGCTCCTTCCCTTGCTAATCATCTACATGTCTTTTAAATATCTCCAGTGATGGTCAGAAAACTGGTGCTAAAGTCAACCATATAGAGAATTTTGCCCTAAAACTGTAGAGGTTATGATGAGGTTTCCACCATTAAGAAGGCCGTTGTATCTCGATAGCTCTCCTATTCTAGACATTAGCGGACTTCTAAGATTTTATGCCTTTAGAACAGATTCTCTACATTGTTTTCATCTCTGGAGTTGTTTATAAGATGCAATAGAGTTATCCGTTGTGGTGTGTATTCTATTCTTATTGCTATACAAGAGAAAACCCCAAAAACCTTCACATAAATATTGGTCTTGACTATGTAATCTGTCAAAATTCTCCTCTGATTTTGTACCGGGTCTCTAGACCAAGTTCCTCCTTTTGCATTCATACTGCTTCTGAGATTCTTTGACCATTTAATTCCTGAAGTCAGACTTTTCCTGCCAAGTGGTGGCTAAGATGGAAGATTTTGATCTCCAGAAAAGTACTGCTTTCAAGCAATGACTTGTGTAAGTTGTTGCAGACAGTAGGTGTAACATCCTATTCCAGTTGAACTAAAGATCATCTGCCACCTAATTTGAACAGCAAAGACTTGAAGTAGCAGTTGGAAGGTCCAATATTCAGTCTTTGCTCTCTTTGCTCTTATTCCCTGTAAGAGGACTATGATAGGTGTCTGGTAGGTCTTGGACTGTAATGTAAGGGGTGAAGAAAAAGTGAAAGGGCTAGCATGGGCCAGAGTGAGAGGAGGTGCTTATGTGAGCATAACATAAACAATAAAGTGGAAACTGAGCATCATCCATACCGTGTATGCAGTGATCCATTCCCCTCAGCGGTCGGTGTGCTGGGAGATCAATCTGGACTGCCAGGTAGTGCTGTAAGTAGCAAGAGTTTTTCTAGGTTTTACAACTGTTGGAATCCAAAATTTATAACTGAAAAGATCAATGATTCATGTACAATTCTTCAGGGGTGAAGTGGTCCATGACATTTATTTTGTAATATCTACGTTCAGGTTGCATGCTGAAAAACCCTGAAACCTGCAGAAACATACAGAGATGCTTTATTGTATCCCCTTTACCTCCAAAGCTATAGGTAATTTCATACACTCCATTTTGCTTACTCTTCCAGCTAAAACAATTAATACTCCAATTTTACCTCATTGTAATTAAAATAAAACTTCTTAATAAGCATCCTATATTTTCCTATATAAATGAACAGACACATTCAAAACATCTTTTCATTTGAAAATCTATGGTTTCTGCATAGTGCTCAGATTACCTATATAAGCATTACACTACCACATAATTTTAGCCTTTCACTACCATCTGAGCCTTCTTCTTAACTTCTTATTTGGAGTATTAAGTACTGAAACATACATAACAAAATTCTGTTATATTTACTGTACAGTCAGGTTTTCTCTAATACTGACAGAATGGAAGTAACTTGGCCTTCCTCCCAAATTCCCTCGCAAAAGAAAGCTCTAATGAGAACACAGAAAAGCAAAGAGAGATGGTTGTGTTTGGTGGTTTGCTTTTTCTTAAAGTCTCCTCAAACATGAGTTACATGAGGTAAGCAATATGATGCCAGTCATGAACTAGAAGAAACCACACAAGAGTATAAACATCCAAAAATCTTTTTAAATCGTCCTTACAGTATTTTAAGCCCCAAAATGTTATGAGTTATGCAGGATATCTGCTGACTCATGGTAACAGACAAACACATAGCCCAAAAAACTGAGCAGTTAATATACAGTAGAGAAATGCTATTGAATTTTTCTAAGCAGATATAGATCAAAGTGGCAGAGTGGAACACAGAAAAAAGCTCAGTATCACACTTCACACATTTGTCAATGACTGATCTAATACATGATGAGGGAAAAACACCAAACAAACAAACAAAAAATATAAAAATCCACACAAACCCAATCAAACTGAACACACACACACACACACACACACATACACACACAACGTATGGAAGATATAATTCAATCTTTTCTAATCTAAGGTAATGCTGAATGAGTCCCAGGGTACGTCCAAGGAAAAGATATTGATAGAGAATACTCACAGAATTTTGTTGTGGGTATTTGTACTGAATTTATAGTTTTGTATATTTCAAGTATATTGCATGAAAACATTTAGTTTTATATAATTAGTTCTATTAACAAGGAAAGTCTGAACAGGCAGCAGAATCTAGATTTAGCTGCTAGCAAATAAAATTCATTCAAGCCATGGAAAAGAAAAAAAGAAAAAAAGGTGTATTTTGTTCCTGTTTCCAACTCTGGAAACACCATATTTTGCAGGCAGACATGAGTTTGCAACAAGTTTGTGTTATCTCATTCTGCCCTAGAATCTAGTTTTTAGGGCTCATTGCTGCACTAACCTTATCCACGTCAATTTTTGTTTAGCTCAAAGTATGGATAGAGCTTCTTACTCTGCACTAGTAAGCAGTCTTGTCACCTCCCACCTCAATACTTCAGTACATTAAGAGTTTAGGTTCAGTAGAAATCCATATAAGGAACAAGAACAAGAACTCAGGTACTTAAGTTATCTTAATAAAAAATAAAAATATCAAATTCAGTCTGAACCTGTGCAGATACAGAAAATTGGGAATGTCCAATTAAAACAACTCTAAGCAGGATTTAAGGCAAAATACGTTTCAGGTTTTGCATTTCAGTTATATATCAATGAACACTGAAAGTTTGTAGCTCCTGTAGAAACATCTACTGTGCTTATTCATTTTCAGTCTACTACAGTTTGAGAAATGGAAAGAAAAAAAACCCTCACACTTTTTTTTTTCTGTAATTAGGAGGAATCAATAGACTTTGTCAGAGGACAGAAACAAACTGAAGCAGGACAAAAAGTCTATTGGCTTCTTAAGATTGCATAGTGAATCTTGGGGGTACTAAACAGTAAATGGCATCTTTTTACAGTCAACTTAGTAACCTATGCAAATTACTTACTTCTCAATTAGAGTGCCTTCCTTTCCTGCACCTCACAGAAGGAGAGAATCAAGGCTTTATGATAATTAGTCTGCTTGCCGTACAAGATGCATTCTCACCCATTCACATGGCTGATAATAGTCTAAGTTTATGGAAGTCATTTTTTTTTCTGTGACACAGTAGGTGGATGGCAATAAAATGCACTAAGTAAAACAACCCATTACAACTGATAGTCAGGTAATTCTGCAGCTGTAGTCTTGAAGAATTCTATAAGTTTCACCTCACAGTTGTATTTTTTCTCTCTCTAAAGACCAGTCCCTCAATACATAGATTTGATTATATTTAAAATGTTTTAGAATCATTAGGGTAAGCCAGTGCTCAGGAGCACAGATTAAAATTTCCTCTCAATCCAGAGCCCCACTCAAATCTGAATCAATCTACATGTTTAACTTCAGTGAAGACTTGTCCCTGAATGTTAGCTAGAAGTTGTTAATTTATTTTTTTTATGCCCCAGGGAAACACTTTACCTAGTCTTGTGTGACTATTCCTTCCACTTCCAGGTACCGCTACCTTTACAGAAGAGTTAGTGGGGCTCATTGGGAGGGCTTTAAGCCAGATTTGAAGGATGAAATGGGTAATACTAGACTTGATGGAGGTAAGCCTGGGAGCAGCATGTGGGTGTCTGAGGGATTGTCTGCTGCCAACAATTTTGGGTCTGCCACCTCAGTGGAGGCTGGGGTTAGTGTTCTTTGTGGTAGCAGGGAAACAGAGATTATTGTGCTAGAGGACATGGGTGCATCCCAATATTGAGAAATAAAAAAGAAGATGAAGAATTGGGAACTTGCCCATCCAGTGGAATTCAGAGGCTCGATGTAGGCAGACACTAATAGGCAGCTAGGCTTTTAGTCATCATATTCTGAGTAAAAGTGGCAAAGATTGATCTTACATATGAAAAAACTTGATAGTGATATTTGGTCAAGTCCTCCCCACAAATATTCACTTGCCTGTCACACTCCACTCACTATTATCTCTCCTTTCTAATTTCTTTCTAATCCACTCCTTTGCTCCCTCAGAGAAAGGCATTTTTACTTCAGTCTCAAAGCTAGAGAAGTACCAGCACTGTATTAACGACTTTTCAATAGCACACAGCATTCCAGCGTCTTACTATCTCAACAATTTCTTGAGATTCATTAGATACTAAACATAAATTTAGGCTCCTTTTTCTTCAAAAGACAGGAAACTTCTTGCACATTAGTTTCAACCTAGCTTCTCTTGCCAGGGATAGAGCAGCTTAGTGATGGCATATTGTACTGAGACCCGTATGAGGATGACTTGTCTACTTCTGGTTGCCAGGACCATTGATCTTGCTTTAGGATATTTAGTCCACTTCCCCAGTTGTCAGATTTCTTTTCTAGCCAAGAAACCACTGTTTTGCCTGTGGCCTTACATTGCCTCACTTCTGTTCCCTATTTTTTTTCTTCTTCTGTGGCTATGTTTCCATTTTTCCATTTGTAGCTGGCACCAGGACCTCTCCTGTGGCTAGAGAGGAGTCAGTGAACTGCACAAGCAGCAAAATCCCTTCCCCAGGAGAGGATATTCAACTCCTCACAGCAGTTCCCCTCTGCTGAGAAGCTGAACAGAATCAATTCAAATTTAGATATTGATTAATCCATTGTTTTTCTCTTTTCTTCTATATGAATCTTTGGCCTCTTTCTGTGAAGCTTTTTTTTTTTGTCCTCAAGAAAAAGGGACAGCTATAATAAACAGAGCTTTTTCCACATTTTTATCCCTAAAGTACAAAGTACTATAGAAGAAACCCATAAAAAATTAAGCTTATCAGATTAAAAAACAATAGTAAATTAAGTACTTAAAAGCTTATAAACTTTAAGTGTATGAGTTCCAGCAGAAATGTATCCGAAGTATCACAACAGTAGAGCTGGTCAATCAATTTCTCACAAATGGCTTTTGCAGTGAGATATGTTGCTTTCAGTAAACAAGTGTTCAAAAATACAGATTTCTGCTTTTCAGCTAGGTTGCTCTTGTGCTGTTTATGAACCCAGGAAAAGCAGGAAGCACTCTAAAAAGAAATGATATCTATATATCTATATGTCTGACATACAGGTTTTGTTCAAACCTATTTGTGAAACCGCTGTCACAAGTCTGTACTTCACTGCCCTACTGCAATACTGCCCTATGCCAAGTCACTCAGCACACTTTGTAAGTGACATTTGCATTCGAAGCACTCAGACTGTGTGTTTACTGGCCCTTGCAGGGCCCCAATACATGCCTCAGGTAACGATAGTCATTGCCATTTACAGTGTCTGTGGCTTTAGGAAGTGCAAATTCATCACTGAACGAATGGAAAGGAAGATGTAAAACTCACCCCTTGTGTGTCCAACAGTCCAAAAGCTAATAAGTATATAGAATTCATATATGAATATGTTTACTTTTGGTTTGGCGTTCAGTCTGTATCACCTACAGGGTGCTGATTCTGGTATGATCCCAATTTCCTTCAAATCCTGATTTTATTTAAATGGAAAATGGAGACAATTACTATCTTTCAAGGCTTCTGGCTCTCCCTAGGTTTGTTGTTCTTTTTAACACGTTAGGACTTTCTGTTTCAAGGTTAATTTTGGCTTCACCAAGTGAAAAGAGGTCACAGTGACACAAAGTGCTAGAGCTGTCCAGATTCATGCAAACTAACTCTATTAATTGTCCACTTTATTGTGGCCCTATTTGGCCTCTTTCTCTGCAGAGTGTCACAATACAACTGATTAACACATGATAAACTCAGCAAGTATCAGGCCAAATAACTGCAAGGATTTTGCATGGCAGGTGCTTTTTCAAAATTGATTTTAGGTGACAAACACAGGAATTCCAGTTCAAACCCTGTAAAAGAGAATGACGAATGGCAGTTCCGAAATGCCCGGTGCTGGCTTACTGTCACAGAAATGCCACACTTCTATTTGCCTTGAATGATAAGCCCAACTATGTTTAGTAGCTTTCACCAGCAGGCTGTATATCAGAACAACCAAAGCTGCTGTTTGACACATTGGGTGTCCTGTCAGCACAAGAATGCTTTAAGCTTTAGTTGGTCTTGCACACACTGTTAATGTTAGAGGCATGCACACCTCTAGGGGCTCTCAGGAGAACAAAAAGATGGGAGAGAGGTTAAAAATCACTCTGAGTAAAGTTACAAATTGTTTTGAGGGAGCTGAGATGCATAGATCTCACTGTAGTACTTTTGGTAATGAGAAATTAAGTTTGTGTTCTTAGTGATGTTGCTATAAAGTCCTGTGGGACTTAAAGTTTCCAAGTTGTGGGAAATGAACTTTATCAGAACAGAGAGCCCTGGAAGCCAAACTTTAAAGGCAAAACAAGATAGAGACACTAGTTTTCTCTATGGCAAAGCTGTCCTAGAAAAGTATATTCTGCACTAATAGTGATAGAAATACAAAGCTATTTAAAACAAAAGCACTCTGGGATATCTCATGGAACACTTTCTTTAAAGCTGCAAGCACTGACACTGTAAATGGGATATGATTTGGAAATCCAGGGCAAATTGCACTCAGAAATGGTCATACTTCTAGACTTAGTAGCTGTTGATAACTTTTTACAAAGGTCAATACCTCAAATAAAAAAAGATTATATACCTGAAGAGAGGAAATTAGAATACAAGCTAAAAAATAGCTGTGGTTCTTTCTACTGATGATTAGAAGCAAGAACTACCAGAGAATTTCAAATTATATCCAGTCAGTAAGTTCTATTTAACTTAAAGTTTTAAAAAAAGGTAATAATTATAAGCAAAAATCCTGGTTTTGACAACCGAATTTTCAGAGTGCCTTGCTGTGATATTCATAGAGCTTAGATTTTTTTTTCATTTTGAAATAAACCCTATTTTACATTTATTAAAGTAAAATAAATTTTGGTACAAATTTTAAAATTAGGAAGTAATTTGAAACCTTTTTCCTTCAGATTCTGTTTCCAAAGCTTTGAAAACCTTTGCTTTTGGTCACAATTCAGGAATTAACGTAACAACACACGCAGCAGATTTTTTTGAGAAACAATTCTGCAAAACTATATTTGCAATAAGTAGCCTCTAAATATTGAGAAATAAAAAAGAAGATGAAGAATTGGGGATTTATCTTAAGGGCGATAATAAACAAACAACAATAAGCAAAGGGACAATAAAAACCCAGTTGACCAACATGATAATTCTTTCTCCAGTTAAAAACACAGAACACAGTGCCAGATTATGCTGATGCCACTGATTAAGAAAGAAAATTTAGGAAAAAAAAGAAAAAAAAGAGAAAAACCCAGAATAAATAAGAGTGAATCAAAACCAAAACTGAATCATGACTGGTATAAGAGATGCAGACATAGGATTAAGATAGCCTCAAATACTCTGTGTCCTCCATTAACTTCTAAGAGAAAGATACATGCAAAACTATCAGAAAAGTTCATATCCATTAACCAATCAGAGATGCATCAGACAATTCATAAGTATTGTGAGGAAAACATAACCTTCCCTCCACAGAAATACCATTGCTGAGAAGCAACGTGTAGCAGATAGACACCAAAGTACTGGAGAAGAAAAAAATCTGAACTCAGGCTGAAAATGAAACTGTATTGCTTTTACATGCTATAGTCAAGCAAGAAGAATCATTTTACTGGAGTTTAAAGGCAAGAAAAAAAATTAAAAGCCTATGTCTAGGAATCGACCAGTGACCTGGAAGACAGCACTTTGATGATGATAATACTGCTGTTACACTTTCATGCCGGATTAAACACATAATTCATGAAGCTTACGTTAGTTTCAGGTTAGAATAATGCCAAGACAAGAGCAGAGCACATTTAAGAAACTGGAACATTACAGAGGTGATTCAAGTAGGTCTGTCCCAGGCATTTTCCCAGCAAGAGGGGAGGGAAAGGTTTCCAATAAAAGAAAATAAAAAATTTTATGACAGCAAAGTTCCACTACCTGAATTAGCAACTACAGGATTTTGCTCTAGATGACAATAGAGCTACATCAGGTCAAAATCCAATATCTGAGGCCTAAGCATTACATGCTAGCCAATATGGCCAACAGTATCCAAAACACAATGAGCAGTTACAGTTGAAGGGTGTGGGAGTAAGCAGGAGAGATGCAGAATGAAAGTAAACAGCATTTCTAACAGATAAAAGGACAAAGATCTTCTTAGTGCAAGCCATAGACTGTTTATCTCATTATAGAGGCCTAAGCAGATTTTGAGTAACTTGACATCACTGAAGTGATTAGAATGAGCACAGCAATAAAGCAGACTTGGTTTTGGACACTGCTTTTTAGAAAACTGACAGTCTTCTGCTCAGTGGCCTATGTAAGGGAATCCAAGCATATCACATTGAATTATATCAAAGCAGTCAATTAATGAAGCTCTGCAGATCTGAGTGTTGATCTATTTCTTTGTTTACTGCCATTTTGGGAGTTTCGCTGCTCAAACTGAAGAAGACCAAAACTCAGCTGTTTGACTTCAGGAACAGTCTACCTTCAGATTGCCATCATTCCCTTTTCAATTTTGGTGCAGATGATAAACATATCCCTTAAATCAAAAAGTTCCAGCTCCAAGTACTTCTCCTAAATCAGAAATAAATTAAATTCTTGCAAGCAGGTTGCTTTGCCCTGAAAACAATTAATTTAAAGTTTACTTTGTTTTTCTTTCCTCTTGTAGTTAATCTTTTTCTTTCATGCTCCCAAACCAACAGGATGAGTTTTCCCCATGGGCTATTGATGGTATTAAGTTGGACTGTTCAGCAGCTGTGCCCTCCTGCTTCCCCTATTGATTGGTTTCTCACATGGCTCTTAATAGGATTATTGATATTTTGGATTTGTTTTGTCCTAATTTTTGTCAATCTTCACATTTCCACAGTCAGATTCTATTTTTCTTGAGGAACGTAGGCAATTAGTCCAGCTCTTAAAAGCCAAGTTCTTTATTTAGCCAGTGGCTTTAGCTACTCAGTGTCTTTTCCTTTTCTAGTGTTTCTTTGTTTTGGTATTTTTTGCTTTGTTTTGGTTTTTTTATATATTTTGGTTTTGTTCATGTATGAAAGTAGAACCTATGTGTTATCTGCTGGTTTCTGAATGCAAGCAGCTTGATAGTAAACTGCCTCCAAACTAGTTTTTGTTCTTTCTGTGGATCTCAATCTACCATTCTGTTTTGACAGACAAGGTTTTAAAACTATTTTTATGTTTCTTAGACATTTTAACATCCATAGATTTTGAAATTTTTTGCTCACATATAACTGACATAGCATTAATGTTGTTAGAAAGTAATGGGTCCTTTATTTAGCCAAAGATTAGCTTCTTTGCCTTTCAGAAAAAAGGCTAGGAAAGAAATTTATTAAAGTCTGAACTATTACTCATTTAAAAGTCTTGCTGAAAAGCAGAAAACAGATCCAATGAAAATACCTGTCCCTAAGATTTCAGGGACTATCAAAATTGTGCAGCTTCTGGAACTTCATCAAAGACAAAATAATAAATGGGTTCACTGATCACTGACAAATATTGTCATAAAATGTTTCCATGTTTCTCATTATTTCCATTAATTTAGGATAATTAAGAAATATTATATTCTTATTTTCACTATTCATGTGTAGATCTTAAAGTTTGTTTTCTTGACATAAGAAATGACCTGATTTATAAGCCTACTTTTCAATTTCCTTTCCAAGCTTTTTTCCAGGATGCTACTTCATGTACAACCTTGCTGTTTGGTTTTATGAGACTATATCTGCTGTCCATATACAAATTCATCATAACAAGATGCTTTGCAACATCAGAGTTTTAAAATCAATATGAATGGCATGTGTAGATAAAAGCAAAACAAAACCAACTCTACCCTACAAAAGGAGATATTTCTTTAAATTTACACAATGAACAGAAGAAACAAGAACAGCGCATTATGAAAGCGTAACCAAGACATTAAAAATTGTTCTTAACACAATAATTTACCATTTCTCATTTACAACAGGCAAATAATCACCTGTCTTACTGCAGGCTTTGTTAGAAATTCTCAGATAGGTTCAGTGCAAAAACAAAGGTCTTCTTTTCTTAAAGAAGAGCAGAAATCTTAGTGTAACATTTGCAATTTTGAATATTGATGGACCAAAATCCCCCATTAAGGTAATGAAAATTTTACCTCTGATTTGGTCAGATTTTCATCGTAGTACCTGCAACATCTCAAGGTCTGAGGAAGAAGGAAGAGTTTTTTATTTATGAAAGATAATATTGAGAAAATTGAAGAGTTTTTAATTTGCACTATAGAGTCATTAAACATTTTTAAAAACTACACTTAAGCAAGCTGATAAATTAGAAACAATGTCAGAGGTTTTCATTTGAAAACAAGGTATTCACTTAGTAAGAATTAATGCCTCATACACTAGAGTAGGCTACAAACAACAAACTGAAGGTTTATAAGTGTCAAGATTAGTTTATGTGCTTTGTTTTTTTTAAAGCTTCTACAAATATAACTTAACTCCATTTCAAATAAGAATTTATGTACATAATCATATTATTTTTGCTATCATTCTCTATATTTCTTAGACAATTCTTTGTCTACTTTTAAAGTAAACAAATTCTTCATCATAGGTACTGTTCAACATCAGTCATAATGAAACCGTAGCTGTAAAAGAGGCCTCTGGGCTCTCTTGTAAAACAAATTAAAATGCATTTGAGAAAGTGACATTTCTTCAGGTACTCCTGAAACAAGAGGACAATAAAATTTCTTTAAAGTCAAATACTTATTTCTGTAAAATAAGGCCGTATAAAATTTATATTTATACATTCAGTTGCTTCAATTTTTAGCTGAGTTGGAAACAGGACACTGTCTGCTTTGTGTTTACACAGGAGGATTAGAACAGGAGGATAAATGAGGGGTTCTTGGCTGGCTGAGGATTATAGAAATAACAGAAGACCTCATAAAACCAGATAGTATCCTGCTTCATATTTGAAGCTCCAAAAAGTCAAAGTTTGGCAGGCACACACTGTGGTTAAAGCTTCCTTATTTGGGAAGAAAAAAAGCAGTAATACTAAAATGGTTAAGAAAGAAGCAGTGTTCTCTGGAAAGACTTAAATTCAGATAAACTAACGTAGGCATGTATTAACTGGGCAAGCATCAAACTGATGGTTTAATAGCCACGGTTTCCAACAGAAGAGTTTGGGCTCACTGAAATGTGTTTCCAATCAATTTTTATTAGACAGCAATATTTAATATCCAAACACAGAGTGTTCAATCTTCCTTCCCCTATGAAGCCTGGAGTACTCTGTCTGCATAAAAGCAGGGAATGAAAAAACCTCCTTCTCCCTCTGGTCAGCAGCATTTCCCTCACAAGCCAGGAAGGAGGCAGTACCAGCTGCTGGTTGAAAAGCAGCTTCATTTTCCTGGAAAGCTCCATGCTCTAACAATGTACCAAATCTGCAAATAAGAGCCATAGTTAAATCTGTGTCACAGAACAGCTACTGGCCATTGAACAAAGTTAAATTTTCAGCGGAATCATAGGATGGAAAAGGACCTCTAAAAATTCATGCAGACTGTGTCTTTGCCATTAGTAACATTGGTTGTATCTATGTCATTCCCAACTAACTGATGTTTAGTCTGTTTTCAAAGGCTTCCCATGACAGACAGTCCACAGGACTGTCTGGTCTAGTGATTCACCATCCTGTTAGGTTTCTTAATGTCTAATGCAAGTCATCTTTGCTGCAGTTTCAACCCATAGGACTAATTGTTCTCCTACCACATACAAATGTGAGGAAAAATTACCCTGTCATTGCAGTAGTCTTTTAATAGACACTGCATTGGTGATCCCAGTACTTTCTAGACTAAGCAGGTTCAACTCTTTGACCATGTTTTGTAGCTTATGGTTTATGGACTTGTAATCTTTTCCATTGTTATCTGGAATCCTCCAACAGGCTTGTTTCTACTTGAGGTGCAAAGCCCCAAATCTAACATGCTATTCTAGTCAAGATGTTACCACGCTTAGCAGAACAGGGATACCTCTAATCTTACGTTGTCTGTTCTTGCTGTTATGGCTAAGCATGAAAAGTCCTTCTTGCAACGCTAGTTACATCAAAATAGAATGAATACAAAACAGTTCTTCTCAGATAAAAAGAACAATATATAAACTCAGACACAGAAATTTGTATACAAACATATAGGTGCTACATAGTCATACTACCAGAACACATATATCATAAAAATACTTCATATTCACTTTTCCAACCCAAGTCTTCCCAGCAGACACAAGTCACATCTATTAGCCAGCTGCGAGGATGCCACTCTGGGATCTGATTCCATGTGTTATAATGGGATGAAGTTGGAACACAAAAAGTTACATTTAAGTATAAGAAAAAAACTAATTTACTGTGAGGGTGACAGAGCAGTGGAACAGTCTGCCCAGAGGGGTTGTGGGAGTCTCCTTGGAGGTCTTCAAGACCCGCCTGGACATGTTCCTATGTGACGTGATCTAGGTGAACCTGCTTCTGCAGGGGGGTTGCACTAGATGATCTCTAAAGGTCCCTTCCAACCCTACCATTCTATGATTCTATGAACAGCTCAAATGCTATAAAAACTCCATGGCATTGCAATGAAGACAAGGCTTCCTTGCACGAGATCCAGCATTTTCAGGCGCAACTCATCTTTCACATATTTATGTACTTACAATCTTTTGTGGGTTAACTGCACTTTCTACATGTGAGACCTCTAATTGAATTCCAGATGGATTTTGTAAAATTCTCACCAGATAATTAAAAAAATCCAAACCGAGTACATCTTTTCTGGTGACAGTATCTTAGACAGTAAGAACAAATGGAAATTGAAGATAAAGATTATTCCTGAAAATCCATCCCCACTGCAAATATGTTTGTAGTTGTCATGGTAGTCATGAAATTTAGGTAGCCTGGAGTAAAAAGTATCATATTTATACTATATTTACTTGTGCTCAAGAAGGTGCCAGCACCTTGTAGATCTCAAACACATTGCAAAAAATTGTATTGTCACAACGTAACCCTTGTCTTCTTATATCCACATGTCCTTACTGCAGCCTCACTATCTCTATTTGGTGTCTTCAAGAGAGATAGGGAGGCCAAAAAGGATCAGCAAAGCTCTGGAAAATCTCTGAAGATGGGAGACTGGGTAAGACAGACAAGGTTCGTACAGCAGTTTATTTATTTAAGTTTGACTGCTGGGTCAGCTTGTGCACAAACAAAACATGACCAGAAATGACTTGAGTACTGACTACTTTTTATATTGACACAACATTTGCTAAAAGCTAGAAATTCAAGACTGGTTTGTTTAGGGGTTGAATTGTTTTGATTATTTGGGGGTTTGCGGGGGATGCGGTAGTGGTTGTGGGTGCTTTTTGTTTGATTGGTTTTTTGCTTTGTTTTTTTCCCTTAGAGCATGATATCTCCTGAAAAGGCAAATAGTCTATGGAGTGTCCCTTTAGAGTTCTTTCGGTTAAGCCAGACATGCTTAAGTAGCTGGTAGAGAAGAACTAATTAAATCTGTCCCTAAGTTCCAGTTAACATGACTTGGGGTTTTGGTTCAGCAAAAACCTCTGTTATTGTAGAAAACTGTGGCAGCAAAAGAGAAATTTGAAACAGATTTTCTGAAGTGTTTCTAATGCATCAAACATTTTCTCTCATAAAATGGGTAAGCATATTTCTTATACAGAGAAATACGCATATGCATACAAATGTTTACATGTAACTTGAAGGAGAAAAGAAATATAAAGTTCCCTAATTGTTTTCAAAAGCCACAAATGATCTTAAATATCTTTAGAAACAAATTTGACTGAATGGCTTCCTAAGGTCAAAGTTCAGTTGTGTACTTTATTGTGTTGTAAAACTTCAGATAAAAAAGTATTTAGAATTATAAAAGCAGAAGATTAAAAAGGATAGTAAGGATTATAACCTAATGATAAAAGATATAATGATGCAGCAAATAGAAGAGTCTAGCATTTATTTATTTGTGCAGAGTTTGGAAACAATTCTTAAATCTGAAGACATGTGGTTTTAATGAACAGGAAAAACTATTACATGTCAAAAAGTTCCAAATCCATGATTGAAGAATATGCAACAAATAATTTTATTAGAATTGCTTTAAGCAAAAGTCTTTCAGAAAATATATAGAAGAAGTAAATGTGGAATCTGTAAACTAAAAAAAAAAAAAAAAAAAAAAAGGCACAGTGAAACATGCCTTACTAATAAACAAATTAAAGAGCAGAGGTCTGGAGAAGCTCCTGGAAGCAAGTTACATCATTTATTGCAATGTTTGACTAAATTTCAAATGGATTTCGAGTGCAGGATGTTCTTTGTACAACACTAGCAATCCAGTCGTAGGCTCCAGAGTCATCATTTACCATCCCTTCTGCAGCTTTCATTTCATTATAACAAAAGGCTGTTTCAATTAGAGTTGTGCAGATTCTCCCTGCTGAGTTTGATTCAAAGTGTTTTTATGCAATGTTAGCATCTCCAGGGATTAGCTTCCCTGCAGGCCAAAGCTCTCTCAGTGCCAGCACTGCTATTTGCTTGGGTCAAGCTGTTCTTGCCAGCTCTCTCCTTTTCTCATCTCATCTCTTTTCAGCGAGTTAAACTCTGAAACCTACCACCCTTCAAGGCCTACTACCCTTGATCTTGAGTCTATTGTAGTACCCCAAAAATGCAGCCCTTTTTCAACTGTTTTCTTTCCTCTCCTGATGTGTCCCTACAGTTCCACCACATATATTTGGTTCTGTGGTTACCCATGCCCTTTTTTCTTTCACCTTCGTTCTCCATTTTCCAGCCGTATTAAGACAAGGGATCCCAATGCTGTTGTTCCCCCTACAGGTGCTTCTTAATAGAAAAGTCAAAAGGATCCTAACAGGTTCTCTTACACAGGCAGACATATTGACTCAAATATATCCAGCCTGTTTATAAAAGCACATACATTACACCAAAACTCTGTAAGCTTTTTAAGCTTTCTCTTGAAACACAGACAAACCAGCCAATCCAGGCATAAAATGGATTGGAAGGGACATGCAGACTGGAAGTGAACATACAGATACTTGAAACCATAAGACTGTGTAGTGTCAAAGGTCATGTTTGTATTCAGGTTTAATTCAATATACTTGCCTCAGCCCAGTAGCTAAGACATGACACCAGGGATTGCATTTCCCAACAGCTAGAAAGTATAAAATACTTTCAACAAATTCATTTTGTGTCCAAGTCTCATTTGCAATTAAGTACAGTATTCTATAGCTGATTGGCAAAAATTAAATAGGATCCAATGTAAATGGCAAAGGCCCATAAATAGCTAAGTACACAGTCAGAAACAAGATAATAGTTCTGCCTGTTGCTGCTTAAACACAATAAACATAGCTGAAGGACATGCACAAGACAGCAAGCTTTATCAGGGATCTCACGACTATTAAGTAGGCACTAACAACTCCTCTTCAATCCTGTGAATAATATACTGTGTTCTGTAAATATAACAGTATAAAGTATTATGACATACCTATTAAATTATATTAAGTTCTGACAACTGAACCTAATGGGTTACAAGAAATTACATTGTTTATATTTTTGTACATGATATTTTCACCAGCACAACAAAACTTTCTTCACTTTTTATTGCTTTCTTCACTTTTTAAAGTGCTCAGAAATTTATGTCCAGTACAAAATTCAAATGAATGCATTTAAATCAGTGTATTATGTTGTATAAGACTACTGAGACTGGTTTATTTTTGCACTTATCTTGAGATCTCATAGCAAGCCCTATATTTAGGTAAAATCTTTCAGTCTTAAAAGCTTCCTCTGACCTTTGCTTGAGAAAGTCCAACATTATTTTCATCAAGAATTTGAAATTGTTTGCAAAGGATGAGTAGAAGGCACCATTTTTGGAGATGAGTGATGTGCCTAAAACAATAATCTCCCCTGCCACATGCGTTCCACAGAAAGATGTTGGTAACATCTCAAAAAGAAAAAGACATCTCTAACTATGGGAAGGAGCTAGACTCACACTACTGCTGGGGCAGGGTCCATAGCATACTGCACCCAAGAATGCCAAGGAATTTTTTCTTCCTCTTCAAAATAGCAGCTCAAAGATAACTTTGAAAACTAATTTTTATTACATAGGAACTTAAACGAAAAGCTGGCAAATAGTAGATTTACAATTATCTATATGTTGTTATAGAAATATACTACAATACTATCCAGTTAGAGGACTACACACATTTTTTTTCTGCAAGATGTTTGTATAATAAGGAGAGTTGGATTGATGCATACAGAGGCAAATCGAGATAGCAAAAGCAATTCTGAATTTGGAACTTCTGAGTTTTTGATGTCTCAGTTTGCAAACCAAGTAATTGTTTTTTTTTTAAATCCCACACTGCTGTTAGTTTACAGTCTATCACATCATTGTAGTAACATCAGTGCTACTGCATTGTGCAAAATTGAATGCTAAGGGAGGCATAACTAATATACATTATGCATAATTAAAGGTCTAAGTTGGTATTTATGTGACCCCAAGATTGAGCTCATGCAGCATTATCGTGGTTTAAATGTTATTTTCCCCCAGTCATGGGCCTTACTACTTGAAACAAGGGATGATGGTGCCCACAGATTGGCAGCATGGGACATCTTTGTTAACAATGTCTCCAAAATTGGTTGTGGAGGACATGGGAAATATTCATTAATAAGATTTCTACAGTTCTTTAGTAGATTTTCTTTAGATATGGAAATATGCTAGTTTATTCTTCTTGCTTGTTTAGCTTTGGTTGTTGGAAGCAAGAGAAGAACTATGACACTTGTTCTGTGTGTATCAGCTGGAAATGGGCTACAGCTTGGATCAAAGGGAAAATTGTGACAGAACTCTTGGAGAGTTCCTCAGCAAACCTTCCTGTTTGCTTCAGTATTTAATTCCACACAGAACAATGAGGTTAGAAATGAAAGGCAGAGCACTCACACACACAGAGGATGCATATTATTGTTAAAAAAAAAAAAAAAAGTTGCTATAATGAGAAAGGAGCAACATGTTTGAAAACAGTAAAACTCTAAGATAAGAGGTTCTTTAAGATATATTGCTGCAGACAATCTATTAACCAGATACAAAGAACCTTAAAGGAAAGCAGCAACTAAGGCATCATGGAAAACTCTATGCAAGAGTTTGGGAGCAGAAAAATATTGTAAAGAAACAGAGCTGAAGAGAAAATGAAAACATTAAAAATGGGACTTGAGTTTACTTGGTTCTGACTCTTCTCAATTACATTCAGTATTGAGAGATAATCACAGTGCATACTCCCTTATGCTAAAGCCAATCGAAAATATCCAATTCTCCCACCTCTGTAAAAAGTCTTTCCCTTTAAAGGAGTTAAGACATTTCAGAAGAGACAGTCTTTCTTACACCAAAGTCCTGATTGAAAAAACATGGCATGACCTGAAGCAAAATGTTAATTAAAACCACTCTACATTTCTCTTCCAAGCAAAGTCCTTTTGTCTGACTTTTATAGATTAATTTGACACACTCTCTTCCCTTGCCTGGAAAGTTCTGAGGTTTTTTGTTTATACAGTGCAAAGCATGAAATTATTATACTTAGTGCTTTGTTCTTTCTAACCGCATGAAATTCAGCAACATTTTGAAACACATTTGTAAGATAATGAATGCCAGAGCTGACATATGAAAAGCATATATTTATGTCCAGTTGCATACACAAAACACATACCCCGTACACAAGAAAATTGTAGTGGCTAATTGACATTTTGTCCTTAATGCACCTGCACTATCAATTATTACAACACACCTGTATGCTTTTGATTGAAAGTCAGATGCAGAAGCATTACTTTTATCAACCCCTTCATCATTATCATCTAAGAGAATCATGTTCCACTACTTACAATAAATCAGAAAGTTACCTTTGTTTTGCAAAGCTGTAAAGAAAATTCATTCAAAATGTAGCGTTCTAATACTATTCAATTTCTCTTTTAGGCCATGTAGACTCTTTTTTCTCCTTTTCAATTTAAGATTAGGGGTCCAAAAGCACATCATACCCCAACAGGTAACATCGCTGAAAATCAGAGCCATTCTAATCTTGTATTCTTCTAACCTCTCAGCTTCAAGCAGAACATTATCCCTTTACTTTCTGTCATCCAGAAAGCTTCATGTCTAATGTTAAGGGTGCTATTAGACAAGTCAGTAGTAAAATTATTCAAAGTGCATAAATCACAAAAAGATGATTTTTTTTTCCTGGAAGACAAGAAGACAATGAGACTAGAACAGACTACTTTATGCTCAGTAAAATTTCTGTGCTTTTTCTTTTAAACACGTTGCTGAGCAAAAGAAAGATCTCTCAAAATCTCCTGAGCTCAGGTGACAGCAATTACCTCCAAGGCAGTACCTTCAGCTGAGGTGGGAGGAATGCAGTACCTTATATAAGAATCTAGGGGAAAATGAAATGTTTTTCTATGGAGGAATAAAAGGGAGATGAGGTAATATCAAATAATTATCATCTAGGAAAACATTTGCTTGGAATGTTTAGAGTTTGCCTAATGGGTTATCTTTAAAATACTTTATATACTTTAATAACTTTTACATAAATAAAAGCTGTAAAAGACTGACTGTGTTTATACTGCATTGCTGGAAATTGTGCTACTCTGCATATTTTGAATAAAAATTACATGAAGTGTTACCACTGTGGAATTAATTTATCAGACTTAATCTAAATTAGTTAAAATTAAGAGAAAGAACTAAACTACTTGTGTATGTCTTGTCACACCATTTACTATGAATTCAGGATCATCTGTAGTTTACAATGATATATATAAAAAAAAAAAAACTAGAGTAAAATATTTTCTTGGTATATGTCCTGTTTTAAATTTTGGCTCAGAAAAATGAAGATAAGTTAATTGAACATGTCCCTTATAACTTCTCTCTTCATAACAATTCAAAAATCAATCATAACAATTCCAAATGAAATAGCGTTCTAAAATACAGATCTGTAATAAGTTTTTACAAATTACATGAGGGAATTAATAACTAAGAGACATGAACATTTTTAATTTGTTTTTTTTTCCTCTTCAGACTCAATAATTTTCAAGACATAAATATAATTTCTTACGATAGTTACTTTCAGGTATTCCTTCTTTAAGTCTTATACATGTGTTCTATTAAAAGTTATTATTAATCTGGTTAAATTGTGCTTTATCCTTAAGCAAAATTTTGGGAGGCATAATTTTTTGGAGATAACTAGGATGCAGAACATCTGTTATAGACTTAAAAGTTTCACCAGAATCTCTGATAAGTCTAACTGATTTTTAGCCAGAGTGATGGTAAACATTTTTTTCTGTCTATGATTTTACTCAGAGTGATCAAAAGTACTCAGCTGCACTGTTTTGGACACCTTCTGTCCTCCTTTTACATTCTTGAAAGTAAAGTCTTTATTGAAAATGGAACCATTAGCAATCTGCTTGTGACTGAATGTCATCTTTATTTGGCTGGGTTAATTATGACAACATTATTAACCTTTCCTGTACCATAATTCACAATACCTTTTTTTTGTTGTTGTTGTTGTTAGAAAGAAAGAAGGAGCTGGAGGGACAATCTTCTATTTTTGTCTTGTAATCTATATCTTTCTTCCACATTCTACAACTCCAAGTGAAACATAATTAGAAATATAAAGATAAAATTAATGTAAGATGCTATTACAAAAAATATCTTAGCATCAAGTTACAAAAGTCTTTTTACAAGATAAATCTGAAAATTGTGGCATTTTCCCGTAATTTATTTGCAATTGATCATTTCTAAATAACGTGTAGATTTTCTGTTCTGAAACTGTGAAATGGATGATAAACCACTTTAATTTTCAGAAGGAAAACTCACCTTTGTAAAATTTGAAAGTTAATATCTTTTTAAGGGGCATGAATTGAAACAAGATGACACAGGGCACTTTCTAGGCTGTATGGAAGGTTATATAGTGGAATAAATAGGTAATCCAACCAGTCACACTCAGCAACTGTAAGGGTGCAACTGAGAGATGCCAGATTGTACAGGAAGGTAATCCAAGAGTCAGCAAACAGTTCCCTGAAAGACCTTTAAATCTCTGTTAAATATCTCAAGCTCTGTCTGCAGCTCAGGAAACTCTAAAACAGTCTTTCCTCTTTCTTAAAGCCTGCAAAACTTAACACTCTGCAAGATAAAAAGGACCTCAAGATACAAAAAATGCCATCTCTAACATCTGAGAATATATGAAAGGTCATATTATTTCAGAGTAAGAGTCCACCTCACATGGTGTAATATCTCAGCCTCCAAGCAGAAGTAGTTTAGGCATCTTCTGAGCTTCCTGTGGTTTACCTTCTCAGCATCCCTTAAAATCCATGTTGTGGAGTTAAAAAGTACATATCTTTTGAGGAGTCCTACAGATCTACTTGTATTTCTAGTCAAGTGTTTATATAAAGTACAGCAATCTCTTTCATGTGAGGTTGAATATAAGACCTTTTCTGTAGAGCTGTAAGGCAAACAGACGGACAAGTGTGCCTTTACCTTCACCATATGTACATCAGTGACTTAAAAATCTGTTCCTCCTTCATGCTCTAATTGTCCCCGTCCAATTGTGCTCTTCCATGCATTTGCTCTGTTGTGACACCATTCCTTCAAACACAACAGAACATTGATCCAGCCTAACATCTTCACTCTTGTCACAAAATGACTTAAAAATTGACTTTGATCTTTAATCTTTGAGGTTGCTTTTTATTCATTTATTTTTCTTTCTTCTTTCCTATAAATCCCACATTTGGACCATTTCCAAATTCTGATATTGTTTCCTCCAGAAAACTCCAGATCCCTATCCTGTATCACAGTAAATAAAACTTGATATTCAAAGTGCTATCCAACTTCATTAATGCAAATTCCTCTCATCTGTCTTTCTTGACAAAAGTGCTACTTGATCCAGTACAAATAAAAAAGAGCCAAAAAGACGTTAGGAAGTGGGAGCAGATAAATGACAGGAGCCACAGGTGGATTTGGAGGTGAAACATAAGGAAAACTCCTGTTCAGGCCAGACACTCTAGGTTCTAGCATACAGCCAGAACAGTTGGAGTCTTCAGGGACTATTGCTGCCAAACTCCCATAGATATTGTATAATAGGAAATTTTCAGATGTTTGTGATGCAGACAAATTTAAGCATATTTCTGACCCTAGACTCTACAGCTTCTCAAAAAGATGGTTGTAAGATTTTTTTTTCTTTCTATTTGAATATTGGTTAAACAAAATCTTTTGCCTTAAATTTCTTATCTGCCTATGAAACTTTCCCCAAAACATCAGCCTAAGGCTGATGCCAGCAATGGAGAATTCAGGTCCATTTTATTCAAGTTATACACTACCATAAAAAAGATCTCACAAAGGAACGTGTTGGGTAACTGAAATGACAGCCATCTCTTCCAGCTTCACTTATAACAACTTTTAACAATAGCAGTCTTAAGTTTTCTCAGCATAGGTTCACCTTTGCATTTTGTGACATCCTACAAAGAATTAATGCATGTATTTCTCAATTAACTGCAAGGCAAGGGTTCAAGGCAAGTCTTTTGTGATGTCCTATTGATAAACATTTTTAAAATTAAAATAAAGTGAATAAGTTTGTTGTATGTGCATTTTTAACTGAGCCCCACTGGCTGAACTCAGAGAGCCCTTAGTCAGAGAATGGTATGAGTTGGAAGGGACACTTACAGGTCATCTTGTCCAACCCCCCTGCAATAAGCAGGGATATCTTGAATTAGATCAAGTTGCTCAGAGTTCAGTGTGATCATGAATGTTACCAGGGTGGAGGCATCCACAACCAATTAGTTGTTCCAGTTTTTTTTTACTCTCATTGTAAAACAAACCTTCGTTATATCTAGTCTAAATCCATCTTCTTGTAGTTTAAAATCATTCCTTGTCCTATCACAACAGGCCTTGCTAAAAATGGTGTCCCTGTCTTTCTTATAAGCTCCCTTTAAGTACTGAATAATATTTCCTTGGAGTCTTCTCATCTCCAGACAGATCTCTCTCAACCTGTCTTCACAAGAGAGGTGGGAGCTTCAGCCCTTGCATCATTTTTGTGGTCTTCTTTTGGACCCACTCCAACAAGTCCATGTACTGAGGACTCCACAGCTGAATGTAGTACTGCAGATGGGGTGTCACTAGAGCAGAGCAGAGGGAGAGAATCACCTCCTTAAGCCTTCAGGCCATGCTTCTTTTGATGTAGCCCAGGATATGGCTGGCTTTCTGGGCAGCAAGTGCACAATGCTGAGTCATATCCAGCTTTTCATCCACCAGTACACCCAAGTCCTTCTCAGAGCTGCTCTCAGTCTCTTCATTCCACAGCCTGTATTAATACTAGGAGTTGCCCCAACTCAAGTACAGGACCCTGCACTTGGCCTTGTTGAACCTCAAGAGGTTCACACAGGCCCACTTCTTGAGCTTTTCCAGGTCCTTCTGGATGACACACTGCCCCTCATATGTGTCAAAACCAAAACTCAGCTTAATATTTTCTACAAATTTGCTGAGAGTGCATTTGATCCTCCTGTCTATGGTTTTGATGAAGATATCAAAGAGTATTGGTCCTACTATGGGCTCCTGAGAGACACCATTCATCAACGATCGGCATCTGGACATTGAGATACTGACCACTACTATCTGGGTGTGACTATCCAACAAATTCCTCATCCACCATACAGTCCATGCATCAGTCCTTAGAGTATGGTAGTAACTGTTTTCCTCTAGTTTCCATAGGAAATCATGAACTCAATAAATTTTAAACATTAAGATAATTATTGGAAGTATTTTGTTTAGGGTTCTTGCCTCGCATTGCAACAGATATGAGGGTTGTGAAACATTTCTCTTGACCACTGAGTATAATTATAACTAATCATTTCCTTCTTTCTCCTCAAAGCAAGATTCATTGACTTCTCTTCATTTTAAGGTAGTTGGCTGACACAATTCAAATTTAATGTCTCTTTCTGCATGGTAAACTCCAGTTCTGTGAGCAAATATGTCTTGTTTTCAAGTTTGGCTAGACAGCACAGGGTAATAAAAAACTTTCCATCCCTGGGGCAGCCTGTAGCTTTTGAAATCTTTCCTAGATGACAAAACAGCCTCGCCTGCCAGAGAACTTTCTCATGAACTCCTTGTTAAATAAACATATAACACCTAAAAATCTGTAAAATAATAAACTGGCTGCCAATTATAATGAGTTCTCCTGTCAGAATTGCTGGACATACAGCCACAGAAGGTAAATGGCAATGTTGATGATGACTTTCATATTAAGGTTTACTAGGTGTTGTGGTTTGGTCCAGCTAGCACAGAAGTACCACTACGGCCCCTCGCTTGGTGCTCTCATTAACTCCCACCCTCGTTAGGATGGCGGAGACCCCAGCAAAATGGGAGGAAAAATATAAGCAAGGTTGTTGTGGATTAAGACAAAGACAGGGAGGACTCACTGTCAATTACGGTTCTGGGCAAAACAGACTCCAGTACTCAACTACCTACAAGAAACAGAACAGAAGCAAAATAAAGGAGTAAGATGATGAGAAGATTATAACCAGCACTTTAAGATCTCCCCCCCTATCCCTCCTTACTTCCAGGGCCCAGCTCACTTCTCCCAATATCTCTACCTCCTCCTCCTTCAACAGCTCAGAGGGGCAAGGAAGGGGGGATGTGGTCAGTCTCTCACACATGGGCTGTGCCACTTCCCTCTCCTCAGAGAAGGAAGTCTCCTTTCATTCTTGCCCTGCTCTGATACGGGATCTATCCCATGGGACACAGTCCTTAACAAACTTCTCTGATGGGGATTGTTCCCAGCAGCTGTGGCTTCTGCTGATACAGGGTCCCTCACATGGGACGCAGTCCTTGGTGAATATCTCTGGCATGAATTCTTTGCCACAGTTGCACTTTCTGCAGGTACAGGCTCCCTTCCTTGGGACATGGCCTCTTTTGGGCATAATTTCAATGAACTTCTTTGGTGTGGATCCTTCCCCGTAGTTACAGCTTCTGTGACTATTGAATTCCTCCCCTGGGACACGGCTTTCTCCGGCCATAGTTTTAATGAAGAAAATCACTGCCCCTGGCAACTACTTACAGGAGCCACCTTTACAGCCCCTTTCCCCTTACCAGAAAAGGCTGTCATGTCAAACCATGACACTAGACAAGGATGAGAAATGTCCCACTTTTTCTAAATATACTATAGTTTTTCTCCCACTGAGTGAAAATATTCAGTTGTAATAGTGTAAGTTGTATAATCACTAGATGCAAATACCTAAACAGCAAATTATGACAGGGTTGCTTTTGTTGTATAAATTCATACCTTGGCTTACTATGCACTACTTCACTGCTCATATTCAAACTGATACAGTAGTATTAAAGAGCAGAATTATTTTAAATTTGACTTCTCAATAGTATCTTCAAACGAGAATTTCTATAGTCCAATTCATCTTTAGATAGCCCTTAACTATTAAGTAAAAGATAAAGCTTTGTAGTGTTGAGAGAGGTATTCTCAGTACACCTTAAAAGTACACAGATTGTCTTCCAGAAGAAGGAAGCTAAGCAAAGACAAGCAACATCTCTAGTCAGTCACATTTTCAAGCTGTTAGAAGGCAATTAAAATATTTTCATCTTAGGCTGCCAAAGCACACGCACTAACAGTTGCAACTCCCTTAGGAAAATACGTCAGAAGCAGAAGATTTCTCAGACATGAGGCCAAGAGCACCATTTGACAGTTTTGCAAGAGTTGGATGAAGGGAAGTATGAGAAACAGTTTATGTCCTGCAAAACTTGCAACTTAACAATGCTTTTCCTTCCAAGAGTTTTAACTCAAGCACCCCAGTAACTGTTCACCTCTTCCTTGCTCAAATTGAGATAGTTATCAGGCAGATATCAAATATGTACCACTTGTTGTTTCTTTTAATGAGGGTTACGAGTGATCAGCACGTATTTATGAATATAGATTTTCAGTTAAACCCCATAATAAGGAAAGAAGTGGTGGTAACATAAAAATAATCAGACAATTTTAATGAAAAATTAATTACTTCCTCAACACATTAAAAATAATTTAATTGACAAAAATATTTAAAATAAAATTAGCACTGTAAAATGAAGCAAACACTGCATTTCAGCTTCACTGCTTGCAAAGGGCTCTATTTGGAGCTGGACCTGTTTTACACATCACACTTATTTCTGAAACAATTGAAGTTTGCATCCACTCTTTTTTTTCTAGGAAATCCTACACAGAAGTGCAATAGGGTTCGATATCAATGTCATTTGAGTTCTGTCGCATCAGTGAAGGATTTGGCTATAAGCAGTGGTTAGTTCAGGATTCACATGCCATGAACCTTTTATACAAAATCATATTTAACATCTTAAAAGCACTGTGAATCTTACTAGGTTACTGCCGAAGAAGTAGTAGACACAAGGAGTGCAGTTGTTACAATGTGTTTACAAGGACAGATAATCTATTGATATTTAATTGTAATGCTTTGAATCCCTGTATGTTAGGGACTGTTAGGAATGTTCAGAAATTAAATATAGTGATGATGGGGTTGAGAGTATTTGGATTAGGTTAAGGGGCAAGGTAAATAAAGTTTAAATTGCCATGAGAACCTGCTATGGACCTTCTAACCACAGTAGTGAAGTAGATGAAACATTCTATAAGCGCTTGGGAGAAATCTCGTGATCACTTGCCATTGTTCTTGTGAGGATCTTCAACTTCCCAGATATCTGCTGGAAATACAACACAGCAGAGAGGGAACAAACCTGGAGGTTCCTGAAAGGTGTGGAGGATAACTTCCTCACACAGCTGGTAAGTGAACTCACCTGGGAGGGTGCTCTACTAGACCTCTTGTTTGTGAACAGGGAAGGTCTGGTGGAGGATCTGGAAGTTGGAGGTCATCTGGGTAACAGTGAACATGAAATTATTAAGTTCTCTATTCACAGAGATGTTAAGAGGTGGAGCAGCAAAACTGGCAGTTTGGACTTTAGAAAGGCAGACTCTCTTGTTTAGGAGGTTATTTGATAGAATCTCTTGGGAGTCCAGGAAGGCTGGACACTTTTTAGGAAGAAAATCTTAAAGGCTCAAGAACAGGCCATCCCTACGTGCTGTAAGATGAGCCAGAGGCAAAGAAGACTGGCCTGGCTGAATATGGAGTTTTGGCTTAAAATCAAGGAAAAAAAGAGAGTTTATGGCCTCTGGAAGAAGGAGTGGACCATTCACAACGAGTAGAAGAATGTTTTTAGATTATATAGGGAGATAATTAGAAGGACAAAAGCCCAGCTAAAAGTCAAACTAGCTTTAGAGGTAAAGGGTAATAAGAACAGTTTCTATAAATACATTAACAATAAAAGAAAGTGCCAGGAGGAAAAGTGCCACTGTGGAAAGTCAGCCCCCCACGCCAAGAGACAGGAACAAGGAGCAAAAGGTTCCCCCTACAACTCAGGAGGAGATGGTTGTTGACCTGCTGCTCCACATTCATGTGCACAAATCTATGGGGCTGGATGCAAACTACATAGTAATATTATGATTTACATATTCACTAATTCTTATGGTCAGTTTTCTCATTGATATATTAGTTACTGATGAATCTCAAATTCATTATCCACAATAATTCACTGAACTTACAGTTTATTTGCCCCATGAATGCTCCTGCCGTGTCTAGACAATTTCAGAAAAGCAAAAGAGAAGTAGAGGGGTTGGAGACATAGCTAATGAACATTTTGTTCTTTACTTCAGAGAGTTTTTCAGAAACACTTTTTGCCTCTAATCAGAGCTATCAACTCTCATGTTTCTATCGAGATTTAAAAAAATTCCTCACAGAAACAGCGCAGCTCTAGAAATAAAAATGCATATCCAAGAACATCCTCTTTCACTTAAAATGAAAGTCATCTTCAGCAAACTGAAGTTCAAAACTAGGAGACAAAGAAACATAAAATACGTCTTATCTTTAAATCTCTTATGAAGTTAAGTCAAACTGAAGATGTTAATAAGGAGGGGTAAAAGCGCTTCTTTTCTGCAAAATCACAGTCAACACAACTATGACTGAGACAGCCATACACTAATTCTCAGGTAAACAAAAAATATTTATGCATAGCTTAAAACTAGCTGCAGCGGGAGCAGGAATCAATTAAAATCTACAAATGATTTATGTTAACCTGACAGGCTAAAAATTGTTGAATTGCAAAAGTCATGGGTGGTAAATGGGAAAACCACAAGATAATGAAAAATAAGGGAATATTATGTACAAAATGATCAAACTGCATGGATTTATGAAAACTACGAGACCATTTGCCAAAAGTTACACGTGCAAGTTAAAGCAAATTATAGTCCTAAAACTTCCAGGTCTTCTATTCTTGGCCACAAGAAAGACTCCCATTACCTGAGAAATAATTAATTCAATATAAGAAACACAAATGTGTTTGTCCTCTGTATAAGCCATACTTCTTTTTGCTTGTAACTGTTTCCTAAACAATGCCTCGATTGTTCAATTTTCTGAGTCTATGTTCATGTCTAACTTGTCCCAGCTCTATTTTTTTAATAGATTATGAACCAACAGCAGGATCAGAGTTTGATTTGCTACTTGGTTTGGGTTTCTACTTTAGATTGCAAACTCAGAATCATCGATATATTGCAAAGATAGTGTACAACATTTGCTATTTCTTTTGGAGCTAAAACACTTCTGCTCTTGCCAGGTAAAAGTCCAGATTCCTATATGCCTGGTCTCCTGTGGGTCCATATCAGTGTTCTATCTTTTAGGACATAGATGAACATAACCTATTAACATATATAAATTAAGAGACCTTCAAAGTATGAAAATCCTTTCTGCAAATTTTGGCTGACATTCCAGCTCTTATTTAGAAAGCTGAAGCTTGTCTCACATGTTTTAAAATCTTCACAAGGGCAAACGCACCATTCCAAGCTGAAGCAGCCCGTGATAATTTCAATTCAGCTGCAGCTCCTCGAAGTAGTAGAAGTATTAGTCTAATCTATGTCGAGATGACCTTTACTTTTTTTTTCATCAAATAAATGATGCTAACCAAGTATTTTTAAGAGATTTCAAAATATTAAAAGACTAGGAAAATAGTTCTAGGGTAGAAAAATACACCATGACTTCAGGCTTTGAGAAAATATTAACCTCCATCAACTGAAGCTTTTTCTTCTCAAAATCAGGAAAAACATCACATCATGTATTTAAATATGGCAAGTTTAAGAAATAAAGAGATAAACACTTAAGATTGCTATTTGAGTCTTATATGAATTTCAGAAATACTATCTGATCAATGATTTTCAAAATAATACTAGGGTTACACTAGATATAGGTTAATCTATCACTTGCTAATCTACATAAAAAAAAACCTAGGTACTTAAACATTAAAGTAAGAACAGAACTGCTTTGCACATGATATTATGCCATTGCACTGTTGCAAAATGTGAGCTAATGTAATACTACAAAGTCTTTAAACAAAGGGGAATAGCTTAAATGTAAGTAGTCATAAACAGCAATTTATCTTCTTTCAACAAATTGATTCAAGACTCATCTCACAGAACTGTTTCTCTTTTCTAATTTCAGATTCTTATTATTCAGAAACACATGGGCTTATGTCAGAGTGTGTACTGGTCTGAGTTACATTCCCAGGTGTGTCTGCTGGAGATCAACCAAATTACTGTTCCCATGTAGCTACTTTTTTCCATGTTATCTTATTCTTCCCTATCTATTTAAACTGTGTGCTCTTTGCAATGACTCGCATTGCTCCAATGGATTTGTAGAGCAGTGGCGCAACAGGGTCTGAACCTAATCTGGGCATCCTTTATAAGCATACTAAACATATTTTAAAAGCACTTAAAACAATGAATCTTAGAAAAAAATCCAAATGACAGAAAAGATACAGATGAATCTTTATAATAAGTATAGAAAACTCCTTAGGAAACCTGGTGAAACACTGTGCTTGTTGATTTCAAAGGGCTCAGAGCAAGATGATTTACTTGATGATTTCAAATTGTTCACTGCTCACAGTGGTACTGCTTTGTCTAATAAGTCCAAAGGCTGCTTATTAATTTAGATTTTTACTGAAATGTCAGAGCTCTTCTAGTAAAATCGTATGCAAGAGAACACAAGAAAAACATTGTGACATTTTAGGGAGTTGGATGATGATTACTGTAGCATAAAGAGCCTTCTAAAAATAAAAGAAGAAAGATTAGAATTCATCCCCAATGCAGGACAGCAGATTTGTAAAGAATACTTCAAAATGTGATAAAATATTGTTTTGGTTTTTAAATATTTCAGGCACTATAAACATACATATCCAACGTTTTGCTGCTATGACCTTCTCAGCTGTCAACGTACATATCGTCAGAAAAAAAATGGCACATTGAAGAGATCAGTTATAATTTCAAGCTTTCAGCCAAGGATGGAATTCCTCATGACTCCATTGTTTCCATAGACACAAATAACATAAAATCATATAAGAAAAGTTATCATAAGAGTATCTTATTAAACAAATACTAACATGACTATATTAGGTACTGTGACTACATGGCAGTACTTGGTGAAACCATTTATAGGTGTTGTTTAATATAATTAACAATTGAGATGTGCTTTTTTTTTTGTTAGTGTGTGAAATGGAAATGGAATAAATTTATTACATTTGGGGTGAAAAAGTGAAACATGAGAAAAACTTACAAAAAGCCTTAAGTACCTTTAAAACAACTTTTTAATATCTAAGTAAATCTTTAACTACTGTTACTACTTTATTATTCCTGTTAGAGCAATTATTGAAAATGAGCTTTACAAGAAATCCTAAAAGAAGTAAAATTTCTACAGGGATGGTGTCAACGATTTTTACAGTTTTATATTGTCAATGACAAGATTTTTTTTTATTACACTGTGGATTTTTCATCAGAGATTTGTAAAGTCACTCTTGTTCTCTTTTACAGCTCTGCTATGATCCCAATAAAGTTCAAAGAAAGAATCAGACCTTATGGATAACATTTATGATTATCTTCAAGTCTCAATTTCAAAAATTAACTCAGCCCACATTCTTAGAAGAATTATTGGAAAATACAAAATATCTTTAAAGACATTTTCTTCATAATCTCAATGTCATTGAAAGTTTTCCTCAGATAGACTACAACACAGAATCATAGAATTGGCTGAGATGCTCAGTGATATGTTTGTAAAGAAATATCAGATTTTTAGGATTTTTCCAAAACTACTTTATTCTACTAAATTGTTCTGTGTATATTACCAGTCTTTTTATATCCATTTAACTAAACATATCATCATCAATTAATAATCATAATTAGCAAAGACAGCAATGAATACATACAGATATACATGTAATTAGGGAGAAGCTTATATTTATTAGCAATCAGTAGTAAAACATGAGAGAATAAAGACTGTCCTTATACTTTCTCTTGGTAAATCCCTATCTGCAAAATGAAAAGCGGAAATCACTGAAGCAAAAATTACACAAGTTAATTTCTGGCCAAGAGGTTGAGGCCAGTAAGAAGATTTTGGTTCTTAAGACAATGAAACTTTCTTTGGTGACTATAATTTGATCACGCAGCATGGAATACACCTCTCACAAAGGCACTGGAATATTTGGGAATAAGCTGGCCAACTTGATTAAGAGGGCTTTAAAATGAGGGACTTGAGGGTCAAGGGACAAAATGGCAAAGAACAAGCCATTCCATCTAACAGGGAAGCAGAGAAGTACAGGAAATGCAAGGATGAGTGCTCCTCAGCTGCACCCGAAGATCAAATGCAGAAGGCTGACTATGCTGAGGGAGTATCAAATCATCTAGGGAAACCTGTGTGTTTGAGTAAGCCCCTGCATTGCCCGTACACCAACGCACACAGCTTGGGGAATAAGAGAGAGGGAGATGTGGATGCGAATGCAGGGTAACAACCTCATTGCTGTTACTGAGACGTGGTAGAACAGCTCATGGGGGCTAGAATACAGCCATGGAGGGCTATGTATTGTTAAAGAAAGACAGGCCATCGAGGCGAGGGGGTGATTAGAGTGCATTGAGCTCTGCTTAGGTGGGAATGAGAGGAGGGTTGAATGTTTGTGGGTGAAAATTGAGGTGCAGGGTAAAAATTGAGGTGCACGGTAATGTAGATGATGCTGTTGTGAAAGTTTGTCACAGGCCACCTGATCAGGAGTGGATGAGGCTTTCCACAAACAGCTGAGAGCTGCCTCACAGTCACTATCCCTAGTCCTCATGGGAGACTTCAACCACCCTGATATTTGCTAGCAAAGCCACTCAGCCAAGCACACCCAATCCAGGAGATTCCTACAGAATGTTGATGACAACTTCCTGTCACAAGTAGTTGAGGAATCAACGAGGAGGGGTGTGCTGCTGGATGTGGTGCTGGCAAAAAAAAGAGGGTCTGATTGGGAATATGAAAGTTGAAGGCAACTTTGGTTGCGGTAACCATGAGATGGTGGAGTTCAAGATCCTGTGTGGAAGAAGCAGTGCACCAAGCAGGACTGTGACACTGGACTTCAGGTGAGCTGACTTTGGCCTCTTAAAGTACCCGCTTGAAGGGATCTCATGGGACAGGATCCTAGATGGTTGAAGTGCCCAAGAGAGCTGATTGATCTTCAAGCACCACTTCCTTCAAGCCCAAGACTCGTGAATTCCCACAAGTAGAAAAGCCAGAAAAGGAGGCAAGAGGCCTCCAAGGATGGTAAAGAGTGCTAGGATAACTCAGAGAAGGCAGAAATCTATGAGAGGTGGAAAAAGGGACTGGTTTCTTGGGAACATTGCCAGAGCATGCAGGGATACAACTAGGAAGGCAAAAGCCCTTTTAGAATTAAACCTGCCCAGGAAAGTAACGGAAAACAAGGGGTTTTTAAGGTACATCAGCAGCAAAAGGAAGATTAGGGAGTGTATGGGCCCACTGCTGAACAAAGAGGGTGCCCTGGAGACAGAGGATGCAGAGAAGGCTGAACTACTGAATGCCATCTTTGCATTGCTCTTTATGGCCAAGGCTGGCCCTCGGGAAGCCCAGTACTCAGCTAGCTTATGTTTATATCTTCATTGGCTTCACTTGAGCTGAGCTGATTTGATACCAAAAGAGCATCTATCATACCTTACAACTATTTAAAACAGCAGAAGCTTTGATTAATTATGATGATGATCATCATCATCTCATTATTGTCTGGAGATACATTTCTAGAAAAAGTTATAATGTAATAAAAGTTACAAAGAAAAAAGTATAACCTAGTGACCTTGGATATCTTGAAGGAAAAATAATAGCTCTGACTAAAGTGCCATTTATTGAAAAAATTATGACTAGCAGTATTCTCCTACACAGTGTATAGACACTATAGAAGAAAAAGCTGGTATTTAATGGACTAATAATGGTATAATAACCTCCTTTAAACTTTGAAAATCCACTAAGCAGATGTGTGGCAAATATTCTGACCTGAGTGGCAATACAGGATTGATTACACTTTCTTAAAATATCAAATCATGTTAATTTAAAACAGTGGTTAAAGTAAGTTTAAAGAGTGTATATATGGTCCTACTTTAAGCAGTAAATGACTACCAAAGGAAAGGTGATGCTGCCAAAGATTCTGAACGTTTCTTCATGTGGTACTAGGCTGGAGGTGGATGTTTTTGGCTAAAACTAAGGCCATTAGCTCTCAATACTAGGATTAGGCTTAAGGATGGAGGAGAAACAAAGGCTAATATTCCAGTTGGTATGAGACTGCAGTAAAGCTGCCAAAGGAAAAGATGGACTACAGAAAAATCTTTCCCTGTAGAAGATCATCATGTGCAGCAGGAACGGGGTCAAGAATTGTGCTTAATACTGGGAATGACAGGGAGACTAAGTTTAATGTAGCCTTTGTAGTGAAGAACCACCATCCACTGAGGACTTTCTCATGTGGAACGGAGCTATGACTTTGACCTAAGGTTTAGACCATGGATTATCCATTTTAGGATTAGCGTGGTGTACTGGGGAGAGACGAAGTTAGAGCTGTAAATAGTCTGCCAAGATTGTCAGAAAAGTTGTCCTCTGAGAGCTTCTTTAGGCAGGAATAGGTTGTAGAACTTGGGCAAACCCTCAGCACTCTAAGGCTGGGGCTGGGCGAGAGATAAAGTGTAGAGCTGTAGGTGAAGAGAGGATGTAGAAGTTATGGCAAAGAAACTAGTAGTCTGGAAGTAGACTTCTTTCAGAATTTCTTCATGTGAGAGAGGTCTATAGGACTTCCTGTACGTCTCAACCATTGCCTAAGATTAGGACTGGAGTTGGTAGAGAGATAGAGCCTAGAGCTGCAGCTGGATTGGGGCTGCCAAAGGAAGCAGCAAGCTGGAGAAGGATTTCTCTTCCAAGAACTTCATATGAGACTTCATGTGATTTTACCAGTTAGCATCTGGAGTTCCATTCCATATTATTCTATGATTATGTATTTACTCTGGGAAACAATGTGAAATGAAACACAAATAATCTCTGTGGCTACAGTTCAAGTTTAAAAAAGAGAAAATTCAGAAATATTCTCCCATGGTCTCTTCAACATGAAAGAGTCTGATGCAGGATTGCATTGGCTACTATCCAGTCTAGTTGGGAGGTAAATTGTAGTCCTCCTCCTGGAATCCAGCCTTCACCACCAATGCCCTCAGCCCCTCTTCTCCTGAGAGCTGAAGTCAGCCAAGTGGAACTGCAGGCCCTGCAAGACACTGACATTCACAAACCAGTCCTCCCACCCTTCTACCTCGACATTTTCCTCTTGTTTGCTCAATTTCCTTCTTGGCCCAGACAACTGTAGACTAGACAAGTCTTTGCTGTGGCAAACCATCTAACCCCCTTTGGGCATGGAGAAGACAAAATGTATTTCCTGACTTCAGCTTGCCAACAAATGAATCTTTAATTGCATCAAAAATTCAACTGTGGATTCTGAACATGTGACACTTTCAGCACATATGCAGCAAAATTCCTGGGAACTGGGAATGCCATGTTTTGAATGGCTGAGTCACCCATTGTCCCTTCTTGGGAGTCAGTTGATAGGTAATTTTGTAGGCCACTGCAAGTAGCCAGTCTAGATGTAGCCTACTAGATGTTGATTTGTCAGCCAAACTTACTGCTATTGTTCTACAACAATCCTATGTTAGAAACCATCTCTCTTATAAGTTTGCAATCTTTGCAGTTATACTCTTTTCTCTTTATAAATCAAGAAGTTTATAGATATAAGGGTCAAACTATAGAATAAAATATTTAATTAAGAACTAAGTGCTTAATTTTTAAGTGTTGTCTATTTCAAGGGCAAATGAAACAAGACAGTATTAAGCTGGGTTGTTTACCTTCCTACCACTGCTTGCTATAGCATAATAAATGATGGGGCAGTAAGCCAAGGCAGATGACCGGAAGAATGTTTTGTTTAGACTACCACAACAGCCAATTCAACATCATGATAGGAATGCAGTAGGTTAGGAGTGAGCTGAACTGTCAGAGCTAACCTAAGAGTGATGAGTTACTAAAATGACTGAAGGGATTGACTTTATGCTTCAGTTTTCCCCAACTATCCCTATAGTATTTAAAGACTGTTAGATGTGGATGTTATTTTAGAAAGGGCAGTGAGGGGTGAAGAGATTGTCCTTGTCTCTCTTTAACTCTGGTTTTTTCTACATTTGTTCTACTTCTTTGTATTTCTAGTTTTACCATTAGCAAAGTGCTTTTTGAGAAGTCACTTCGTTCTCTAGACCACTGGTTTTCTTTCTGTAAAATAGCAACAGTGCTTCCTTCTTTCTCTCTAGAGCCTCTGGCTTTCTAAAGTCTCCAGAGAGCTTTCGTTATTTTTTTTATTGGCAGCAGAACCAGCAACTTTAGAACTGTACAGAGAACAAAGCAAATTTAGCTTATGAAAACACCTGTATCTAATTCAGTGAGAAACAAGCTCCAAGCAGCACTTTGCTGCAGGCTTAGACAGGCTTGTCATTGGAGAACTGTGGTGAGAAAAGAGAAAGCACTGTCTTGCTTCATAGAGCAGTGCACTCTGCTCCCAGAATATGGCTTCTTTGTTTAACATTTATCAGAAGGTCACTTTCATACTCTTTTCAAGCTCTTTATTACTACTTCGCAATTATTAGTATATTGTTGATTAAACTGAATTTTGCTCCTATTTCTGATACCTTTGTATCCAGCTGTTCCTTTTCCTATCTTTTAACTTCTCTGAAAGCAAGGATTTGGAAAAAATAAATTTAAAATTATGCAAATTATGCAAATTAAGTGAAGTTTGGTTTAAAAAAAACCTGTATGTTTAAAAAAAAAAAGTGAGTATTTGGTCCTAGCTTCTAAAAGTCCCTATCTTATCTCAAATAATCCTTGTTAAAAAAACAAGGAGTGAGTTAGAGTGAATAATTTGTATCTGGAATCACAGAATCACAGAATGGTAGGTGTTGGAAGAGACCTTTAGAAATCATCCAGTCCAATCCCCCTGCTATAGCAGGTCCACCAAGATCAGGTCGCACAGGAGCACATATAGGCAGGTTTTGAAAGCCTTCAGAGAAGAAAACTTTTTTTAAATGTTATGCGACATTTCATAAAATATAGGTAATAATCTGTTACAAAGGAACTTTGAGATTCATTTATCAGGAAATTGCAGAGCTCTTTTGCATGTAAAGGTGAAAGAGGTTATACAATAGGATTAGTAAATTTCATTCTGTATTTTGACTAATTTTTTAAAAATATTACCCTTTTTTTAGTTTAAACTAAAGCCTCTATACTACAGTCTATGTTTGATAGTAACCAGCTTAGGCATCAAATTTAGTTTAACTTCTATGAAGACTGGGATGCCCAGAGTCACTGTTGGCTAGGTACCATCTGAATTCTTAGGATGTAATTCCACAGGCACTTAAAACAATTTAATTTCAGGTTCCCAGTTCCTAGTCTTCCCTGAACCGGGCCACATGTTCCTCACATCCAAGCACTAGCATTGACATTCAGTCAATGCAGGAAGAACTTATTCAGATTGACCATCTAGGAAAATGTTGTTCATATTGGTGAAGAATTGTGCTGAGGAAAATAAAATTTAAAACACCTAATGGTCTGATGAGCACTAATTACTATTAAAGGAAAACTTTGCAGTGTTTTGTTGTTTTTTTTTTAATTTAAGAATAATAAATAATTTTCCCATTCAGGATGAAAACAGTTTCTGAAACCACCCAAGCCCATTCTAGTTGGAATGAAAAAAAATAAGTGAAACAAAATAGCCTTAGGTAGTTATTCAACATGTAAAATCTTAGTTCAAAAAATTTTCTAGATCATAATTTTATAAACATTTTGAAATGGTTTAATTTATCAAGAGATGCCAGGCAACATGGACACTCATCAGTATAGGCAGTCGGACCAACACTATTGTTCAAGTTTTTGGTTTTGCACTGAATTAATGTAATTTGTGGAAATTATCATTTAAATTTCTTGATTTTTGTATACAGACCCTACTACAACCACACCTGAACAGAATTATTTTTATCTCATTTACAGTTATGCAAAGACATTCAAAGACAATCTCAAACTCATTTCACTACTACCAATACTTTATAAAATCAATAATTAAAGGGAAGAGGTGTCCTTATCTTGCCCAGTGAAAATTTGTTTCTTAGTGGAAATTGTTTTGACTTTTCTCCAGTATACTGCAGTATATTGTATTTATAGTCAATAATGGTGAGATCAGAACAGTAAACCAACTCTGAGGAAAAGAGTAAAGATTACTATACAGTCAAGGAATTTAAGAAGCTACACAATCCATTCTTTCAAATTTTTCTGAAAGTTTCCTCAACAGGTGTTGGAGATACCTGTTTAGCACCTTCAGAAGGAGAAACAAAAATGCTTATTTTCAGTAATATCAGAGACATCTGTGTACATTGTAACAGTCACATTTCCACTTAGCTCAGTGGACTCATGTTTCAGAAAGTTAACCTCAATAAATTGAAGGCAGATGTTGTAGATGGTTTGGAGATCACAACAGAGCAGGTACCTGAACTGGACACAGCTCCAGCATGAACCCATAGGCTATGCAGCCAGGACTTCACATTGTTCCCTGGAGCAGATTACATTATCAGCCCTCAAACAACTCCCTAGCTGGTGATTTGTGGTGCACCTTCTCTCCAAGCATGCTGACACGTGCCTCATGCAATTAGGCCTGATAAGTTGTGTCCAACACATGGGCTGCCATGAAAGCGTATTCTCATGATAGAAATTTGGGATTTATTTATTCTCACTGCCAGTGAATTGGGGAAGCTATAATCCAGACCATTTTTCTCTTATCTGGATCTGAAACTTTCTTTTACCTTCAAACTTCACGTTTTCTCCAAAAGGTTTTTCTCATGGCGCTCTAATTCTCACATAGTTTCAGGATCACAGGTTGAATTTTTGATACTTGAGGTATCCAGAGGAAGCAGTAATAACCTGATTCCAGAAATAAAGACATTTATATGGAAGGAACAGAATCATCAACCCCATCTTAATCTTGGGTCTTTAAAAGACAGATGTTTCTGGTCTTGAATACTACTGGGATCAGATTGCTGAATGTCTTGAAAAAGACTTTGAGAATTTGAGTTTTGCCCACCAAGACTGTTCTCTACTCTAGTTTCACATACAAACAAGTATGTGTGCTTATGCAGTGTCAGTAACATCTGATGGACTACAGGACAATTACTCAGTTTATTAACTTGTATTAAAAATGTCCTACACAGACACACCTTCTTGTTATATTCTGCTTTAATGGTCATGAACACACATAAAATTGATTCTAATCCAACAGCAGCCACAGCAGGATGCAATGCTCAAAGCAGCTGGAGGGATTACAAACTGCTAGCCACAGATACTTGTCTGTAAGATTTCAAACCAAAGTCTTAATCAGTCTTAATCTACTATATTCTGTATAAACCAACTACAAGAGAAAAATCATTCTAAATGAAACACACATGAAGAGAAACTTTAGTCCAAGAGAATGCAGTGACAGATTTTGGAGTGGAGGGAAGCTCTCCTCACTCTAACCTTTAAGCCTTATTTACTGGACCACCCTGGTTGAGAGTGCAGCTGCTTTCAATGTATCTAGGACATCAACAGCACTTTGAGGACAATGTCATTCCATGGAGTATATCGCTATCTTCTAGTAGCCACCCTGCAAATGCAGAGTGGTAGACTTTTTGCTAGAAACATGGAAAGTTTGTGAAGGCAAAAAGGCATTAATGAACACAAATTAACATATAATTTGTTTGCTTTTTCCACTAATTTGACAAATACAGCTAATGTTTTCCAAACAGAAAACCACCTCTCCTCAGCAGCTGAAGAAGAGATGCTTTGAGGCTTAGCTTTTCCAGAATTTTTGTCAACAGTATTGCAGTCTTTGGATTAAAAAAACATGTAAATGCAGAGTATTTTGTTTATTTTTGCATTTTTTCGTGATATCTTTTTCAGCAAATGTTGTTAGATCACAAGTGGCAGTGGTAGGATTAGGTAGATGCCTTGCACTTTTGCATGAGCAACATGGTATAGGCTTTTATTCATCCATAAGTGTCTCCTAAAGGTTCAAAATGGATACAATTACTGATACATATATTTTAAATCACAGTACTTCAAAATCACTGATGAGCAAACAAATACTCTTTATCGTTATCACAGAAGAGATGATAAAATTTATGTGTAAATAAATACTATTTGTGCAGAAAAATATTTACTTGGACTTGGTTTTAGCACTGTCTAAACTGAAAACTCACAATGTACAAATAATGAAGGTAATTCAAATCCAAATGTAATCCCACATGCAAACTGTATAAATAGCTATTCCTCTCTACTTCACAACAGAAAAAAAGTGAAGCTCTTGAATCTAAATGTCTAAATACTGCTTTTCAGTATATATATTCCAATCTAAATATTGTTTTAGATCCCATAGTTTGAGTATTTATAGCATGTAACAAAGTCAAGGCACTTGAGTACATCATAGCTTTTCAGATTTTGCACGGAAAGAAAACAGCTGTTCCTTGAGGGATTCTAATACTTCCCAGAAAAAAAAAAAAAAAAACCCCCCCCCCCCCCCAAAAAAAAAAAAACCAAAAAACAAAACACCAAAAAAACCCAACTAAATCTTTGAATAAAATTGCTTTCAGTAGGCCCCATCAAACACTAGGCAAACTTCACCACTTCTGTTGCTTGGATGAAGGTATGTGACTACTTCTGTTACAATAAGGCCATTAGAGAAAAGTGCCTGATATTGTCTGTAAAGACAATAAGAAAAGATTCTATAAATATATTAGAAACAAAAGGAGGGATAAAGGGAATCTTTATCCTTTAACAGATGCAGGGGGAAGCTTAGTGACCAAGGATGAGGAAAAGACTGAGGTACTTACTGCCCTGTTTGCTCTCATTCTTTAATGGTAAAACAATTTTTTCTCTGTGTACTCAGCCAGAAAACAGGGAAAAGGAACCGAATGAAGCCTAGAACCTGAAAGAAGGCTGTAGTGAGGTGAAGGTCAGTGTCTTCTCCCACGTAACAAGTGACAGGACAAAAGGAAAACATAGAATCATAGAATGGTAGGTGTTGGAAGGGACCTCTAAATATCATCTAGTCCAATCTCCCTGCTTAAGCACGTGCACCTAGATCGGGTTGCACAGGAAAGCATCCAGACAGGTTTTGTAAACCTCCAGAGGAGACCCTGCAACCTTTCTGCACAGCTTGTTCCAGTGTTCTGTCACCCTTACAGCAAAGAAGTGTAAGTGGAGCTTTTTGTGTTCTAGCTTTTGTCCATTACCCCTAGTCCTGTCACTGGATACTACAGAAAAAAGTGTTGTCTCATCCTCTTGACATACACCTTTCAAATGCTTGTAATTATTTATGAGTTCCTCTCACAGTCTCCTCCAGGCTAAACAGCCCCAGTTCCCACAGCCTTTCCTCATAAGATGCTCCAATCCCCTGGTCATCTTGGTAGCCCTGTGTTGGACTGTCTCCAGAAGTTCTCTGTCCCTCTTCAGCTGGGAAACCTGGAACTGGACACAGTACTCCAGATGAGGCCTCACCAGGGCAGAATGTTCAGTTAGTGGTTGGACTTTATGATCTTAAAGGTCTTTTTCTAAAGGTCTTTTCCTAAAGGTCTTTTCCAACCACAATGATCATATGATTTCATGGCTCCAAGAAGTCAGACAACAGAACTAACTGAAACAGACCTCTTTGAATGTAAGCCTCCCCAGCCTCACTTTCTGATACCTCTGATACAACTGTTAGCAGGGCTGGCTGGGCAGAAGGCTGCATTCACTCAGCTCTCTTGCTTCCAGTACCCGGATTTGGAATCCCCACTAGGTTGTGTTTGTCTCCAGGCCCATCTGGAAACTTGTGTACTGTCACGCTTTCAAAAACTCTTTTGCAGTGTTTGACATTGACACAAGCTGGCTAATGTCTGCACAAACACCATAATTTGACTTCCATTTATATTGACGAAAATTTCTTTGGCTGGCTGTCTAGGCATTTATAGCATAAAAATGCTATAAACTGAAGTATTTTCCAGTATTTTCAACATTTTGACAAATGCAATTCCTATTCAGTCTTCTTTTACTAATGTCTTAAAACTGCACTGAAGGAAACTAATACATTTTGCAGCAGAAAGCATCCTGTTTAGAAGGGGCAGGCAGTAGTGAAACAATTATCACAGATATATGTAGGGCTGAGGAATGACTATTGCTGTTAAGCCCAAGGGCACTCAAAGGAGAAGGCTCACAGGAGAAACAGAAAATGGTACAGATACTACTCTTAAAAAAAAAAAAAAACCAAAAACACAAAACAAAACAATTTCCTGGCTTTTATCTAGCCAGTAATTTCTCGCTCCCTCTTTATTCTCCTGTGTTGCAAATCTAATGATCACATTTTATTTGATTAAGTCCAGAAATATTTTTTGTCCTCATTCTTGTAATTGCTGACAACACATATAACATACCAGGTGTAATCTGTTTATCTGAACTTTTGTATGGTATGATTTTGTAGCATCTTGCTCCCTAAGAATATTCAGAATCTAATTTTCAATTGATTTAATTCTCAGTTGTTTGCAGATCCTCATATGCCTTTTTTCAAAAATAGAAGAAACAAACCTCATTCACATGCTTGCTAGTACACATTGTCATAATGTGCTATCGAAAATGATAGAGTATGGGCTACACAAATGCAGGATTAGTCATGAACCAAAAGAGAAAAATAAATCAAGCAATAATCAACTTCAACTCTTGTGGGGAAAAAAAAAAAAAAAAAAAAGATTTTACATTTTCTGTTCAACTGTAATACATGGTTTTTACAAAAAAAAAAAAATCCCATCCAACAGCAAGAATCTCTCATCCTCTTCTGTTCTAACTGCAAATGCAAGAGCATAAGGGAGTAGTCATTCTGGTTTATCCATGGACAACTTTGTCACATAACCAAGCAGTCAACTGGTTGTCTTCCAGAACCATTATTTT
This sequence comes from Urocolius indicus, assembly GCA_013401255.1. NCBI lineage: Eukaryota > Metazoa > Chordata > Aves > Coliiformes > Coliidae > Urocolius > Urocolius indicus. Next base: position 241,778 of record WBNH01009625.1, read on the forward strand.
AAGAACTGGAAGGATGAAAGCAACAGTCTGGCTGCTGAAACTGCAAAGATATGCCCTTCAGACACGTTGCAGATGGCTTTTTGAATAGCAGCAGAAACAGGCATCACCCTTCTTCTAGCTGAAGTTATGTCGTGACTGTATGTATACACGTATCTGTCCATATCTGGATTGTTCAACATAAAGCCTTTGGCATTTAGCTTCACAATAATGGGTACTATCATTTCACTAAGTGAAATGTTTTCTTGATAGTTGCACAAAATTTTTTTTTTGCTGTTGTTTTTAAGACCCTTATCTCATGTTCTGATATAGCTTATACAACAGTCTTGGGTAGCACATTTTCTCTTTTCATGAAAGTCAGCAACATTTTCCATAAATTTACTTAATTAAGCAAATGTGAGTTGTTTATAAATATGTGCAGGCCAGCAAAAGGGCCTGCATTTTTTCTTTTTTTAAGATGAATTTCTAAAATGCAGTTTTGAATCTGCTTAAGATTTTAGCAAGAAACAAAGTGAACCAAAATTTTGAATTATTGAGAAATTTTGAAAAGTTATTTGAAGCATGGAAGAATGGTTAACAAAAAGTCAAGCATCAAATGAAGAATCAGCTGGGTCAGATCTAATCAACATTTAAGCATAGGGAATTTCCTGTTTATCACAAGCAATGTGTGCTCCTGCATCATACTACTGGATATATGAGAAGCTTTACAAGCACTAAATTATGTCACAGATAGAGCTATGTGATTAACTCATGAAGGAGCTATATATTTAGATTGGCTTTCCAGGTCAAAGAGTACCTACAAGCAACATATGATCTCTTACCATGTCTCTGCTCAGATTAATATTCTTTTTGAAATTTCCAGTTTAAAATGCAATTATTTATAAATTCATCTAAATTAAATTAACTGAATGCTGGTACTCAAATTCTTTATTTACCTCTGGTTTGATGAGTACCTAAGAAGGATTTGTATAAAACTACTGCACTTTCATTTACACTAACACATTTTTTGAGCTGCTAACTGTTCTCAGCCTTACACAAAGACTATGTCTGATCAATCTGACCTGGATGTCACCTAGGTAAGGTCTGTACACACCACAGTAATAAAGATTCCAAGTCATGTCAATATTCCTAGGAAATTACCTGCTGCTGAAACTCAGGTATGTCCTCTTTAAGCAACGTCAGAAAAGTGATGGAGAAGGACCATATAGTATATAGTATATAGTATAACTAGACTTGTGGCAAAAATTATGATTGAACTAGGAATTTAAACCAGATTTTCTTCATTCCAATAAATTATATTGGAGAACAAAATAGTCACAAAACTGGAAGTATGTAGGAACACTATGCCATAACATGTAACTGTACACTTAGGCAAAATCGGTGTTTTTAAAGGACATTGTTGAAAGCATCAGGTAAGAATATTGTTTTAGAAAGGGAGAGCTCTCATCCCTGGTTGTGAATACAGTATATTATTGCTTTCTAGTTTGATCTGTGGTGACAACATACATTAAACAGTAGCTTTTCAGAGATAATATATTTCTCATGAGTCTGAAGCGATTTAGGAACCTAAGCCTCCATATAAAATCTTGACCATCTTTACACTTCAGAAATTTTGTGAAACAGGAAAGAAGGTAAGAATCTCAATAACACCTTGACTCCCCAGTCATGGCAGACTCCAGTGTCTAGTAAAGTATGATAAGCATATTCTTTATTTCCTACAGGTCAAGAGCAGAAATATAGTGAAAAGTGGGAAAAGATTTCAAAACTTAAGACTGTTATGGTGGCTCATGTAGCTCAAGGACTTCATACTAAATATTGACTGTGGGAAGTAAAACTATCAATAGGTTATTCATAGATCATCCATATGTTGAAATACAGTCTCATAAACAGTTTTCCAAAGCTTTTGAATAATGAACACATTTTAAAAATGAATTATTCATTTCAATACAGTTTCCACCTGGAAAAACATAGTTCAATTCAAAAAAATGTTTATTGCAATTAATGTGACTAATTCTGGTAAAGAGTAATGTCTGCTACTTCTGTCTCACATAGATCAGAATTTGCTGGAAAAATTTACATTTCATCAGAGCTGTTAATTTCTACAGCAAATTATGTTTTATATTCTGTTTCTTTATTCTAGTCAAAACTGGTGTGCTTGTCACTGAAACCTCCCAATGTGCATCAAATTCACAATTAGTACACATGGGTTTTCCTGTTACTGAGTTCAAAAATTCATCTAACACTCAGTTGTGCCACTTATTATTTTTTTAACAATATTTTGCTAATTACTTTTAGGCTAATTAATGCTGTATATTGGCCTCTCTCTGTGTGCCCTGGAGCCATTTGTTATGCTATTTTAGTACAGAGAGTGTTTTGCCACTCATTTGGTTCCCTACCTGGCACCATGATGGATGCTGGGAGAAAGGCTTGAGCCTCTGATGTTTCCCGACAGGGTTTGAATCCCAGCTGCAAAATTTAGGATGCAGCCCAGTTTGAATTTAGAAAAACATGCTGAATCATTGGCAGGTCTAGTGCAACTTGTTCCTGTCACACAGTAAGGGGCTGTTTTTGTTAAATCTTGAAAGAAAAACTTTCCTGTTCCCAGTGGCTTGCTACAGGATACTGAGCTCTCATCTCAGGACACTCATTTTTCAACACTTTAAAACTCTAAGTTATATCTGAAAATATAGAATGCAATTAAAGTTAATATTAAAGAGTCTCTTACTGGTGCTAGTCACCATTTTTGACAAATGTCATTCTATAGGACATAAGAAACAATATGGGAGCCCAATCTAGAGTACGTCAAATAGGAACTCATCCATATGGATTTTGGGTTTTCCTTCCAGAGAAGGAGACTTATCAACCCATCTGGGCAGCCTGTTCCAGTGCTCCGTCACCCTCTCAGTGAAGAAGTTTTTCCTTATCTTTCTTTGAAACCTCTTATGTTCCAGCTTATACCCATTGTCCCTTTTCTTATCATTGTACATCGCAAACAACCTGGCTCTATCCTTCTGACACCTGCCCTTTATGTACATGTAAACATTCATGAGATCATCCCTCAGTCTCCTCCAAGATAAAGAGCTCCAGCTCCCTCAGCCTTTCATTGTAAGGGAGATGTTCCACTTCGTTATCATGAGTCCCTGCTCTGAGCTCTCTCCAGCAACTACCTGTCCTTCTTCAACTGAGGGGCCCAGAACTGGACACAATATTGCAGATGTGGTCTCACAAGGGCAGAGTAGAGAGGGAGGAGAACCTTTCTCTACCTACTGCCCACAGCTCTTCTAATCCACCCTGGGATGCCATTGGCCTTCTTGGCCATGAAGGCACATTGCTGGCTCATGGTTATCCTGCTGTCCACCAGCACCCCCATGTCCCTTTCCCCTACACTATTCTCCAAGTTCATTCTCCAGTCTGTATTGGTACATGGAGTTATTCTTGCCCATACACAAGACTCTAGTCTTTCGGTGTGTCACTCCCCCCAGTTTAGTGTCATCAGCAAACTTGCTGACATTGCCCTCTGTTCCCTCATCAAGATCACTAATGAACATATTGAACTTCACAGGTCCCAGTACTGACTCCTGAGGGACTCCACTAGACACAGGCCTCCAACTAGACCCTGCCCCATAGATCACAGCACATTGCCTTCTTTCCTTCAACCAGTTAACAACCCACCTCACTACCTGATCATCCAGCCCACACTTTCTCAGTTTTGCTATGAGGATGCTGTGGGAGACTGTGTCAAATGCTTGACTGAAATTATGCTGACATGGCTGTCCAGCATATTGCACCACACTTACCACGACGGTCTTGGCTCAGGAAGGCAGATAGACAGTTGTTACTGAATACTCTAGGAATCACTCATGGGCTGCCCACATGACATCCATTGAGTCAGTCTGGCATTGACAGTACTGCTTTCCCCTCAAGTGTTACACTTACTTCTGCACACACTTACTTATACTGTTTCTCCACGCATGAACTGTACTTGGAAAGGCCTTTTGTCTTGAAATAGTATTAATAAGTGGTGAAAATTACTTCAGGTGTACATTGGTGTCAAGAAGGATCATGTGAATCCACCAACACAACATCAGGTCCTGGGTATACATTTCCATGTAACAGTTCCAGAAACAAACATCAAATGGAGATTACATATACTCCTTGTCTCTAGTCATAACTTTAAGCATCAAAGAGGAGCTATGTATAAGCATGACCTCACGTCTGGAGTACATTTCTTTTGTCATTACACAAAAGATTGGCTTTGGCAGCCAACAGAGCAAAGGCGACTCTGCTGCTTTCACCCTAGTCTAATGTTTTGTGAGGTTTGTTGCTATGTAACTGAGCACAGCAATGCAACTCTGTTCCCACTCACTGATAATAGCTTCTAGAACTCCCAATCTCCACACATTTAACCTTAGTCACTAGTTCGAAGAACAAAACCAGTACCCTCAGTTAGCAATTAAAACACTTAATATTTGTTACTGCATATCTTCTCTGAAGTGTAGCAAATTTTATTCTGAAATATGAGAAGCATACACTAAAAACCAACACAACAACTTCAAATTGCAATCTACCCACATCTGATATGACAACATACCACAGTGTTAACCTCTTCATAGTCTGTTACTGGTTTAAATACTATACACCAATAGATGTAGGTCTCACTGGAAGTTCTATTATTTTAGATCCAACGCATATCATTAATTTTACTGTAGTCCAGTAGACAATAACATGGCTCTTACCTTCCACCATAAAAAAAAAATCAAAGAAAATCTGATGAGATTAGGAATAGCGAAATGGGAAATACCCAGAGTATTTTTAAAGTATTGATACCACTGACATTTAGGGATCTGTCTTTGAATAATATTTTCCATTTGATGGCCCACAACCATCCTTAATCCTTTGGGAAATTTCGTGGTCTGATCAGTGAGGGAAAAAAAAAAGAAAATATACCGTGGCACTAATGAATTAATGTCTCAGTGGATGAATATGTAGAAACTAATGGGTGATTTAAGATTTATAATTGATGACAGAAAGTTCTACATGTCTTAGATATGGTGTCTCTCCTATAGTGGAAGCAAGACAATGAAGAAAATGCTAGTAACCTATTCATATGTGCTTAAAATGTAAAAAATACCTTGTAAGATGGAAAATGCGAGAGAATTACATTATAAGAATAGAGGAAGAGATCAGATGAGACAGAGGAAAAGGCAGAATGCTTTGCAAAGTACCCTGAGTTTGGGGTGTGGCCCAGAAACACAAAGGAATAGCACTTAAACTGAAGATGATATTCTTCAAGCATAAGACAGCAGAAATTTGTGATTTTCTTTAGGCAAGAACGTTACCATAACAGAGAAATGACTGTCTTATTCTGAAATCTCTTAGTGTTATTCTGAATGTGACATCAAATACTTTTTCTAAATTTTTGCTAGATAAACATTTAGAATCATAGACATTGTCTTTATGGAAGACCTTCACCTTTTGCAAGGCTTGCTGCTTCATTTTTGTATGCATTTCTAGCTTTAATAATTACAGATTTTGAGCCTCATGCTTCAGAAGCATAAGAATCTTCCTGCTTATCCCATAGTTCATAATCATAATAAGATGTTTTACCCCTAATTACATTGACTAATTTTTTCTTTTTTTATGTCATATATTTATTATTTCTTGTCCAAAACCAATCAAAATTCATCACAGTTACTCACATTTTTGTTCAGCAATTGACTTTGGCTTTTTTTATTTTATTTTTTTTCCTGTTGGACAAGCTGCAGAAAACAGTTGTCTTTGAATCATATTAAAATTGTATAATGGAAGTCATTTGCATTCCTGTTATGTCTACCATTGGCTTGATTCAGCAATGGATACTCTAGGAACTCTTGAGTTCTTTTAGCTATCCCAGAGGTGATGTGGATTTGCAGAAACCCTGTGTTTCACATCAGTCAAGGATTTGGTAAAACCAGTAATTTTCTCTCAATCAAAAAGCCATACCAAAACATAGTTCTATAACCTGCTTAATCCATTCAAACTAATGCAGAAGGGAATGATGTAGGCTGTCATAATTTGGTTTGTTTTCCAGAATATGTAAAAATGTAGATGTGTCATAGAGATGGTATTTGCTGTTTATCATGGTATAGGGTAACAGAGCTAAAATCCTAACAATAAAAATATCTCCAATACCACATGTGCTAGCACAATAATCCTATTGCAAATGAAAGACAATGTTCAGAATGTACTTGCACCCAGTTTAGGATAATATACCCAGTTTAAGACATAATTCCAATAACACAAGACAATAATATGTACCAATAATAACCTTCCCTGCTTGCTTACCACCTATAGCAGCAAATTTCTTGCAGTACATGAAGCATAGTGTTGTCCCAAAGCAGTTGCTCTCCTAAAGGCTCAGTTGAGGGAGCAAGTTTAAATACTTGGGTCAAATGTTCACGTTAATTGAGTTGTAAATTGTCAGAAGACGATTGAGAGTTTCAGAAGTGCTCTACCTTCCACCTGAGTTGTTCCAGCAGGGGTGTTCTGCATAAGACCATGTGAGATGAGAACGTGGCCAACAGTCTTACCTTGAAGAGCTAGAGGTCAGCAACAACAACTGTACACCACCCAAGAGTTTATAGCTAAAACCTCTGTGCCTGCAACATCAACAGGTATCTTCTGTATGTCTCAAAAGCGTCATGCACTAAACTTTCTACCTCCTCTTTCTTTCCCATTATTGAACAAAATACCAGATCTGTTACCAATAAAGTGTAGTATATTTAAAAAAAAATCTGGTTTTGGAAATGTTATATTTGATTGAAAGTTGAACAATTTCTATATTAACAGACAATAATTAATATTAATTGGTAATTAACTGACGTAAAAAGAAATTATAAATAATGCATTAATTAAATAATATATGAGAAAATAAATCTTTGGAAATTAATCAATTCATGAATGGATTGGTTTAAACTAACAGGGACTTAAGTAGTGAAACTCATTTAGTTTTGACTTTAACAAGCATCAGAAAATGCATTTGACTTTCATTCCCCTTTCTTTAGAGGGACAGCAAAATTCTATGTGCAACTGACAGATTCTTTATACTTCTTTGTTAGGAATGTCTTCTAAAACAAGCTTCAGTGTGGAGTTAAGAATAATTTTGTGAACAGACACATAACAGAACGACTTTTGGTTACAGCAAGCAAACAATTCCAAAGTTAACAAAATTAGTGCAGGGACCTAAAAGCTATTTGTCCAAGCCCTTTTGTGAAAAATAAACCAGCTTAATATGTTGAATTTTTAACAATGAATGAGAGTTGTTGCAACAGAGGAAAAAATTATCTGTTAGCATCTTGGTTGAATTTCTGCCTCAGAATTGACATATAATTGCCTATCTCCAAAGGGAAATCTTGATTTTAAAGAATAATGTACATTACATCATTCACATTTACACGTGTGTTTATTCTAATAGCCATGACTGGACAAGAGGTAATGGACAAAAGCTGGAAATGTAAACAAGGGAAATCTATTTTACTGAGAGGGTGAGGGAGCACAAGCTGCTCAGGGAGGGGGAGGAGTCTCCTCTGGAGGTGTTCAAAACCTGCCTGGATGTGTTCCTATGTGACCTGGTCTAGATGGACCTGCTTTAGCAGAGTATTGGGCTAGATGATCTCTAGAAGGTCCTTCCAACCCCTACCATTCTGTGAAGATAAATTATTTATTTCTTCTTTGTGTTCTTCAGGGATGTAAATTCCCCAAATATTACTGAATTTACCTATTGATGGAAAACTGTCAAAAGCTTCTTACGTTACTGACTGCCTCTCAAGCACAGAAAAGGTAAGTATAACCATCATATGAAATATGCCTCATCTCGGGAAACAAACTGGAATATAAGAAAGTGCTTGGTGAAAGAATAATTTAGCACAAATAATTAAATCTTACATGCTAAAATCACAATTCTAAACTTTCATAAAATAAACCACAAGATAGAGCTTTGGGTTTCAGAAAAGAGTCAAAAGAATACCATGAAAGAAAATCCTTTCATTTCAGTACTCAAGTTTTCAATTATTGCTAAGAGTTTGGAAAAAAAATCCTTTATAATTAAATGATATTTATTAAAGAAATGGGATGTTTTCATAATAATAGAAAGTCTTTTTGATTGACTTGTAACATTCTTAAACAGCTCTTTGATTATTTAAATCTGCTCTTCAATTGCAGAAAACAGTCACACCTCATTTCATTCAAAGGATATTAACTAATTGTGAATATCTCCACATTCTTTTTACAATTAATCACAAGACGTCAATATGATGTTTAAATCAAGCAACAAATAAATTCAGTTAATCCTAGCAAAGAGGAAAGTTATTTTTAAATATTTGGTGAT